>OW052221.1:237077278-237422278 GCA_932526605.1 Nephrotoma flavescens
CCGTCATATATGTTTTCTAGTTTTAATTTAAATACAAAATGCATTTATTTGATAGCTAATCTCAAATGGATCAATAGTTCACGGAATATACTGCCAATAAGTAAAAATTCAGTCATTAAAAATAAAAAATAAAACTAAACAAAAATGTCAATTCACCATCGGGTATGGGTGAAATTGTACACCTGAGGGTATATGGCACATTAATTTTGTGTAACATTTTTATTGTCGCATTTGTTGCATGTGTTCACGAAAAATGGACATGAATCGTGTGACCACAGAGTACAAGCACTGGATCCACCCGTCCTTTTTCAAAGTGCAGTTTAATCCTCTCCACATCCAATGGAAATATTATTTTCAAAATCCTTCAGGCCATCCAATCACCATCTAATGGAACAGCAATAGTATCATCTTTAGATTTAGAATCATGAACGTTTTTGTTTCGTTTCTTTTGAATATTCTTGCTATTGTTACATTTCATCGTTTTCTGCTTCATTATTTTTGACTTTAGTTTATTTAAGTTATCTATCGTAGTCAATACAAGAGCATTTTGCTTTCTGTCATTAATGGTTCTACCCTTCAATTCGGTGGTTGCAGTCCCTGAAGATATTAGAATTAAATTTAGTATTTCCACTATATTTGTTTTCTTGTTACTGTTGTTGCGTAGTTTGACTATATAATGCATAATCCAGAATTGTTTCAGGATTAAACGGGATAATACCAGTTGCTGAAAATGCTGAGATGCCATTACTTAGTGTTGCAGATTTGTCCCACGAGGTTGCTTGTAATTGGCAAAATTGCAAGCGATACATTTTCAAATCGTGCCCATTTTTCAACCTCTTGTGTGTGTTTTATAATGCTTTTCACACTTCACTTCATTCGTAGTTAGGGTTCGCTTTGGATGTAGTTCTTCATATTCCCCTAAGGCGCTTGATTTGGTTATCAATATCTGCTAATGTAACATAGCTACTTATTCGAGCGGTTGGTATGTTACTCGCCTGAGTTAGACGCCCGGACATTATCCATCTTTTTTGTGATTTTTGAGCAATACACTTGTGTTGTTGATCTCTTTTTATGCCTTCTAACATTATCTCTCTATAAATATAAGAACCCATTAAAATATGAAGATGTCCGGGAGTGTCGAAGTTAGGATCGGCTAAAATCATTTCCCTTTGTAGATTTCCATCTAAACCCAAGATGTTCTTGTCTGGAAGTGGTTTTGTTATGGTTCTCAAAACCATGGCATTGGTTTGTATGTTAAAAATTGATGGAAATCTGGGACTTATATACCGATTGTTATCTGTTGGTGTGATTTTCCTTTAGTTGTTGTTATTTCGGAAATTTCGGCTAGAACCCTTGTTCTTGGCAAACATAATTGTTGTGCAGCTTGCTCTGTGATAAACGTGGCCTGTGATCCTGGATCGATCATCGCCCGTAGAATGTTGGAACTACCGTAAATATTCTGTACTCTGATTAGGGTTGTAATTAGTAGAACTGGGTCACAATCTTTGTTGAATGTGGATACGTTCAGCTTTGCATAATCGTTCTTTTGTTCCCGATTATATACGTGTAGCAAGGTGTGATGGCTGCCCTGGCAGGATGTTGTGTTGTTCTTACAGCCTGTTGTCGTATGATTTGAGCCAAGAGAGATTCTGCACAAAGTGTGTAGCATGACCATTTGATTTCTTTCGAAGGTGGTCATGGTTTTAAAACGCGGGCATATGTCGACTCTGTGATTTTTCTGACAGCATATGCAAATATGATTCGGTTGTGTAGCAGCTAAGAAGGCGCGTCTTAATGATTGAGCTTGAAACCTTGTTTGTTGAGGTGGTATTTCCAACTAAACTGATTCTAGAGATTGTAAAACCCTCTCTACAAACTTCAAAAATGGACTTGTTTCTTGAAATTTTCTTGCGCTTTCTAGTAAGTTTTCGTATAGACGTCGTGATTCGGCATCTAATTTCTTCAGTAAGGTGAAAATGATGAAAGGGCTCCACCTTTCAATTCTGATCCCTGTATTTCTGATGGCGTATAAACACTCTCTTGTTATGTCGTGTAAGCTTTTTATTGCTGCAGCCGATTCCGTGGTGCAAGATTGTTGGTTCATCAAAGTGTTCAGAAGGTTGGAAACGAGCAATTCTTCTGTTGTTATATCGATTTTCTAAAATTACCCAAGCTGCATTGTAGTTCTCTCCAGTGGTTTCTAGATGGTTCAATAATCTCCCAGCGGATCCTTGTACATGACCTTTAAGGTAGTTCATTTTATGTGTGTTGGTAAGTTGACTGTTGTCATGAACTGGCCTTTTGAATGTATCTTCGAAACTTACCCACTTCATGCACTTTCCATGGAAGTGTGGGATTTCTATTCGTGGTAGACAAATTTCCAATGGTTTTGCTGTGGACGGTTGTTGAGCATTATCTAATAACGTTGTTATTGTTATTACGATACCTTCGTATTTGTTGTTTAGACTTTCGTAGTGTTGGTCTACGAAATAATCAAAGTTAGCTTCTTGTTCTTCAGAAGCTTCCATGCAGATCTGCTAATGCAGATCTATGATTTGCATTATTGCCCTTTCCATCGTTTTTATTTTATGATTAAGGACTGCTCTGGACTTGTTGTTGCTTGCCAGTACGTCCTCAGCCACACGAATTTCTCGATATAAATTGTGCATTTTAATGTCCTGTTGTTTTAATTGCTGGATCATTTTCGTGGGCTGATTTTGTTGACCTTTATTTTCTGATTCATCTCTTGTTGATTCTGATGATTGGCCAGTGGATTTTCCGAATGGTGGAATTTCATTGCCCTGGTCGTTCTTGTTAGACCCCTCCGACTTGTCGAAGTTAAATTTAAGACTTGATTCTGGAGTTGGTGACGATGGCAAGGATGATTGATTGAGACGCTGCCGCATGTCATCAATATACGTTGTATATGTGTCACATGCTGTCTTTGTAGTATTGTAGTATTGCTTCCAATGGAGGTTTTAAATTCCTCACTTCGTTGTCACCATCGACGTACTCATTGTACAACATTTTTAGATGCGCTATTCTGGCCTCAAAGTATCTCTTCGTTTTTTGATCTGCACTGTCTTTTTTATAGTTCGAGATTAATTGTGTTATCTCGGTTGCCTTTGCTAGTTGATTCTGCAATAGGCTCTCCATTTTTGTTTAGCAGTGAAGATGGCACGGGGCACGTTGGTGATGAACCTAAAACGTTATTCGGCAGCGTTGTTGTTGCTCGGCGTAGACTGAATTTTGAGCCAGTACTTTTAATAGTCTCGAAGGACCAATGTTAAATCCAGTTATTTATTGGACTTATTAATTGGAGAGTATTTGTCGTTAGCACGGGTGAGGCCTCAAGTATTTTAAGAATAAAACTGAACTGTTTAAGTGAACTGAACAGAATGACTTTATTTGTAAAAATCTTCTAGTTTTATACAATTTTTTACTATTGATTATACTAACAACAATTTTAAATGTTTAAAAGTCGCTAAAGTAATTCCTATTCTAAAGAATATAAATTCTTCTTTACTTAATAGGTATAGGCCTATTTCTACTCTTTCTATATTCGATTATATTTTTGAAAAACTAATATTTACGCGTTTAATAACGTTTTTAAATTATAATAATTTATTTATTCCTACCAATATGGTTTTAGAAAAGCTTTAGGAAGCATTGGCAAAAATTGGGAGTATGATATATACTGCTTTTTATTCAAAAATATATGTAGGGGCGCTTTTCTTGGATTTACAGAAAGCATTTGATTGTATTGATCACCATTCACTTCTAAATGAATCATACTGTTACGGCGTCCGTGGACAATTGCAAATTGCTCCACTTGGTGGCTGACTCAGAAAATTATCTTTCTTTGTTCCTACTAGGGTATTGCTTATGATTTATTTTTTATTTATTCACTCGCGACTTAGTTATGGCCTTATCGTATACGGAACAGCTATACCTTAACCACGCTGAAGAAATAGCAAATTATGCAAAACGAAATTGTAAAAGCATTATACAGATTGCCAGTTCTATTTTTCACTAGGTTGTTATATATCAAAGATGATATTGCCCATAAGTTTCTTATATATGTTTCAATTAACCATTTATATGTACAAAAGACTAAATGTATCTTAATTTATGTCTAATATAGACTTTAATTACGCTCATCATGTGTATTCAACTCGAAACTATAACAGAATTTATTCGCATTATATTAGAACTGAATTTAGAAGAAAATCGATCACGTTTATTTATAATATTTATTTATAATCAAGTACCTGAATCTATAAAGAAATTTGAAACCTACTAAAAATTACTTTAAAAAATCTTAAAAATAATTTTAATTTTTAATTTTGTAACTTTTGTATACTTATGTATAACAACTTGGATTATCCTTAAAGGAACATTAAATTCACTGGATAATCCGCCGTTGTTATTGCAAAAATGAATAATAAAATACATAAATAAAAAGTCCTTGGAGCAACGAGCGACACTCGGTAAAATGTTTGAAAAACTTCCACCAAAAATTATTTTAAAATCAAATTTTCACCCACCATAGCCAATTTACACAAGATTTGTTAGTAAAAGGTTCAGTTCCGTTCCAGTTGGCCATATTACAAAAAATTCTCAAAAAATCAATCTAAACCCACGTTTTCATCCATCGTATCCAATTTCATTAAAATTTCGGTCGAGTTCCATCTCAGTTGTCGGTATCTTGAACTCTGTCCAAAGCATAATTCCACATTCGAATGGCATGCGGCCAGTTAACCATATTTTCTACAAAAACGGAATTAAGACTTATCGCAACTGATTACTTGCACTCGAAAGCCTCCTATTCAACATACGTATCAAAATCGTCCGAAGTGGAAGAAAATATGAAAAGGGAATTAGATACCGAATGCTACAAATCAATATTGTTTCTCATAACAATCAACATTTTCAAAAGAACGCAAATAATGCAACCATCACAACAAGGTACAACATGGTGCAAAAACACAAGACCCAACACGAAGCAACATCCCAGTGGAATATGCTGCCATCCACAGACATAGTGCAACATTTTAAAACATGGTAAAAAGTGACGGCCTCTCCGAAGGTTATCTACATATATTTTCCGAAAATTAGAATTGCTTGTATTCGTTCTAATTAGTAAGAACCCACCGACATAAATTTCAGGCACGCGAAAATCCTCTGCTCACCAAATTTTATTAAGATCGTTCGAGCCTAATTTTTTTAGTGGAGCACAGGCGCCACCATTGGATCTCTCTCATAGGCTCATCACAATCCATTTCTGATATTTGGAAACTCTTATAACCGCAATTTTGATTTGTTCCAAATATATTTTAAGAGACCTTAAGCCAATCGAAGGATCTAAAAATTTGTGGCATTTGAAATTCTCCCTTTCTCAAATTTTTCACAAAATCGAACTAGTTAAAAATCGAGCGGCCCTTTACAAATACGCGCATTAAAATCGTCCAATACGGAAAAAATGTGAAAGAGGAACCGAGATCAAAATATTAATTAGAGATGGAAAATCGATATTGTTACTCATAACAACCATTATTTCAAAATCACACCATTAACGCAAACCACAAAAAACGTTCATAAAGCAACAAACAAGACAAGCCTCCAAATTTGGAAATATGATACAACATAAACTCACACATCTAATTAACACCAAATCGGACAACCCTACATGAAACACTATGACACATGGTACAAATTCGCGGAAAATGGTACAACATCAACTGTTTGGTCCATACGATGCAACATTATCTAACATCTAACAACATACCAAAACAATGTACCACATTTTATAACATAGTGAAACATCACACAACATCATAGTGCAATATTTGAAAACTTGGTACAATATGACGGCACCTTCCGGAGGACTCCTAATAGTGTTCGTTTACCTTGTCTCCATGACTAAGAACCCATGCAAAACCATTGCTCGCGCTAGAAACCTGCCCGCCCCCTCAACAAATTTCCGTTCAATTTTTTTTTTAAATAGATTATGGATCAGTAAAGCTCCATAACCGATCTCCCCGAAACGAGGAATTATCACAATCCATTTCTGGCATTAAAATACTCTTCGCACATTTTTATTAAATTTAAACAAGCCAAAACAAAATTTAATTAATTGTCAAATTACCACCGATCAAAATCGTTTCATGGGTTTTGGAAATTTACCCTTTAACAATTTTTATCAAAATGGTTTGAGCCGAAAAATATAATGAAACCCAATCCCCACCGGATGATCACCTAAACGAATTTTGCCGAATCCAGTTCGGTTTCTGACACTTAAAACCCTCTCAGCAATTTCTATAAAAATCGTGCTAACCGAAAATATTAAAGAAAAGGCCCCGTCGGACGAAAATGTGAAAAATGGCCAAGGTCAAAATATTAATTAGATACCAAATATTGCAAATCAATATTGTTACTAGTGACAACTACCATTTTTAAATGGATGCGATTGACACAACTCTACATCGTGTCACCGTAACGGAACTAAAAGAAGATGGTGCAACATGGCACAACATTTTTTGAAATGATGGAACATGATGCCAGATATCTAGTTAACACAAAAGGAAGGCGCAACACAAAGAAACATTAAACAAATATGTGCAACACACACACATCATGCACAATATTACAAGGTGCAAAAACTTAACGCAACATGTTGCAATATGACGCAGTATAATGCAACATTGCACAACATATAGCAAAATGATGCGACATAATGCAACAACGTGCAACATCACTCATGACACAATTTGGTGCAACATCATGCAACATGGCGCAATGTGAAACAACATGGTGCAGCATGACGGCCGATCTGCTATCTAAGTGTAATTAATACATGCACAACACTGATCATACCACAATGATAAATTGAAGCTCAAATATCGCCTGTATAGTTATATAAATAGAGATTTAACTAGTGACCTCGATTATGAAAGGGGAAAAAATATTTGTAGGAAATTTCCAGTCTAGTGATGAATGTCAGTTTAATGAGATTTGAACAGTGCTCCGTATCCAAAACAGAGTAAATAAACGAATTCATTGAGCGTGGTAGTTAGCAAACGAAATATTTTTAAAACGTAACATTACCGGGAATTTTTTCAGGCCCAAGTCAATAAAATATTCTTATAACTGGGAATATATAATTTTTATAAATGCCATCCATAATATTTGTATTATCAAATATTCTACGATTTTTTTTATTCTCAAACGAAGGATGAGAAGACAGAGATTTTAATGCAGAGCGCCTTTGCTATTGTTCATTTAATATGCTAAGGATATATGAAAGAGATGGGATATTCTTATACACCACACACCCGAATATAAAAAATTATTCCGTTATATACAAATGTATTCTAAGAAATCAACTAAATCTTTTTAATGTATGGATACGATTTATTATTATTTGAAAGGAAATCAAATCACCCGAAAGGAAATCAATAACAGTTTCAATAGATAAAAACTCCTACTTTATATAGTGTGTTGGGTGTGAGCATTAAGATTTAAAATGGTCGAATTTGTCGTTTTTAAAACTACAGTGTAATCAATTCCTAAGCTGAAATCTGTAAAAAATTTGTCCGTTTTTTATCCACATTGATCATTTATACTATTTTATTATCTAATTTAAAGTATCTTACAACCTACCTCCTTTAGCCATCGGTTTTTATCTCTAGTTGCGCCGTTATGTATTACGCATATTCAACAACTTGTGCAGGACTGGTCATTGACGGTGCAACACTTTAATTGGGTAATTAACGGCCGAATGTAATATCAAATTTCTCTAAAAATCTACATGTCTATGAAGTTAGGCTAGTTTTGAATGTCATCCCGAAAATTTTTTACTATCATGACATTTTTTATTTTTTTTTTGTTATCCGGAAAAAATATCCAAAACAGCACATTGCAGGGAACAAAAGTAGCGATAGGTGTTCGTACCATCCCAAATCCAAACTAAAATATTAAATTTATATTACGAAAAAACTATTTAATAACAAATAATTTACTGCCAAGGTTAATACAAAAATTTAAAATGAATCATTCATGCTATTTCTCGAATGATTCAGATATTTTGGTAATAAAGAGTGTCTCTACAAGAGCGCAGAATTTACCGCTATTTTGTTAATACGAGTTGTACGGTTATTTTTTTTTACATTTGTTACGTACAGATCACGCGATTTAAGAATATGGAGAAGTGTTCAAACCAACAATGTTTAATTATTGTAAAAACACATACAAAAATGTCGAAAGTTGTGCGAAAACATTTCGCCAATTACGTCAAGTTTTCGGTAGCAATAATGCGCCAAATGAATCAACAGTGAGGCGATTAATTACAAAATTTGAGAACAAATTTCTAGTGAATCTGTTAACGAGAATACAGAAACTTCCATCCGGCATCGTGGTCAAGAATTAAATATTTCGAGAAGCACAAGGTTCAATTAGTTGCAATAAAAATTAAATTAATTCTTTAAAATTAAATCCGCCGCTCTTGTTGGGACCCCTTTTACATCAGAACATTCGCAGCATGCGTAAAAATTTGGATTTCGTGCTTTGTCATCTTGCTACAATAATTGTAATGCCAACACTAATATTTTTGAGTGAAATTTGGTTGAGTAATTCTAAGTTGGGTAATTATAATATAAATTATTACAAGCTTTTTGCTAATTGCAATTGTAATCAAAATTCTGCTGGTGTAGACATTTCTAAATGCGGATGGCATTAAAGTTGACTTAAATATTAAGGGACAAAATTACGTTTGTCTGTTTCTATAGATTACATGTTTTTTCCATTGACATCTTTATTGAGGAACTGCAAACATTCCTGAATCAAACGACTGAAAAAAACATTTTTATATTTTTTGGGTTGGTAATGACTACTCCCTTTTAATGGCTTCAAATGGTTTTAAATTTCTTGTTAAGGGGACATAGCACCTTCAAAATTGAAAAAAAATAAGTTTTTCAAAGATTTTTTTTTTTTGAATAAAAAGAGAAATCCTAATGAAACTTTCCATTGATATTTTATTTAACTGAAAGTATAGAAAAAAATTTTTTTTAGTTTTTTTTAGCCCACTGTCGTCTGCTACAAGGGTTTTCCAAAAACACTGTAAATTCGCGGTGTGTATCGTAACTGCTCTCAGAAAGGTAAAAAAAAAATACTGGGTTTTATTCAGCATTAAATCGCCCTGGGAATGAACTAAAAGAAAACAAATTGGTTGAAAAATAAAAAAATGGCGGCATTTTTTCGAAAATGCAGCTTTTTTGTCCTATTTCGTTGCTTTCTCAAAAAATAATAAAAAATAGAATGCTTGATTTTCTCCTGCAAACAAAAAATGTTGACAATGTTCAATTCGGTTTCAGAGCGTCGTTAAACACAGAGGACGCCTCACCATATTCGTTTAATCGACACTTGATGAAGGCTCATTTATGCTTTATGGGATTCATATCCAGACTTTAAGCAGACCTTTTCGTAGTTTGGAATTTCTAATCTTTCAACCATTTTTGCCTCCCGATATTCATCTATAAACTCCATTAGATTTTCTGTAAGAATATATTCTTTCTTTCGCATAATGCCCCTGATCCTCATTAGTGGGCCAATGTCCCACCAGGTGAAACATCCCCAGACCAATACTGATCCGCCACCGTGCTTCATCGATTCCGTAGCATGATGTTTCTTTATTTATTCATGTGGCTGTTTCCAGTAGTAGCACTTCCCACCTGACTTATATTGATTTATTTTCGTTTCGTCGGACCAAATCACCCGTTTCCAATCGTCAATACACCAATTTTTATGAAATTTTGTGAATTCGAGGCGCGCTTTGATATTTTTTACTGGATATGGCTGGTTCTTTACGAATGAATGTAAACCTGTTTTTTACAACGCCCGCCTACCTACTCACTAACATTCATATTCAACTCCTTAGCTGCTTTGCTGGGTGTATTTATTGTTGAGGTTTCTCCTTTTATTCTTTTAAAAGTCGCTCAATTGCACGAGACTCTCTGTTTTTTAAAAGTTGTGGACGTTCTTTACAAGCATTTGATTTTCCCAAATTGTTCATGTTTCTTATATTGCGTACTCGTATATGACAGACATGTAATTGGATAACGTAAATAACAGAATTTTTTATTTATGTTTGCTGTATTGAATCTTATACAAATTTTTAAGGATATGCATACAATAACAAGCATAATGAAGAGTACGTGATTTCAGCATGATTAATTTTCGATGGATTTTCGTGAAGATGCTATCTTCCAAGTCATGGTGAAACTACGTTGATGACAAGAAAAATTATGTAGGCATTGATGTGTAACGGAATGTGATAAGATTCCGTTACATAAGAATTCACTTTTTAGTTGTCCTTAATCGTTTGAAATAAAAATTTTAATTACTCAGTTAAATCTTCATTCATAACCATTAATACAAAAATTAGTTAGTTTACGTTATTTCTAATGGGGCCATAGTAAAAGTAAGTGGACCTTTTAATATTGCGGCTCTTTAAATCATAGATGGCACTATATGCTGGAAAAAACTATATTCATGAATTTAATAATTTTTTCGTGTTATTCGCAGACTGAATTCGCACGCCCAATCGAACAATTAAAAAACAGTTCTCTGCTAATTGATATCTACTACGACTTCAGGCGTTTATATGTAAATTTTACTCATAGGTTTAACATTTTCAACTGATTTCCTATTTTTATTAATTCTTAAATATTAACTTTTAGAAAACAGTTTAAGAAAATTTTTTTAGTGTATTGAACGTTTTAGCCAATATATACAATAGAAAAAAAAATTCTTATTGCAAAAATTAATGAAAATCAAGGTAATTTGTAGGAGTATATTTTTTGATTAAAACTATTTGAATTTAATAGTTTAATAGTTTAGTCAAATTTCAGAGAGTCTTTCGCAGAACAGAAGGTTGTTGTTAAACCTCACAAGGCAATTTCATAAAAAACTCTAGGTAAAGTATTTAAAAAATTTAATTTAATTGACTTTCATTTTAGAATAATTATTGAAACTTTATTATTTCGACAGAGAACAAATCAAACGTCTTTCTACCAGTAGTAGAACAAGAAACACATTCGAGCATGGTAAATGAAGTTTTGATTGGTACGTATTACCAGAAACTGAACTGGCAGAATTCGAAGAGAGTTCGATGATAGTGGCGTTGATCCAGACTATGTACCATTTAAAGAATCAACCAGTGATGGCGAACCGGATCCAGATATTGATGCACATGCCAGTAAATTGGAATTTAATTTAATGAGCGACAAAGAGCCGTGTGACACAAATGAATAAAATATAGCATCTTCTTGAAGAAAATTTATACAGCGAGATCGGAACCTGGGAAAATTTTACACAACTCGGGAAGGAAAAGTTATATCATAAAAAGTATGGCGATTCTCGGAAATTGTCAAAAAAAATTAAGGATAAAATCGGAGAACTTGAGCAAAAATTCATTTTCAAGGTAATATTGGGGTCTTGGTAGTTTTAATTTGAGACTTGACTAAGCATCAGGTTTTATAGATGTCATTAGCAAAAAACAAAAATAGCCAGTCAAGTTAGAAGTACAAAACCTAGAAACCGTTCGCAATATTTTTTGACCATTCATGGTTAAAAAATTTGAATATGTCAAAATATTTTTAAAAACACGTTGGACTAGAAATTGCCAAGAAAGTCTAACTCCTGAAACAGTAACGGTACTAGATCTCCGTGGAAAAGCTGTACTGCCAAATAACATCTCAGAAGGAAGCGTCCAAAAAATCACGGACCATATAAAAAGCTTTCCGGCGTATGAGAGCCATAACACCCGAAAAAAATCCGTTTTTAAAACTCTGAATATCAAATTTAAGCATCCAAAAATTGATACTTGCACTAGATGCGATATGCTTAAACTAAAAATTGATCTTGCTGGAAAAGAAGAGTTAACCGTTTTAAAAAAAGAGGAGCAAAAACAACACCACAATGCTGCTGATTTGGTTTACGAATCCAAATAAAACTATATAGCTAAAACCAAAGGATCCTCATCAACCAAAGTGTTTACGTTCGACCTAAAACAAGTTCTTCCTACTCCTTACATACAATCTAATGTCTCATGCTACAAAGGACAATTGAACGTGTACTATTTGAAAATTCACGATGGTACTTATGGCACACCAACATGCTTTATGTGGAATGAAGCACTAGCGAAACGGGGAGGGAATGATATCGCGTCATGTCTCTTTTCCCATTTGGACTCTTTATCGAGTGATATTGATTATATTACTTAATACAGTGATAATTGTTTTGGACAAAAAAAAAATCGCTAGTTGCTGCGATGTTTGTGATTCATGCCACAAGTAACGATAATATAAAATGTGGAATGTGATGTAGACCTGATTTCAAAGATTTTGGTGCAGAAGCCAAAAATATATTTACATTTAGAAAAGTTGACGAGAATGGCGATACAATTAATTGGCGTGAGATTAGATGGTTACGCTATCCAAATAAATTTGGAAAGATTTATTTTAATAATTCATTGAACGACGAAGAGCCGTTCAAAATCCTGTTACGATTGTGTAGTAGCGACCACTACCATTCTGTGTTTTTTTGTATTTCTTATTTATTGATCGGTGTCTTTACTGCAATATTTTATATTCACCTCGGTTGTTGTCTTCGCTTTCGTAGTTGTTTGAAGAGTTTTTCATTTTTTTTTTTCATTCGAGTTTTGGATTTTCGATAGAGTGATAGAAAATAAGTTCTAGTTTTGATGAGTTTAATTTTTTTGATGTTAAGAAAAATATAATTTGCCCGGTGGGGTTAAATCGTTCAAAGTCGAGTTTTTGATTTTCAATAATATAAAATAAAATATTTTGTATGAAAAGTGTAACAAAATCAATAATATAAAAAAAAAATTCAAAAAAAAAATAAACTTGGATTAAATCGTTTTCCCTGTGTAAGTGAAAAAAAAAATTGTTAGTGGGAATTTTTCTATCATGTGGTGTTGACGAGTTAACACTAAAAATAAATACAAGAAATAAAGATAAATACATCAATACTGTAATATTAATCACTGGAAAAATATTAATTTTGATGGTTTGGGCATTCAAGTTTACGTTGGATAGTTTGCCTTTCGCTCTGCTCTGCCGTTACATATCGTCATACAAAATAACACATTCTGTTTAAGAATGGACGCCGCATTGGCAACCGGTGCAAGCAATAAGTAAGGTAGCGTATACGGGTGGCCAGTTGATTTTTCTTCGGTTTACGGCGAGCCAAATTTTGTGGTAACGGGGAAAGGTCCCGCAACGCCCGACCGCACCAGGTCGCTACGTACGGGTGGCCAACCGGCACCTCGTTTTTGGGGCACCTCGCCAACCGGCACCACGTTATCGGGGAGAGGCCCTGCAACGAACGGGTGGCCGACCAACCGGTTGCCCGACTTAATTTTTTCAAGGTCGCAACGCTCCGGGTGGGGCAAGGCATGACGGCCGCGCAATGCCGCAACATTTTTATTTTTTTTAAATAAGCGAGGTCACTTTATTTTATCAGCGGATGGGCCGCTACGGTTATCGGGTGACACCGCAACGTTTTGACGCTTAAGACAAAAGGACGCCCAATATTTGTAGTGCCATACCAGGCAAAATTAGAAGGCAAAAAGGTCGCTCAACGTGGAGTACTATACGGGTTTTGGCGAGCCCGAGCCCAACCCATTAAGTACGAGTGGCCAGTTGAGGCCATTCCGGTGAAAGGTGGAACGGCAAAGTCCAGTCGCAACGGTCCGGGGGACAAGAGTCCCTTGTGGCATGACGACCGCCCAAGGTCGCAACAGAAATTTTTTTTTTGAAAAAATTTTTTTACTGTTTTTGTATTAAGGACGATTTTTTTTATATTCTTTTTATTTAATTTTTCCTTTTTAATTTTTTATAACTATTTCTTTTCAAATTCTTTTAAATTTAAAATTTGTTATTGTAATCGAGCGTCTCGTTTCCCTCATTTTCGGCGGTCCTATTTTTGTTGTTCTTTCTACTCTCGCTCCCTCTTTTCTTTCTTCTTAAAGGAAGGGGTGTTTTCTGATTTTTTTTGTTTTGGTTGTCTAAATTTATAAAAAAAATGAATTATTAAATTTTTCGGTTTTGGTGTGATGGAGGGAATTCCTATCCTGTGTCGGCGTAGGGTGAGCGGTCCCTTGGTGCCCGCATCCGGATTCGAAACCGGTGTTTACCACCATGCGAGTTCGGGCGGATGTGCGCACCAAGGCACCTCTCTACCGTTATGATTTTTTTTATTGTTTATTTTTTTTCTGCTGTTCGTTCCTCAGGTTCCGGCCGACGAATTTCGGCGGAACATCGAGTTTTTATTATTTGCGTTTTTCCCATTTTTTATAAATATCTGTATCATCACGGTGTAAGCCAGGAGCCATGCATGCCTCAAACCCCACGACCCTTCGCACTTCTCGCTGAGAACGTAGCCGGCAAAAATCACCGTGGAGGCCTCTGCATGCGCTTAGTGATAACTGCAGGTTGGCAGTAGCCAGCCTGTAACAATCCTTAACGTTCAAAAACGGAGTTGTAATAATGTAAGAGTATGTCATGTACCATTGTGCGATAGCGGAAGAAATAAAATAAGTGAGACCAAAAATTTGGACTTATTGTGAGTCTTCTTGATTTGATTCATTCACAGTTTCACGATGTTTATAAAAACTTGCCTGCAGAAAATATGCCTAATTATCATCCGGATGTAACCGAAGAATGCGACCATGGAAATACTGACGATACCGAAGTTGCAGATTGATAGCCATTTAAGGAAAGAGATCCCATAAAATAAGTTCTTAAATTTTGATACACATGAGTTTGAATTATATTACTTTTATTTTTGTTTTTCAATAAATTCTTAGTTTTATATAATACAATTTTTCTTATTTCGACTTGAAAGTGAAGTTTTTAAAATTGTTTATTTAGTAAAATAACTTCTTTGTAACTAAGTCATTAAATATTATAGAAATAATTTGGTAAAGTGGCCTAAACTATAAAAGTTTGACTTTCGAATTTTTTCCGGTTTTGTAAAACGGCTCAAAGCAAATAAAACGTAATTACTTAATAAAAACATTTTATTAAACACTTGTTTTTTATTTCGCAAAATTAGATTTTTTGAATATTTTAGTTAAAAAAGTTTAAAAAATCAATCGATCGATTTCGACTTATTAGATCATCATCAGGAGTATCTACTCTCAGAGTAGATACTCCTGATGATGACCTAACAAGTCGAAATCGATCGAGTGGTTTTTTAAACTTTTTGAACAATTATTTTAATTAAAATATTCAAAAAATCTAAATGTGTTTATTAAGTATTAGTGTGTTTCGCCAAGTGCCTACGGCAAATAGCGTAAATAGTAAAACGTAATTGCACGAAAAATACTACAATTGCTTTTATATAAAGAGCTGGGTCTGACAGAGAAAGTATTTATTTCTGTATATAGTTAAAAAAGGGTCCACTAAAACGTTATAGTCTTTTTACCATTGATAAAAGAATCTCCCACTCCTGAAAAATGAGAAAAATTGAAATAAGTCTCTTTTCCTTGAAGGTAAAGAATTTTTTATGTTTACAATAATTGTTTTTTTTTCCTCAACAAGAGGCTTTTAATTCTTGTTTTAATTCTGTTTTTGTGTAATAAAGTTGGCCTTTTTCTCACTATTTTAAAAAATGAGTGTGTTGCTAAGCTACAATTTTAATCCTTGGTGTAAAATTTAATACTAGGAGAAAAACATTATAGTGAAGAACCAATGATATGTATAATTTATATGAAATAAGTATTTTTATTTTTTTTGTTTATTTCGGAAAAACTTTTTTTATTCATTAACTCAATATTTACATACTCATTTAAAGAAATTATTTGTTCTGGATATTAATGTTAAAAGTACAGTTTGAACAACTTTGATAAAAATTAAGCAAACCGCATAAGTCTTATATCTCAGACTTATATAACATACGGGACTGGATAATTATCTGGTCAATATTTATTTACGGAACACAATATATAAATACGTCCGATTGATGAGCTGACGATTGATGAGCAGACTCAAAAATAAATGTAATTTTTTTTAATAACTCTATTGTAAAGTACATACAAATAACGGAATGTGTTGGGGCTAGTTTAATGTTGCGATGATACAAATATCCGATGTGGTTGAGGCAATTGGCTATTGCGTTGATATTCGTATGTTGCGAAACGAAGGCAATAATAAACTGCATAAATCCCAAGTTTTGATTGATTGTAAATTTTATTTTGATTTATTTATAATTTTGTATTCAAATAAACTTATGTTAATGGAGTGTAAATTGGAAAGAGAAATGTCAAAAATGGTTGCTCGTATTTACTAGCGTAGATGACTCCGAAAATGTTGTTTAGTAAAAGCGCTCAAACGTAGGTGTCGCATCGAACGTAAATTTGGTATTGAATCATGCACTGAACTGAAAATACAGCACAGGAATTCGTCCACCAATTGACACTTGGATGGATGACGTTTTGACATTTGGATGTAAATAATTTTAAGTAAGTATATAAATATAAACTTTACAATTATAAATTATGAATTAATGCTTAATTAATTATTTTAGGAGGATCAAATTGGTATTTATACAATGATAAAGGGTAAGTATAAAGTTAATTATTTTATATATTTACATTTGTTTGTTTTTTAGGTTAAATGTATTTCAGAGTGAGATATTTCAGAGTGATATATTAGGTAAGTATTTGTTATGTTGAAGTGCTCCAACATACCGCCGCTCTTGAACCATCTGGTTCAACAATTGGATGCAATTATGATGTACGAACTGTTACTTCCTTGTTCGAATGTGACTGACTGGACGTTGACGCATCTTGCTGGTCTTTGGAATCATTTTGGCTCGATATTGGGAGTATGACCAGTTTACTAGTAGGACGCTTTATTTCCCCGGATTTGGTTCTGAGAGTAACCACTCTGGTAATGCTATCGGAACCGGGATGTAATTTTGTGACTTTTCCTATTGGCCATTGATTTACGGCTACGCTTTCATCTTGGATTACTACTATGTCGCCGATCTGGATTTACGGCTGAGAATCTCTCCATTTCGCTTTTGGTTGTAATGATGCGAGGTACTCAACATTCCAACGCTTCCAAAAATGCTGTGCCAGCTGTTGAACCATTTGCCATCTAGTTAGATATGATGGTTTGAGGTGAGTGACGTCGATTTTGGGGATTTTTGTTGTTGGGTGACCAAGCAGGAAATGAGACGGAGTCAGGACGTCGATGTCTGTGGAGTACATTGCGCAGATAGGCCTGGAGTTTAGCGTGTCCTCGATTTCACATAATAAAGTGTTCATTTCCTCTATTGTAAATATAGTTTTGCCAATGACCCGCTTGAGATGATATTTGGCGGATTTAACTCCTGCTTCCCAGATACCCCCGAAATGAGGTGCGCTGGGAGGGTTGAAATGCCATGTTATATAGTACCTGGAAGAATAAGCAGAAATCACTTGCGAATTGGATATTAGTTTATTAAAGGTTTGCCTTAATTGACTGCTGGCACCGACGAAATTTGTGCCGTTGTCGCTATGAATCTCTTGGCAAATCCCACGTCTTGCAACGAATCTTTTCAGGGCCCCTAGGAATGATTCACTGGTCATGTCGCCGACCAGCTCCAAATGAATAGCTTTTGTACTAAGACAGATAAATAAACATATATATGATTTATATGTCTTTTGGCCTCGGCCCTTTCGTAAATGTATTGGAATTGGGCCGGCGTAGTCTACGCCAACTTTTAAAAACGGGCGAATCAGTTCGACGCGGCAGCTTGGCAGATTACCCATGACTTGATTATTTATTTGTGCTTTAAGTTTGGAGCAGATGACGCACTGATTAACGACTTGACGAACCGTGCTTCGGCCACTCGGAATCCAATATTGTTGTCTGGTGATGGCTAGTGTCAACGATGGACCAGAGTGTTGGTTCCCTTTGTGGATGTTGACCAGAATTAGCTTCGTAAGCAGTGACTTCGGATGCAGGATTATGGGATGCTTAGTGGAAAACGGGGCTTCCGAATTTTGTAGTAGCCCGCCAACGCGAATGAGGCCGAATTCGTCTAAGAAAGGACTCAATGATTTGATTTTGCTAGATTTGCTTATTTCGCCTGTTGTTTGAATTTGCGCTAGCTCCGTATAGTAGAACTTTCCTTGTTCATGCCGACATATTTTGAATAGGGCCTGGAACAGTTCTTCTCTTGTTAAATACGTTCCGTAGGTTCTCGAGCCCCTCTCAACCTTTGAGTTCGTGATGAAGCGTAAAATGTACGCGAATACTCTTTGAAATTTCGTAAGAGACGAAAATTTTGTTATTAGTTCATCGAGCCATGGACTGACGGTTGTAGTTGCAAAAGTGAATATTTTGTTATTAATTTCTTCAATTGCGCCATAATCGCATTGTTGCGGAGGCCACGATTTCATGGTTTGACGGAGCCAGGTAGGGCCGTTAAACCAAAGAGCGTGGTGATGTAAATCTCTCTCTCTCTCTGGCATTATATCCCATCAAGGGATTTCGCTGCCTCAAACAAGGTTTCATAATCATATTTTCATTTCGGATAATGAGTGATTAATTCATTGATCCTAAACCAGCCGTGAAATTTTTTCCTTGTCACCACCGGGAATCGAACCCGGGACCTCTGGTCGCTGGAGCAAGCATGCTAACCACTTTGCCACCGGGCCGGTGATGTAAATCATTTGGCGATAAACCTCGGGATGCGCAGTCGGCCGGGTTGTCAGTTGAAGGCACGTGTAACCAATATTTTCGCGGTATAATGTTTATAATTTCTGCCGTTCTATTGCCTACAAAGGTACTCCATCGTCGGGGATGACTGGCAAGCCAATCTAATACGATTCGGGAGTCCGTCCACGCATATGTTTCCGAAATTTCTACTTCTGTTTCCTTTTGGATTAATTTGATCAGGTTGGCAAGAAGCAACGCAGCGCAAAGTTCGAGTCGTGGTAATGAGACCTGTTTCATAGGAGCCACTTTGGTTTTGGCCGCAATTAATTTTATGAAGATGTTTTCCGACGATGTTTCTACCCGTAGATAGACCACAGCAGCAAAGGCATCTTGACTGGCGTCGGCGAATCCATGCATTTGGACGGTTTTAGCTTTGGTTGTTTCGATGTATCTGGGAATCGAGATTTGATTAACGTTTTTCAGGTGATTTCGGATTGTTTGCCACCGTTTGCATATCACTTCTGGAAGTGGTTGATCCCACTCGAGATTACTGGCCCACAACTTTTGGATAAAAATTTTAATTTCTATTATGACGGGGGCTAACCACCCTAACGGGTCAAATAGACGACTGGCTTCGGACACGACGATCCTTTTTGTGAATGAGTCTCTTGGTGGCAATTCGGAAACGAATGTAAATTGGTCTGTATTCGGGTCCCAATTAAGTCCAAGTACCTTTATTGAGTTTGAATCACTTTGACTATTCTCATCAATTGATTTGATGCCTCGGCTGGCTTTCTCCTTCAGATTATGTACAATATTGGCTGAATTAGACATCCACTTGCGGAGATTAAATCCATACTGAGACAGTATCTTATTTATGGAATTTTTTAATTGCATGAGATCCGATTCCGTATCAGCCCCAGTCATTATATCATCGACGTATGTATCCCGGCGGATCGCCTTGGCGGCAATTGGTGTAGCTGCTTGGTTATCATCGGCTATCCTTTTTAGGACTCTTGTGGCTAGAAAAGCGGAGGAAGCTAAACCATAAGTAACGGTAGTTAATCGGAAATGGCGTATTGGTTCGGAGGGATAGGTACGCCAGACTATTCTTTGGAAATTTGTATCTTATGGCTATCGATAGTCACTTGCCGATACATTTTCTCCACATCGGCAGTCACGACAAATTTGAATTCTCGAAATCTTAGAATGATGGCATGCAGGGTTGATTGGACCGTTGCGCCAACTGCCAAGCACTCATTCAACGAATTCCTAGATGGAGGTTGTTACAGGCTGGCTGCTGCCAACCTGCAGATTTTCACTAAGCACCTGCAGAGGCCTCCACGGTGATGTTTTGCCGGCTACGTTCTCAGCGGAGAAGTGCGAAGGTCGTGGGGTTTGAGGCATGCAGGGCTCCTGGCCTACACCGTGATTAAATACAGAAAATTATAAAAAAAAATGGGAAAACGCAAATAATAAAAACCGATGTTCCGCCGAAACTCGTCGGCCGGAACCTGAGGAACGAACCGAATAATCAAAATAAGTTATAATAATAATAACGGTAGAGGTGCCTTGGTGCGCGCATCCATCCGATTCAAACGGGGCCAAGCCCTGGTTACGGAATTGGATGCGGGCACCAAGGGACCGCAAACACTAAACCGACACAGAGGGAGTCTCCGCTCCCATCACACCACACCGAAAAAAATTAAATATTCATTTTATTTAAAAAAAACCCACCGAAAAAAAAACAACTTCCCCCCTCCACCCGCACCACGATAAGGAGAGAATGAGAGAGAGAGAGAGGAACAATGCGCATCGAGCGTGCACCCGCTGTGCGGCGCCCGATTACAAAATTTAATTTAAATTTAAAAATAAAATATATAAAAAGAAATATAAAATGAAATGAATAAAAAAAACAAAAATATAAAAAAAAATCGTACCTTAATTAATAAAAATAAAAAATGTTGCGGCCTTGAGCGGCCGTCGTTGCGGCAGACCACCGATAAATAAAACCAGCCGGCTGGCTACTCCGTTGCGGCAGACCACCGATAAATATACCAATAGCCGGTTGGCTACCGTTATGTTGAGGGGCCTGTCCCCGTTACCAAAGCCATCACGGCTGGCCTCACCTGGCCGCCGGATCCGTGTAAATTGGAGTGACCTCAACTGGCCACCCGTAAAATAATTATTTGGGCGTTGCCTCGCCGAAACAACGTACTCTTTGCCTTGATAGACCGCCTTTCATAAACAGTTTTGATAAGTTGATGTACTCCAATAATAAATTGAGATAATTTTGCTATTATCTTATACAAAATGCAGGTTCAACGAACTATTAGCTGATTTATCAACGAATAATTCAAATACATCCATTTTGGCGATGTCTGATGAAAATCACAAATACTGTGCATATTTAATATGCATTGGGGTATCAAATAAATAAATCATAACCCCAAATTAACACAACAATTTAATTTTATTTATTTTTTCTTGATAACAGTTCACAATATTAATCTTAAAATTTAACTTAATTTATCCAACTATTTTCTTTAATTATTTCACAGAATTTTTATCTTTTTTTTTTACTAACACCCGACCTCAATCAATCAATTTTTTAAATTTTAAGTTTTGACTCTTCCACATTCCAAAACTAGCCAACTAGACTTATGCCAAGCCCAAAAAAACTTTTCATATCAAACTCGACCTTTTTCTCTAAAATCTCAAACCAGACTTTTCTTTATAAAAATCAACTCTAATTTTTTTACAAAATTCCAAACTAGACTGACTAACAAAAAAAAAATTCTCCCACCGCACAAACGACGCGCAAAACATTCCAGAAGAATTGTCTTTCTTCTCTGTTTCTCATTTATATCAATTCGCATTGATATAAACGAGAGGCATATAAGAAAAACATTCTTATGGAATGTTTTGCTTTACGCACACACTCGATTCGCATTGTTCTCTCTCTCTCCCATTTTCGTTTTACTACCAACCAAACGAACAAAAACATACGGGAATCCCTCCACCACGGAACGCGTTCAGACATCAACAACACAGATGCAAGAAACCGCGCGTACAAACATAAAATCTAACAAAATATGGGGATGTCACGCGTAAACGAATATTATGTCTTGTTACCGACAACACAGTCGTAACAAGGTTTTGCCGACCCGTCAAAAACCACTCTTAATTTTGTGGTGGAACGGAAATGTTTTAGGACACCGTGGTGCGGTAGGTAATATCCGGTATCACTAATTTCTGCTTGCGGAATTTCTTTCATGTGATTTAGCTGTAGATATTCTGACATAAAATCCTGGTAAAGTCTTTCAAAATCTGGTTCACGAACGAATCTACGTTCCATGCTTCTCAATCGCTGAATGGCAATATTTATCGAGTTTCCTAAGTTATGAGGTGATGTCTTAAAGGGCAACCTGACAATGAATCGCCCGTCACTTGATAGTTTGGTTTTACCAACGAACTCCTTCTCGCATAATATTTCTTCGGGAGATAGTTTGAATTCGGGGTTTGGGATCGCGTCTAATTCCCAAAATTTAGTAAGCGCGCGATCCAAATCGACATCGTTACTGTCATTTGTGGCAGTCATGGACGTTATATCACCTCTCAATAAATTATCAGTTTTTCCAGCGACGACCCAACCTAATATGGTTTTGTATAATGTTAGTCCATCTTGATTGATTCGAGTTTGACCGGGTTCCAGCAGGCTGAAGAAATGGTCGGCTCCAATCAAAATATCTATGTGGGCCGATTTGAAGTAACATGGATCGGCTAGCTGTAGTTCAGGCCAACGAATTGATGCGTTATCCTTGATGGTTTGGTGCGGCAATCTTAACGTTATTTTGGATAGGATGAAGGCTTCTATTGACAATTCCGGGTGATGTTTTGATCGAATGGTAAACGTTACTAAGCTCTTAGTGCGGCCAGCGCTAGCACCTCCTAATCCGACAACCGATAATCTTGAATTTCGTTTCTTAAGGCCAAGTCGCTGTGCAGATTCCTGTGTAATAAAACTGGCTTGTGAACCGGAATCCAGTAAAGCGCGGCATGTTATTACGTTATCCGAAGAGTTTACTACGTCGATCAAAGCGGTTGGAAGTATGGAATGCGATACTACGTTTTGCGAACAGAGGGCCTTCACCTCTTTGGGAGTCACGTCTTTGTTAGGTAGTGGCGATGGATCAGGAGCCGCAGCGGTTTCGGTATTTTCTGGCAAATGAAGCATCGTATGGTGTTTTTTCCTACAGTGAAGACAACGGCGATTGGACTGGCGCTTCTGAATTAGATGTGAGCTGCTTAGACAATTAAAACATTTGAGGTTAGTATTTGCCCAATCCCTTCTTTTGATAATATCCATTTCGTGGAATTGCTTGCAGGAAAATAGATAGTGATCCGTTTGCTTGCAAATATCGCAGGAAAATCTGGTTTCGCGGGTTATGGCGTGGCTCTTGATGTTATGCTTGGGAATTGATTTTTTAATGGATACGTTTGCTGATTCTAGGGTGTCAATTCGTCGCGATAAAAATTCAACAAAGTTTGAGAATTGTGGATTTTCAATGTCGGTAACTGTTTCTGCCCATAACATTTTCGATTTATCATCTAACTTTTGGACCAGAATGAAAATCAACCAATGGTCGCGTGCCTCGGCGTTTTCTCCTAAAGCCTTCAGGCCTCGTATGACCTCGTCCGAGGTATCCATGAGCCTTTTGATGTTAGAGGAATTGGCTGTAGAAATCGAAGGCTGTTCAATGAATGTACGTATGAATGAATTGATAATGTGCCTTTTTCGATCGTACCGTTCTTTCAACTTATTTAATGCGCCTATGTAGTTACTTTCTGTGACGCTAATATGCTTCAGCAAAATGGCGGCCTCGCCTCGGAGTAGTCCTTTGAGGTACTGGAATTTTTGTACGGGACTCAAAGACGTCGATTCATGAATGGTGCTTGCGTAGAGATCATGGAATGATTGCCATTCGGTATAGTCGCCCGAAAATGGCGGTATATTGATCTTTGGTAATTTTATCTCGCGAATATGATCAGCGTTCGTTGCATTAAACGATATATCTAGTGCTCCATTACCAGCGGCCATTGTTTTCGCTCTTATGAATTTTTTCAAGGCCGTGACACCGTTGTAGTAGTTTTCCTCATATAACACATCCGATTCTTCCTCGGGATCTATATTGAAGATTTTGCTCTCGATCACGGTGAATTCGGACATCAATGTTTCGACTCGGGCTAGGCGGGTTCGGAAATCTTCAATTGATAAGTTCTCGGTCGCTCCATTGATGAATTTCAATATATTCGTTAGTCGGCCCTTATTGGTGGCACGTTGTTTTTTTAGTGAAGCGAGTTCAGCCTTTTTAATGATCGTAGCACTTATTGAATATCAATCAGTCAACGGTTTGATTGAATAATCTTGGAACTATATACGGCACCTTTTAATGTTTGAGGTTATCACAGGAATTTTTACTCACAATATTCACTGTAGCTTTAATTCAATAACTTTAATTTGATTTGTGAAAGAACACTCGGTTTTAGTAGAACTCGATTTGCAATCGTTGTATAATAGTTATAACTACTCGCTTCGAAATGTATCAGTAAACTATATTGGCGGCTGATTGTACGCAAATTAGTGAGCACTTTAAATCACTTAATTTATTAACAATTGTTTGCGACTAACGCGATTCACGTGTTCTATCGATCGATTTATTAAGTAGTTTTGGTTTTAATAAATGTTTAAAGAATTGAATTTACACTTGTATCTTAAAATTCAAAATGGCTACTTAACTTGGAATGATGTCGCGTGGTGATGAAAATTCCACAATGTCCACTCAATGCGTCAAGTTTTTTCCCAAAATTGTTGTTAAATTGCTCGAATTGCTGTCCACGATGCGTTACTGGATGAAGCGAGCGCTTTCCTTTATGTGTTTTTGCGATCCGCTGGTCCGGATACGGCTCGAAGGACCATATGTTGGGGCTAGTTTAATGTTGCGATGATACAAATATCCGATGTGGTTGAGGCAATTGGCTATTGCGTTGATATTCGTATGTTGCGAAACGAAGGCAATAATAAACTGCATAAATCCCAAGTTTTGATTGATTGTAAATTTTATTTTGATTTATTTATAGTTTTGTATTCAAATAAACTTATGTTAATGGAGTGTAAATTGGAAAGAGAAATATCAAAAATGGTTGCTCGTATTTATTAGCGTAGATGACTCCGAAAATGTTGTTTAGTAAAAGCGCTCAAACGTAGGTGTCGCATCGAACGTAAATTCGGTATTGAATCATGCACTGAACTGAAAATACAGCACAGGAATTCGTCCACCAATTGACACTTGGATGGATGACGTTTTGACATTTGGATGTAAATAATTTTAAGTAAGTATATAAATATAAACTTTACAATTATAAATTATGAATTAATGCTTAATTAATTATTTTAGGAGGATCAAATTGGTATTTATACAATGATAAAGGGTAAGTATCAAATTAATTATTTTATATATTTACATTTGTTTGTTTTTTAGGTTAAATGTATTTCAGAGTGAGATATTTCAGAGTGATATATTAGGTAAGTATTTGTTATGTTGAATTGCTCCAACAGAATGGGTACAAAGGGCCGAATGTCGAAGAGCCGAATGTCGACGGACCAAATATGTTAAAGTGCCGAATGCTGAAGAGTCGAATGTAGGTTAGGTTAGGTTAGGTTAGAGTAGCTGCTATCTTAGGCCAATAATGGCCCATTGTGATACCACAGGATCCAATCTCCCCTTACTCCCGCTGAAACCAACCAGAGCTACTGATGTAGCGTAAAATATCTCGCACCCCAAAGTCCGCGAGTTCAGAAAGGCTGTCCATGTTGTACACACCCAAGTACCTATGTCTTTTGTATGATAGTGCTGGACACGAGCATAGGAAGTGAACTAACGTCTCTTCCTCCTCTTCGTCCATACAACTTCTACAAAAGTCATTCGTCTCTAGACCCAGCCTTCTCGCATGTTCCCCAAAAAGGCAGTGTCCTGTCAGTATCCCTACGACCAATCCTAAATCTCGTTTTCCCAGGGATATAAGTGCCTTGGAGTGCCGCAGGTCCAGTTTTGGCCAAACCTGTTTTGCTACCCTGCACGTGAGAGTGTTGGTCCACCTCTCATCTGTCAAGGCGATTGCCTTTTTACTGAGCGTCAATTTGAGCGCTGCTATAGGCCTCCCCAGACCTGCCCTTTCCGGTTGCATCTGGAGAGTCGTACCGTACCTAGCTAGTTCGTCTGCCCTGCAGTTTCCCGTGACGTCCGAGTGACCAGGGACCCAGATTATCTGGATACTGAAATACTCGCTCATCTCATTAAGAGATGATCGGCAATCCAGCGCCACCCGTGACTTCAGAGAAACCGCCTCTAGTGACCTGAGTGCCGCTTGACTGTCCACATAAATCGCGATATCCCTAACAGATACCACGTTATGCTTCAACCATGTCACGACTTCCCCTATCGCCACCACTTCAGCCTGGTACACGCGGCAGTAGTCAGGGAGACGAACAGAAATATTAACATTAAGCTTCTCACAGAAGACTCCGGCTCCTACTTTGCCGTCTAGCTTAGAGCCGTCCGTGAAAACTTGCAGTGCCTCGTTTTCCAGTATTGATCCGTTCCTCCAGGATTCCCTAGAAGGACAGATGATCCGGAAACCTATATCGAAGCACAACGTTGGTTTAATATAATCTAGATTCACCAGTTCTTCCCCTAGTGATCTAACTATCGTCGAGTGTCCCGCCTGAAGACACTTCCACTGAGAGACAGCCGAGAGCCTTGTAGCCACATTGGCTGCCATCTGCTTACCAAAAAATTCGATTGGAATAAGATGGAACATAACCTCTAAAGCGCGTGTAGGTGTTGTCCTAAGCGCCCCGCTTATAAGCATACAGGCCGTTCTTTGCACCTTCTTCAACATCCTTATATAGGTTACCTTTTCCGAAGTCGAATGTAAATATTTATAACCTTTATAATTTGTCCATATGTACTACAGTTATTTTGGCATATCGAAGGGACCAATGTCGAATGGCCGAATGTAGAAGGGCCGAATATGTCGAAGGGCCGAATGTATCAAAGGGCCGAATGTCGAAGGGCCGAATAGGTCGAAGGGCCAATTTTTTTTTTTGTTTTTAGAAATATAATAAAACGTAAATGAATTTCTTGTGAATTTGTGTATTTTACTATTTTTTATCTTTGTGAAATTCATGAAATTCCACGTATCCAGTCAGCGATACATTTTGGTGAAGGAAAATTTGATCATACGTCACCTCCGACATTCGGACATGTCAGCCTTCTAATAGTAGGTATGTATACAAAAATTAAAAAAATAATTAAACTAGATAAAAATAACAAAAAAATATTTCTAAAAACAAAATAAAATCAAAATTCGGCCATTCGACCTATTCGGCCCTTTGACACATTTGGCCCTTCGACATTCGGCCCTTCAATATCATACCAAAATAACTGTAGTATATATGGACAAATTATAAAGGTTATAAATATTGTATTTTAAGGCTTTCCAAAACTTGATATGAAAATGAAAATAGTAGAGTTCCTCCTGCTTTAATTTTAACAAAAAAAATTATATTTGAATTAGCATCGATGTGGTTTTGGACGCAGTTCATAATAATCACAGCGAAAAACAATTGGTTGGTCACTTAGATATGCGGTTGCAATTGAACTTGTGCGTTGATCATCCATTGGGTTCTCAGGTAATGGAGGTGTTTGAATGGTTGATGGAGGTATGTCGTCATCCCCGCCAAAATCTAATACAACTGGTAAATTGTTATTGTTGTTGCTTAAGTTTCGATTGCGTGTGTTTGTTGTTGTATCTCTCAAAATTGATTTCGGTGGAGTTTGATCTGTTGTTGATATTCGCGGTTGCAGTTAATTTCCATGACGTTTCAACTCTCCATGATTAGTTTGTACCATGTACATTTTGTTCCCGAGAAATTTGGTGATAAACACTTTCCCCCATTTTTTCCCTCTGGTTGAAAAACCGTGGGTATACACATTATTGTTGAATTGATATTTTGTTGTTGGTGTAAATTCCATACGATGTTCTGGTGAAATGGCGCATATGTAAGATGATCAATGGCGTTGGCTTTACAAAATTGTTCAAATTCAGCTGATGTGAATTGAAATCCGTTGTCACTCACAATCGTCGATGGTAAGCCCTCAATAGCAAAAATTTGTTGAAGTGCACGTATGGTGCATGCAGATGTGGTTTGTGTCATAGCTATGACAAATGAAAATTTTGTATGTATATGAATCGACACAAACCAGGTAAATTTTTCCCAAAAACGGACCTGCAAAATCGATGTGTAGTCTCTGACAAGGCTTTTCAGTTGTTGGCCGGTGGTGGTTGTTATTATTTTGTGCATGAACTAGCATGTAAGTGGCAACGTTCCACCAGCAATGATGACGTGCGATTTGTTTGGTTCTTGTGATGCCCAAATGACCCTCGTGTAAGAGATTTAACGTTTTTTTGTTGAAGACTTGATGGAATAACAATGCGGGTCTACTTTTTCTGTCTGTAAGAGAATAACAATATTATATATATTGAGACTTTCGCTGCGGTTGAAAAAATGGGAGTAGGACATTTCGTCGTATACCGGTAGCTCTTTCGGCTAACCATTTAAAATAAATTTTGATACATCACATAATACTGGAAATGATAATGTGTATGCTCTGCAATCTCTTATAATCGATAGGATAATCATCGATTATATTTTGATATAATATTTCTGCGATGCTGTTGCAAACATTCACATTTTTGTCAAACTCTTCATCTGGACAACAAGGGAGTCTTGATAATGCATTGTGTTTCCATGATGATTTGCAGATTTGTAAGTTATTTTATATTCGTAGTTTATTGCCAAAAAAATAATTGCCCAATGCTGTAGGACGGTTGATACATTGAATTGGTATTTTTTTATTTGGGTTGAACAGTGATATTAACGGGTTGTGATCCGTAAATTTGGTTACACCGTAAATAATTGACAGTGCTTCTTTTTCAATTTGTGAGTAACGTTTTTGTGTGTCGGTAAGAGTTTTTGACGCGAATGCAATAATAGGGTATTCAGTTCCATCAGGGTATCTATGCGAGAAATAAGCGCACCCAAGTCATACGATGAGGAATTAGTGGCTAATAAAAGAGGATAATCATTCCTAAAATGAATTAATTCTGCTGCATTAATGATTACAGATTTAAATTTATTAAAACTCGTCTCTTGTGCCTCACCCAATTAAATTTAGCATTTTTCGAGCGTAATTAATTTAATGGTGCCACATCTCAGAAAGTTTTAATGAATTTATTATTATAATAATTTATCTTATAGATAATGATTCAAGCTCCTACAAATTGGATGGACGTGGTAAATCACGTAGTGCTTTTAAGCCAGATAATAAGAGACGGATGCCATTTTTGCTAAGAATGTGCCCCAGATACTCAATTTCGGGTTTAGCGTATTTATACACTTTCCTAAATGGCATCGAAACCCATTTTCTTCTAATCTGGTCTAGAGCACACTTAAATTCTTTAAATGATCGTCGTTTGTTTTGCCCGATGTGAACACATTGTCTAAATATACGGCACAACAATTTAAATCGGATGTGATTTGTTACATGAGCCTCTGAAAAATGCCAGGCCTGCTTGAAATTCCAAAAGGTAGTCGTTGGAATTTTTATAATCCGGACGGTGTGCTAATTACTTAAAGCTTTTTTTTGAATCGTTGATGAGTTCAAGTTGGAGATACGCATCTCTGAGATCAATGTTTGTGAAAAATTTACCACCTTGCAATTTATAAAACAATTCCTCAATACGTCGTATAGGGGGACGATCGACATCAATTTGAGGATTTACCGTGACTTTATAGTCAGCGCGAATTTTTCCATTTGGCTTAACAACTGGTACTATTCGTGTACTCCATGACGAAGCTTGCACGGGCTTCAATATATTCAAACTAACCAATCGTGATAGTTCATCTATAACGGATTTTTGAATGGCGAAAAGTAAAACACGTGCGGTTTAAAATATTTTGGTTGTGCATCACTTTTTAATTTAATATCGGTTTTGTGTGAATTGCACGTTCCTATGGCTGTAGCATCAAAAAGTTTACTATTTTTTTTGCAATATTCGTGGATTTTTTGTCTCAATTCATCGCTTGATTCTACTTCAAAAATATATTCTGCATTGTGTATAATACAAAAGTGTAAAGCATCGAACCAATCCATGCCAAGAATATTTCTGCAATTTGCTGAATACAACCAATGATAATCCTTGACTAAAATCTTTAAACGCTTCTTTTACATTAATTTTTCCTTTGACAGGTATAGGCGTTCTTCCATATGATTTAAAAGTTATGAATGTTGGTGGGCATATATAGGATATTTTAATTCGGCGATACGTAGGCGACACGTAGCACCAGTATCAAATTGATATTTTGGTATATATATTATTTACTTGTAGAACAACTGAAATTTTATTTTTTTGTGCTCTCAATAGAAAATATAAAGGACACATTTTCAACTTCATCGACGGAATTTGTTGAATGTGTATTTCTCCTCGGCGAATTTGAGCTGTGCGAGAATGTGATCTATTACGACTCTTACACGGAAAAAAAAACTGGTTACAACGAAGAAAAAACTGAATGATTCAAGAAAAATGAGCACTTGATTTTCAGCTAAGATAAATTTTTCATAATGCAAACTTCCAATTTCTTCATTTGATGTTTTTATTTAAATATTAAAACAATATTTTTTTTATTGTTGAAAGAAATTCAATTTGTTAAAGTAAGAAAATATTATTTTATAGAGCAAATCGGTTTTCTCAATTTTTAATATCTATTTCTTCATTAAAGATAACAAATTCATGTTTTAAGGTAACCGTATCTCAAAATGCAATAAATTGAGGCTTGTATTAAGAAATATTAAATATAACTGTATGATTTATATTTCTTTAGTTAAGAGACATTTTCTAATAAATAAAATGCATTTTCTGTTAGAAATCATTTTTTTTTCTTGATAGAAGAACCCATTTATCAGTTGTAGAGAAGGAATTGCTTAAATACTTCAAACGTATTTCTTTGAAAAGCTTTTGGATTTCTAGATTGTAGAAAGTAACTTCTAGAAAGCTATAGTAGTATTTCTGGTTTGCAGCTAGTTTTTCCTGTTTATTGGAGTACATTTAATATAATTTCCAAAATAATAACGATAGAAATTTATTACATATTTTTTATTTTATTTTATTATAAAAAATATAAAGATTCAATTTAATATAATTTAGCTATATCATATTACAAATTACATAAACAAAATACAAATATTACAAATTACAATAATAAAATACAAACATAATTAAATAGAAGACATAATTGGCTTCAATATTTTTGTTTTGTTGGGAAGTTTATGAAAAACTAAGGGTTTTAAGAAAACATAACAACTAGTTTTTACAATAATGAAAAGTTCATTATTTTGATAGCACAACTCACACATAGTTTTAACATGCAGTAACAAATAAACATCGGTAAGTTTTGAAAAAAATTATTAAGGATGAAAAAATACAAAGTAGGTTTTAAAAAATTCCAGACTAAACATTAGTTTTTTGTTAATACTCGTACCTGTAGTTTTTGCAGTAAATTAAATATTTTTTGCCAGGAAGATTCCTATTTTTAAATTTATTTTTCAAGTAGCCGACCTTCCAGAGCTTACATTAGTGATTTTTATGCTTGTTGTATAAGCTTTTTACCCCCTTTACAAAAGAATTCCTGAAAATAAAACAATGATTAGCAATCATTTTTATATATAACTCATTCTTAGTTACCTTTCTTTCTCCAGAAAATAATGCTCGATATCACTAGCAACTGTATTAAATAAATCAGCCGATGCAGCAATATATCCACCACTGTAGATACTAGTAGATTGCGGGTCCTTTCGTCGAGCTGTGGTTAAGATTGTAATCCCTTTGGTTGATGTGAGAAACTGTTGAAAGTTCTGTGAAATAAAATCAAAATCAATAGTAGCTTTTTACTTTATCTAATTGGACAGTTCTAACAAATTCTGCTGATTATAATTGCCCACTTGACGGAGAAGAAGGGGTTGATTGATGATGTGATTGATACACTCAGACAACGATGAACTAATAGAACCAATTACTGTTGCAATTTAAATTTAGCATTTTTGTCAGCGATTTATCTAACTAAAAAAATTAAAATAAAACTATAAAATCATTACGCACAAACAACTCACACAAAATGATCACTTGTTAATTTAAATTAAAAATTTATGTAATACAAATATAACTTACATTTAACTACTTAGCTTCACTTTACATATTTTTCAAAACCACTTGAAAATATTTAATTTGACATTCACAAAAACACACGTTGTTTTTATTAAACTGTTCACTAGATAATGAATGTTACTTATTTTATATAATCTCAAATGTTTCACTCGTTTTCTTGTTTTAAAAAATTAAGAGTATACATTGAAAAATCATTTTCTATAATTAAAAGTATTCTCTCAGGTTGAGACATACATATTAAACCAAAAAATATTATGTTGAAGTTTAAAAAATTACTTTTTTGTGATAAGAAAAACTTTTCTCGAAGTAACATAGTAAATTGTATTTTAAATTTTTGAAATTTTTATCTTGATGAAAGAAAACTTAGAATGACTGAAGATTAATTATTTCTTCAATCAAGATAACTTTTTTGAAATTCTGGAATTCATTAGTTTATCAGAAAGAGAAATTACTTTGTTATTATCAAGAAACGTTTTCAATTTTAAAATGTTGTATTTTAATAAAATTTTGTTTTTGTTTTAAGAAAATATTAAATTTCTTGTTTTAAGAAAATGTATGATTAAATTAAAAGTATTTCTCTTCAAACTAATTTTTTTTTCTTATTATAAAGAATTTATAGCAACGATAAATACAAGAAAAATAATTCTCAAGATGGAATTTAATTTTAAAATTTTCGTCAAGAAATAATTCTCTTCGTCAGAAAACCATTTTTATAACTAGAAAAACTGGTATGGACATAGAAATTTGGTTTTTAAAGTAAGCAAAAATACTTTTTATTAAATAAAGAGAAAATTTTCTTTAAGATAGCAAGCTTATTTTTTTCCGTGTAGATCTACATATATCGTCGTCTCCAATTATAATTATTTGATCAACCACGCGATCGAGACATACATACATACAGTAGCTATATGCCCCTTTTTATTGCATTGATGCACGTCAAAGTTAAAAATTTATAATTCAAACGACTATGATTATATCCGCATTTATGACACGATTTATTGTAGTTATGTGGCAGATTTTGTCGTTCCATTTCTCCGTTCATGCTCTGAATTTACTTTAAAAACATCAGACGGTTTTGCTTCACCCTTTAAAGTAGCACATATTTTCACTGTTGTCTCATAAACACGGGCGATTTCTAAAACTTCAGTTAAGGATGGATTAGTTTTTTGTAGACTTGCAGTCCTTACATGTTCATGTGGAGTAAGTATAACAACGACGTCACGGATCAACTCAACTATACATACGTGGTTTCACATGTACTTTTGCTGCATACAAATTTACAATTATTTGCGATACCGCGTAAATCTGCAACCCACTCGGCGTATGTCTGATGTGGTTTCATAGTGGTCTTATGAAACTCATAGCGTGATGCAAGCACATGTATTTTGGATGAGAAATATTCAGTATGGGCTTTAGCCCAGACAATCTGTATATGTCATACTTACCATGTCGTTGAATAATTTATTTAAAATATCCAAAATGTATTCTCCAACGTTAGACAGTAGTACTGCCCATTTATTGTTTTCATTTGTGACGCCATAAACAATAAAAAACTGTTCATACTGCATCACATATGAAGACCATGAGTGCCAATTTTGTTCAAAATTGTGAAATAGTGGTAGACTTTGTTCCGGAGTTTTCTGTTGCAAAATTTTCTTTAACAATTGTTGGAATTCTTAATCCATCTTAGTTTCCAAATTGTTATATCTCAGACTTATATAGCATACGGAACCGGATATTATTATCTGGTCAATATTTTTATACCGAGCACAATATATAAATACGTCCGATTGATGAGCACAAATTATATCGTTTGTAACCATATTACCAACAATGTTGGTACCTATTGGACAGGTACTGGGTTCCTCATTTTCTAAAGTATCATGAGCGGTTATATTTTCATTATTAGTACTGTAGCTGGTATTAAGTTCATCGGGTCATAATATTCTTACAGCAGTGTTTGTTTTATTTGTTGTGGAATCTTCTAAATATCCCTCAGTTACAGTATTAAATTTCCAACCACTATGCTTTTTAAGGCAAGTGAAGAAGCCACCACAATCTACAAGGACAGAAGTCCGACGCAAGCAGTGGCCACTTCTTTTGCAATAATGCCACTTCTTTTGCAACGCTACTAATTTTGTGAATGCCAACTAATACCCGATGACATACTCCACCTTGGTATTTTATAAAAAGACGTTGTACGTCGAAATTTTCTGGGCGAAGAGCAAATTATTTTGTGCAAATCCCCAAATAATTTTCTCCTCTCTCAATTTGTTTGTTTTAGAGTTGGAAACTATTACCAACAAAGCTGATAGAACGTCTTCAATATCATCTATCATTAAATGGACTATTTCGCCGCAACGACATGCTACTCCCAACGAATGCTACTCCCAGTATTAAAACAACCTGCAAGAACAATACAAAAACATAAGTATATAAATTATCTTTATGTTTTAAAGCTTACTTTCATCATTAAATATGTCTTATCGGGGGCCAAATTTAAAAACAAGTCGATTTGTGCTTTATCGAGAACCCTGGATTTTTTTGCAGTGTAACAAATAATCTGTTTTTTTTAAATGCTCGAAATTTCGAATATATATTTTTCGGCCTTAACCATTGAATACTGTGCCCAAAGAGTCGAACTTTTCATCTTCGTCGATAAATTGGCAAAGTATGCCAATAGAACACTTTCTGAGTATATTCCAGGTTGTTCATTTTGTTCAGAACGCCACTGTAAAAACCGCTTATATGCGCTTTCATAAACCTTACGAGATTTTGATGGCAATATTGATTTAACACAATTTCTTTTGCTGTTTGAACCACATCCGGTGGTAAATTTGATAAATCTTCTGATTCAAAAATTTCGTTCGCAAGAAAGAAAATATTGTAATTATAGCTTTGCAGTTTGACGCGTACAATAATCAAACCAAACAAAAGTCACAATCCCCTTAGTTTCACAAAATATTTCAACAAAATTAGTTTCAATTTTGAAGTTTCAATTACATAATTTTCAGATCTTTTCTTCGTTGGAGAAAAAATAGTATTAAATGCGCTTCAGTAATTTTTTTTTGGTTTTGGGATGGTACGAACACCCGTCGCGACTTTTGTTTACTGAAATGTGTTGATTTTTTTCCGGATAACAAAAAAAAAATAAAAAATGTCATGATAGTAAAATAAAAAATTCGGGATTGACATTCAAAACTAGCGTAACACATTTCTTCGGGATATTTTTCGGGCTAACTTCACAGACATATTTTGTATCATATTGTGTGAAAACTTTACCAGTAATTATGTGAAGTTAATCGGCTACTCACCAGGCACCACCATTCTTGAAACAGATACTTCATCAAATGCCCTTTTCTACCATTACGTTCACACAATAAATTAACAAACACGTATGCTTCTTAATATAAAACCGTCAAACATTTCGTAATTTATATGAAATTTCCATATATTTTTTCAGTTTATAGTGTAATAAACCCGAAATGCATAAAATTGAAATGAAAAATTTATTTATTATGGCAATAATAAACAATTTGTATTTGTTCTGCCATTCAACTATGTTGATTAAAACGCAATAATAATCAAAAACAAAATTTTTAATTAACCTCATGATATAAATAAAATTAAATTAAACTACAACGAAACAATAATCAAAATAGTAAAAGAAATTTAAACAAATAAAATTAATTAAAACCATATTTCTGCATGCTTCAAATATATCAAACAAAAACAAAAAATGCTCCATTACAATAACAATATAAAAAAGTTCAACAATTTAAGCATCAAATTGTAATTAAAATTATAAAACAAAAATAAAATTTGCATGTAATTAAAAAACAACAAAAATGTATTAAAATTTATTATTGACTTACACAAAACAACCAGAACAACACAACAACCAACTCGCATAACTGAAAACATTATCAAATATTTTAAAATAAGTTTAAATTATTTTGCACATTAAAATTGAAGCGAGCATAAAATTTTATGTTCTTATTTTGTTGCGAGTTATGTTATGCCCGGTGGGTGAAAAAGGGTTGAAAGGCGCGATTTGAAATTCATTGGAGTTAACTAAAATCTGTTTTACTATATTGAAACGAGTTATAGGTTTAAAATGTATCACAATCACGTATTTCAGTACGGGTTTTGTAATATGCATTGTACTGAAACAAAGGGTGCAAAATTTTATTATTATAGCTTTAATCCTACAAGGAGCAGAAAATACTTACTCGGGCTAGAATTTTTAGAAATTGTTACTTTAATGTGTAGATAGTGATGATGGCCTTTATGATAAGAAGAACAAAAATTTAGATGATGCTGATTTTGAGATTCAAGCAATTGGAACATGAAACGATTGGAAACCAGTTGAGATTTAAATAAAAGAAAAAATTGTTTCTGCTAAGATGATAAACCGTTTGACATTGCCAACATTCCAGCTAAAAAACGATTGGAACTACTTTAAGATAAAACATTATGGAAATGCCAGGAATTTACAAAGAGTAAAAATCGGATTTCGTTGCACGTCACCTAATTTCAAGCTTAGACCGATTATATAAAAATCAAAATTTTGCTTTCAAACTGAATGTCCCAACATTTTCCCACCTGTGGCCTTATTCTGGTTATTCCCCGCGATTAAGGAATTGCCGGAAAACATTAACATATCTTTTATGTATAAATCTATCTGTTCTAGCATATACTGAGAAAAAAGTATAGGGGGTCTTTTATGAAATTTTTCCATCTCGGATTTTTCCGTTATTTGCTAAAATTTGGGAAGGGTATTTTGCAAAATTCAAGAAAACCAACTGTGCTTTAATGGTCTTCTAGAGATCGCCAATCCCAGTAAAGCACATTAGTTTCTATGTAAATGTCGTTGGCCACTCCTTAACAAAATCACATACAGTACAACCAGCCTTATTGTAAATATAATACTTTTCTTTCATAAAAGAAACAAAAAGACTGAAAAGTAACAAAATCTTTTGATATTTGCTTAAATGTGAGATAATTTTAAAGTGAATGGAACATACCCGATGATTTTTTTATAATCGCTGCCATCTTTTCTAAGGCCGAAGCACCCACTTCCTGCTCGTTCACTGTTCAATTCGAAGACGTACGGCTATAGGACCGATTTAAATTACACATTTGCGCAGTGTATAGCTCTATGCAGGCTAATAGAACTAGACATGGTGGCTGGGTCGGCCCATGAGTTTTGCACGCCCATAGCGGGTCGTATTTGTGTTCCATTCAATCACAGATCGTAATCTGTTAATGAAAATTTTCTTTTGCATCCTGCCTCTATCAAAATTCGAACTGGGTACCTCCCGATCTAAACGAAAAAGCTTTAATCACTGTGCTATTTCGTCGGTCCCAAAAACGATTTCCGCTTACACGAGAAAGGAATTTCGTTAGCTACTCGAATTTACAGGAGCTTATAGAAATAGTGGATTTTGGCATGGTTCTTGATTTTTAAAAATGTAACTATGATCCTACATAAATTTTGACCTGAAATCAGTCGAATGGCTGGCTATTAAGAAAAACACTTTCTTTAAATAGTGATAGTACCCAAACCATTTTGATATCAGGTCATACTCGAAGCGCGGTTGCATAAAATATCTGTTGGCGACACCAGCATTTACTTTTTTGAATCTTGGATTAATGTTTGATACAACTCTTTCCTGGAGCGTTGATATAAGAAAATTATCCACTTTCTACGAATGCTGCGTGGACTACGACCAAATGCTTTATGAACATAGACTTCAACTGATAAAATTCTAAGTTTTAACCGTTCCAGGGGTTTTTTAAGTAATTTGAATCAATTACGATGAGTGTCAGTTTCTGGAAAATTCGTTCAGAGGGTCGTCTGGTTTGGGCCAGGGTCCTTTCCATTATTTGGTTTGGCTTGAACGATTTTTATAAAAATTGCTAGAAAAGCGGGTTTTCATTAACAAAAACCGATGGTGATGAAGAAATTCATTTTGGTTTGGGAGTCATCCGGTGGGGCCCGGGTCCCATTTGTTGACATTTTTGTACTAGTATGATTTTGGTAAACATTGGTGAGAGGGGAGTTTTATTTGCAAGGAATTGATCGCGATTGGTTAAGATTTCAGGAAAATTTGATCAGAGGGTTGACGAGTGTGTGACCTCAGGCACCTTTTATTAATTGGCCATCTATTAATTTTTCGTATACTTTTGACCAATTTAACCAATTTATAAAAAATATCCACACCGCCTTTAGATTGGTTATAATCGATTATGATGTTCGGTTTACCAGTGGTTTCATCGATTGTGGTGTTGCTGTGTAACGTAGACAGTAAATAATACGTTTTTTCCCGCTTTGGGAATATAGCCCTTAAAACAATTTTCGTCCCTTGCGGTGTTTCCATCTCTAGAAGAGACGAAATATCGTGTTACATTTCCGTCTCATGTAAAACTCTTACATTAAAAAAAAATGAAGTTTGTACTTGAACCAGAATCAAAATAAAAATCAATTAGTAAATGAAAAATAAAACTAGAGTTAAATTAGGAACCAAAATTACATAAAAGGCGAAGACGACTTCAATTGGAATACTAAGTACAAAATAGAGATGAAACATTCCATTAATTGAAATGTTAAATACGAAAGAGAGACGAGACAGAGTTGTGCACTTCAAATGAGACGGTTTCGACCGTAGTTTGGAATACGACTTAGGCCGGTGTTACACTATAAAAGATTTTTGTCAAAAGTGTTTTATAAAATATTTGAATCATTTTTTTTAAACAATTTTGATCAAGTAATTTTAGAAAATTACACTACGTAAAAGATTTTATCAAAATCCCAAACTTCAGTAAAAATGGAACAACACCGAACAGCGTGTGCAGCAAAATTAAGCGATTTTATTATTACATCGTTAATAAAAATAAAAAGAAACAGAAAAAAAGAATCTGGGTGAAACTCTGATTATCGATTTAAAAGGTGTCCATCAAAATTTATTAAAGGAGCTGCAGACCCGAGGATATGACCACATAAAATATTTAAGAATGGAAGACAATGCATATAATTTTATTGTTCACAAAATTTTGAATTAGCCATTTTGAATAAGCAATATGTCAAAAATAATTTATCAAATTTACCCGCGTTGAAACGCGTTTCAAAAAATGATTTTTTTTAATTTTCAATTTATGTTGATTCGTTGATAAAACTGGTAAAACTTGGTACTGTTAAAACTGCTTAGAATGAAAAACTCTGTTATGGCCAGACAACAAAAATTTTAAAAGACTGCCAGAGACAAATGCTGCACACAAAGATTCCTGACAAAAAGTTCTATTTAAGTTATTGCAAATAACATCGGTGAGTTAATCCACATTTTAATACTTGACTACTGTACGTTCGCGTCCGTCATTGTAACACAAATTAATTAAAAGCAACACTTGCAGCAATTCTTAATTGATTGTTATATTTATTTTCGATTATCGTATTTGTTTAAATTTATAATTATGTATATTGTACTCGTATTTATAAGATTCAGAATAAATAAAATGAAAATAAATGATGTTTTGAATTTTTTATGTAATATTATATTTTAAAAAATAATAACCCGAGTACCATTGAAAACTGGCTTACCAATGTGCCCCAAAAGAATCTAGCAAATATTAGTCAATTTCGTTTCTCTATTGTTATAAGAAATGACCGTCAAAAGACCTATCTCTTTAATGTCTTTTGACTGTCAATTTTGACTTACAAAAGTCGATCTTTTTTTACCAAGCTTATATTCGTCCGTAATTTGTAAGTCAATTGTATTAGTCGAATCAGCTTTGACAGAAATGACTGTAAATATTCGTCCCTTTTCTGACATGGATTAGACGCACAATTGACTGAACAATTGATCGACAATTGACTTATTTCATCTCCTTTGGACGAATGGTCTATTTTCGGTCTTTTATGGTCATAAATCCAAAAATTGTTTTACGGGTATAGCTAACTAATGTCATGTTTCCATCAAAATAGAAAAGAGATGATCCAATATCTCTTTTTTTCACTTCATCGATTTTACGGTTCCAATAATCGATGTTTTTTTCCATTTGTTCTGTTAGCTGGCAACTTGTAAAAAAGTTATCCATTGTTATATTTTTACCTTTGTTTAGGGATGGCAAAACCAAACAGTGCGCCAAGGTAACAGCAAAGTTTAAAAATTTTACTCCATTAGGTTGACACCAATATATATTTCTCTTTTTAGAGGATACGCTTTTTCTGAGTCACACACCCAGAATATTTGTATACCGTATTTCTCAGGTTTACTGGTAATATATTGTCGGAAATTACATCGACCTCGTGTTGCAACTAGCTGCTGGTCAATTGTGAGATTAACTAAGGGCTTATATTTTTATTTTATTTATTTTTTTATTTTATTTATTTTTCTCAACCAAAAATCATACATCAACAATTAACAATAAAAATGTAACAAAACAGACAGGCTAAGAAATTAGGTTAATCTATGTCAAAGACAGTAGCGATTAACCTATTACAGTCATCAAAAACAAATTAATTGTAATGTGGGGATATAAAATAATTCAATCATATCATTATAACTATTAAGTAAAAAATTAACAAAAATTAAAAAAGTTACAAATTTAATTTAATATAAAAGCATTAAAAATTGAAAACATTCATATGCAATAAAAACTTATTTAGCAAACATAAATTCAACATCTCTATTGTTCAGCAACCAAACCTTCACATGACTAATAAACTTATTGGTAGATATCATCAATCGTAAGTACAACGGCAAACGATTAAAAAATGTAGGCGCAGATACTAGATAAAACTTACGAAATAATTCTGTAGCAAATCTAGGGATTGTAAATAAGCATCGGTAGTTGCTGCGCACATTATAACAAGCTATTAATCTCAACAACCGTTGTCCACTTCTTGAATAAAATAATTTTAAAACTCTAAAAATGTAAAGGTGTTTAACTGGTAATATCTTGCATTCCAAAAAAATAGGCCAAGTATGATCTCGTCGACTCTTAAAAAACATGACACGTAAAATATACTTTTGTAAAATGAAAAGAGGTCCCAAGGTATTCATATAACTCCCTCCCCAACATGGTAAACCATAGCTCAAGCGGGATTCAACGCAGGCATAATAAAAATTTTTCAATATTTGAGATGAACAAAATTTGCGTAATAAATAAATAGCTCTCAGAGCACAATTAAGTTGTTCCTTAATCTTCTGACAATGAATTTTCCAATTTAAATTAGTGTCAAGATTTAATCCTAAGTATTTATATGAACTCACTGTTTCAATTTTATTGCACGTGACACCACAATTACTTAAATCACAATTATCTATATGATAGAAAATCAATGGAATATAACTCCGATATGGATCACCAAGCAATTTAAAAAACATAACCTTACTTTTTTCACTTAGTAGCATGGAGTGGGCATCAAACCACAAACGTAAGACTTTCATGTCAGAATTAATCTTGCTTGTAACTGCATCTGAACTCAAATCACTATAACTTAGAGCTACATCATCAGCAAATGCAGTTATTTTACCATTTAAGTTTAACAAGAACAGGGAATTAATATAAATTAAAAATAACAGAGGTCCCAAAATAGAGCCCTGGGGTACTCCATATTCAATTCTGTGAGGAACACTGTAACAGTTACCCACTTTAACCATAAAGTTCCTGTTGCTTAAGTAAGAGCTGAACCATCTCAGCGAAACACCTCGAACACCAATCGACTGAAGTTTAAGCAATAGAAGTTTATGATCAACCATATCAAAAGCTCTTTTAATATCAATAAATACTGCAGCCACACATTTCTTATTATTTAGATTAATGTGAATGTCACTTAAAAAATGTGTTAACAATGATTCAGTGTTTTTCCCAGCTGTAAACCCGTGTTGATTATCATTTAATACTTTATGTTTTTTTAAAAATGACTCCACTCGGGATTTCATTGCTTTCTCCATAATTTTTAAAATTGTAGGCTGAAGAGCAATTGTGGACGGTAATTATCCATGATGTCTTTTTTTCCTTTCTTAAATACTGGAACAACAATTGCTGTTTTTAAAGAATCAGGAATAACACCAAAACTAAAACATTGATTAATAAAATTCACTAAAATGGGGGTAACGCAGTTAGCAGTAAGTTTAATCATATTAGAATTGAACCCTAAAACATCATAACTACTACTACATTTTAAATTATTAATAATTGAAACAACTTCAAAATCCACCACAGGATGAATAAAAAAACTTTCCTTGACATAATCAAAAACACAACAGTTAAAAGAAGAAGATGACTTAAGAGATGCTCTTAAATTATGAATAATGCGTGAGAAATATTTACCAAACCCATCAGCAATATTTTTCGAGCCAGACAGAATTACCGAATCAATAGATATTACTTCAACAATCCTGTGACAAGATCTATTCCCTAAAATGTCATTAACCAGAGACCAAGTTCTTTTACTATCACCATTACAGCTATTAAATTTAAAGCTATAGTAACTGTGCTTATTAGAAACAACATTGTCATCAACTTTTCTGCAAAGTTTAACATAATATTTACGGAGTTTAACGTTTTCTGGATGTTTCTTACATTTTCTTTCAATTTTTTTCTTTTTACTCATTAAACATAATAAATTATCAGAAATCCATGGCTTAAGCTTAACCTTAGAACTGTGTCTAGTAACCTTAATACAACAGGATTCAGCTATACGACTAAAAATTGAACTAAAATTAGTTAGAATTAATTCAGGATCGTTAATGAAAAGCCACGGTGAAAAGTCATATTCAGAGATATTAGCTATAAACTTTTTTTTATCAAATTTTTTCCAAATTAAAGATTTATTTGAAGGCAATTTAGAACAAAGAGCAATGTCAATTTTAAGTAAATGGTGATCCGAAATATGAAAGTTATGCAGAGAAGCATTGCAATTGGTTAAGTTACTAACTCGAGCAAAACAGTGATCAATACAAGTTGCAGTGCTACTAGTAATTCTAGTAGGTGAATTAATTAATGATTGAAATCCAAATGAAGACAGCATAAATAAATATTCATCACTCTGTGGAGGTAAATCCAAAATATCAATATTCATATCACCCACAATAATAATATTTTGATTATTAAACCTAGATAAAAATTCCGTAAAATCAGAAACGAAATTTGTAACTGAAATGAATTGCAACCTATAAACACAAACAAAAATATATGTCATGTTATTTAATGTCACCGATAATTTAATTATATCAGCCGAATTCAAAGATATCGATTCATACACACAATTCAAATGACAATCGTAAAACGCACATACACCACCAGCTCTATAATTGTTATTACAACAACCAACCGTATAGTAATCAGGAATTTTATAGAAGTCTAACTCATGATCATAAATCCAAATTTCAGTTAAAAAAATTATTGAAGGTAATTCATTAAAAGAAGCTATGTTAACTATGTTATATGGTTATCTTTCAACTATCTAGGAACATGTTGCAAATATTTCTAACGAACCGTAAAAATTCTTGCGTTCTCTCAGTTTGCCTGAGTTAATCTAATCTTTCGTCCCAGTTTTTACGTAAACCGGTGTACATAAGTATACCAATCAATGCATCTATCGGAGTCCGTATCGTTCCAAATTCGGGGGCGTTTTGCTTCGGCTCTAGATGTAATGTTATCATAATAATCTTTTGCATTTCTGTTTGTCTCACATACAATAATATTTACTAATGTTTCTGGAACAACTCGTTTGAAACACATTAGTGGAGTATTTCGATTTTGGACCAATGAGGCCGATGATAACTCTCCCTTTTAATGTGAAAATTTGAAAATTTTCACATCTTGTATGAAACATTACTCCATTTGCGCTGATTTTTTGAATTTTGCGCCCAATAACACTAAATACGTTCGTTATTTCCGGTTGTATTATCTGTAATATCAACAATGTCCAGATTTTCATTACTGTCAGCATCATCTTTAATTAATATTTCATCTAGAAATTGCACCACCTCATTCGCATCTTCTTCTTCAACATCTGACCAATCTCCATCTATATTATCTTGTGCGAATTCCACTTCAGATAATTCTAACATTTTAATTTTAAATAAAGTATATTCTTACTTTATTGATGCATTTACTTTTCTTTATGTAATTATTTTTAAATTCTGTTCATCAGCTGTTTTCTGTATTCCAATTTTTCGTTCAAAAATGGCAGTATATTCCGTGAACTATGGACCCATTTGAGTTTAGCTATCAAATAAATGCATTTTGTATTTAAAATAAAACTAAAAAACATATATGACCGTAACAATGGTTGGAGTGAATTGACTTAATCCAATCCAGAAATCAACTATAGGCTGAAATTAGATCACAAATATTACAAGCAGGAAGTGAATCCATCCATTGTTGCAGTCATGTATGTTTTCTAATTTTATTTAAATACAAAATGCATTTATTTGATAGCTTAACTCAAATGGATCAGTAGTTTACGGAATATACTGCACTTTACTTATACACTGCAAATTATAAAAATAGATTATTACATGCACGAAGTGAATATTAATCGTCATTAAGTAAATGTTATTAAAATAAACACATGTAATTAGAATATATTTATATTTAAATTTCTCTCAATCAATAATAATGATATTTACACAAATAAAATTAGATTGCAATTATTACATGCAGGAAGTGAATCCAACCATTGTCACAGTCATATATGTTTTCTAATTTTACTTAAATACAAAATTCATTTATTTTATAGCTTAACTCAAATGGATCAATATTTCACGGAATAATCTGCTGTTCAATAATTGTTCTTTTGTTGATAAATTTTATACTAAAATGGAAAACCGCCTAAATAACAAAAAAGAAAGCAGTATCATGAATACAGGTACGTATATAAAGACTAAAATGTAACGATTCGGAGGCGCTCTAGATGTTGAAAAACCCGTAACACAGTCCAAATACCCAGAACATCCGAATCATCAACAGTACGCTTACACAGGATTGAGGATATGACGGCAATTTAGAAATCCCCCTCACAGATTGAAAAATTGCAACAAAATGACTAAAATAGAAGAGTATACAATTTATACAGGAATAACCCACAATTATGGATCGATGCACAAACCAAATAAAGATTTATATATTTGCTGTCCTCTAATATTCACTAAAATAATCTACGTAATATAAAAATTCAATAGCCGACGGAATCAGTATGATTTTAGTTTGTTTTGCGTTGTTTTGTACAGATTTTTATATAGAAGTGGTCGGAGTAATTTTCTACCCCATTACACAGAAATGCATTTAGTTTAATTCTAACGATAAAAAATGCAATAAAATCAATCGATTACAACTCGTTTTTTAATCTGGTGTATATCTAATTGAAGAAGGCATGTCTAAATGGATTTTCAGTAATTTTTAGTAATGAGTTTTTTATCTACATTTTTGTAGGTCTGGGGTAGTTTTCTACCCCGGTACACAGACAGATTTACTGCTAACTTTAATAAAATGTATTTTTCTGGTAACACCATCAGAATTTTCTATACTACCCTGATATAAAATATGCCGATAATGCAGAATGAGTTTCATCGTAAATTTTCGGCTAACGCAAAATTTCGCCGAACAGGGTGTTCGAATGTTAGAAACTATTACAAAGCGTTCTGATTTCTGGATATTTCATTTAGGATTCCCCGAATAGGCCATCATGTTGTGTAATTTTGCACCATGGGCAACACAAAGTACGATGTTGCATCATGTTTGGTCATATTGCGCCTTATTGTGTGAAGTTGTATCTTATTGGTTATTGCTTGATGTTGCATTTGGTTGAGTGATGTTTTATGATATTTCCACTATATTTTATAACATTTTATTCAGCTCGAACGATTTTGATAAAATTTAATTACAAGGAGTTCTGATTTCTGTATAATGTCCATTATATTGCGCAATGTTTCAACATATTACACCATGTTGCATGATGTTGCAAAACTATCCGCCATGTTGCATGTTGTTGCCCCATGTTACTAGGAGATGCATCACATTGCATGATGTTGCACAATTTTGCTTTATATTGCACCATGTTGTGGGATGTTGCATCATGTTGTGCAGTGTTGTAGTAATAATATTTAATTACAGTAGCCAACGATTTTGATGTCGTCTGCTTCGGCCTGGTTTTCATTATTTTTTTTTTTGGGCTAGTAGAATTTTAACAAAAAATGTTGCAAATTTCGAGAAAATTCGTTTAGAGGGTCCTTATTTAGATAACGACGATTTAGATAAAAATTGCGGTAATAAGGGTTTTCAGGTGTAACGCGAGTTTTATAAAAATATGTAAGACGGGCTTTCGCGTCCAAAGAATCGATTGTGATGAATTAATTAATCGGAAAAATTGATTTAGAGTGTTCTCAAATTCGATCCAGGTTCCTATTTAAAAAACTCGATCGAGTTTGATAAATAGTTTGAGAGAGGATTTTTCTGAAAGTCAAGATATGACTGCAGTTCATCGTATTTGAGGGAATTTATATACACAAGATAACTTGGTCATCTCAATCGAAGGGGACGGCGCGGCACTAAGATTGATAATGACAGTTGGGATCTAATATAAACCTAAGCGATTACTTAACTAATTGGGATACAACTCTCTTTGTATGGGATACAACTCTCTTTGTAATTTCCCTGCTAGCGTCAGTAACGTTTGATGTATTTCGGCTACGATTTATAAAAATATAATTCCATCTCTGCCTGAGTCAACAAACCCTCTAAAGACAAATTAGGAAGTTTAATTTGATTAAAGAAATTTTTTTTCTAAAATATTTTGTCCAGTTATTTGTAGAATAATAGTAAACGCCATTATTTTAACGTTTTTTATATAAATTCAAAAATTTACACAAATTAGTCAACAAAGTACAACAAAAAGTTAAAAAGCTTCAGAAAAATACTTAATACTCGATGTAAAATGAACATCGGGAAATGAAGAATTCTCACCAGTTTGCTTGCATAAGGATATTTCATTTATTTATATTTTAAATGAAAGCAGCATAAAAAAATTATATGATTGCAAAAACATAAATGAAAAATAATTAAGATGTTTTATTTTCCGCGCTTTTCCTCCTGCTCGTATATAATTATTAGATGTGCTTAGTTATACAAAAAAATTATTAAAATTATACGAACGATGCTAATAAACAAATTTAAATATGAAATAATAAAAAGAAAGAGAAAATTACAAAATAATTAAAAATTATTTTTAGCTAATTAAAAAATACAAAAGGGACGAAATGAAAATATAATTAAATATCACTGATTTTGCTGTTCGCGATATGAAATAGTGTTCGTGCTGCGTCTCTTCATTTATACACAGCTATCGAGATTCGAGACATTGATGAGATGAAAAGTTTTTTCTTTTAATTAATTTGATTTCTTAGAAAACAAAATCAGGATGATTTCAGATTTTTTTTTTTACTTTTCTTTGATAGACTTTTGTAGCGAGAATTTTTTTGTCATTTTCTGAGTACACGAAAAGTGATTTTAAGATAATTTGTTTTCTTAATTTCCTTATTTTTGTACCGCACTCAACTTTGAGATTGATAACTTGACCGAGATAATTTCGTTTCTTTTAGTATTGAAACTTTCATAAAAATGTATATTAAAATTTATTGTTGAGTTTTCAACGGTTATTCTCTGTAAAGAGACACTAATTTTATTTTAAATTGGGCGCGAGCTATGGGGAAAATAAAATTTTCATATAAATTTTTTCAAATAAAACAGGAATATGAAAAAATGTTTGTAACTTTTCTAAACACCAGACCATGCTTGATAATTGTTAAACTTCACAAATAAATCTTTACATTAAATTAGACTTTCCAGTGATTTTTTTACCGAAATCTTTCAACCAGAAATAACGGTTTCCATTTTAGGTACTCGCTCTATTAAAAAAACTTTAACAAAAACGATTCCAACATAAAATTTACAAAAAATTTACCTGCTGGATCGTCATAAGCTCTCATGATTTTGTCAAGTATGTTTAAAAAATTTTCAGTTAAAAATACTGCCAAGAATTCAGAGATTCTAAATAAAATTGAAAACATATTTTGCAAATTAGTGGCATTTGGGGAGCTTTAGCGCTTTTTGCAAATATTTGTTATGATCAACAAATATAAGGATTTTATTGGTATATGGCTCAGATTTTAAAATTAAAATAATAAATTGCTAAGCTTTCGATGTCAATTAGACATCATTATCAAAGCTAATTTGCTGGTGCTATTTAGCTTTGATATTTATGTCGAATTGACATCGAAAGCTTAGCAATTTATTATTTTAATTTTAAAATCCGAGCCATATACCAATAAAACCATTATAAAGGGTAATTAAATTTTAAGGGTATGGAACAAAATAGTGTGCCGAATTATATCATCCTTTAGCTCTTGAATTGTTGCTGGCTTATCGACGTACACCTTTTCTTTCAAATAACCCCAAAGAAAGAAGTCCAACGGTGTCAAATCACATGGTCTTGGCGGCCAATTGACATCGCCACCACGTGAGATAACACGGCCATTGAATTTGTTGCGCAAAAGAGCCGTTGTTTCGTTAGCTGTGTGGCAACAGGCCGTCCTGTTTAAACCACATACCGTCAACATCCATATCTTCCAATTCGGGCCATAGAAAGTTCGTTATCAGCTCACGATAGCGAACACCATTCACAGTAACTGCCTGACCGGCCTCATTTTGGAAAAAATACTGCCTGATGATGCCGCCAGCTCATAAACCGCACCAAACAGTCATTCTTTGTGGATGCATTGGTTTTTCGTCAATCACTCTTGGATTATGATTCGCCCAAATGCGGCAATTTTGCTTATTGACAAATTCACTGAGGTGAAAATGTGCATCATCACTGACTTTGATTTTCTTCGAAAATTGATCATCCACTGTTGCCATTTCTTGTCATCATTCTGACCATTGATGACGTTTGGAATGGTCACGTTGTTCAATTGTGCACCTTTCCATGGTTTAAGTTGAGTTAGTCTGAAATTGAGAAATGTCAAATTAAATGCAAAAAAAACTTGACGTTTAGATGTGGTTCACATTCAACGTCGGCCCTTAAAATTTAACCACCCTTTATTTACTATTATTGGCTCATAAAAAATATTTTCCATATATATGATGAACAATTAACAAAAATGGATACGCTGAGAAAGCTAGAAAAACAACATACTTCGTGCTTTCTTGAATAAATGTATGATAGAATGAATCAAAATGTGGATGAGCTGTCGGCGAGACTACAGGCAGCTATCCAACAACGAGCAGCTCAAGGAATGGGCAGCATTTTATTAAACCCATAAAATAAAGCTACCTCAAATCATACATTAGAGGAAATGCAGTAAAACTTTTGAATCATATATCAACATCTGTAGTAAATTATGTGGATGCTTTCAAAATATTTGTAAATCTCTATAACAACAAGCGTTTACTTGTCACCAACCACGTAAATACGCTATTGAATCTCCCAACGCACAATTCCGAGTCGGCAAATGCAATACGACACAATAAATGTAAATCTTCATGCCATAAACATCTTTGGTACAGAGACGTCAACGTGGAATGCAATACTAATTCCATTAGAAGTAACTCTGGTGAATCTTCGGGAAATTTAATCGTTAAGTGAGTTCCTTAAATTTCTATAATGTCGTTTAAAATCGCTAAAAACATCACAAACAACAAAAGGTGCATAACAAGGCAGAACAACAAACACACCACTTATTGCTACAGTGATAGATATTCGTATAAACGCACTAGTTTTTTCCCCTTTAACCATTTATTTCTTCGCTGCGTTCTTTCTCGATCAATTGTTTTTTTTATTATAGTTTATTGTTTGTCTAACGGGAACTTGCCTGCACTAACAACAAAATAACCGTACGGCGAAATCAAAGACATTATAATATTTAAATAGACCAGTAACGTGCTTTTTCTCCATATAAAATCGTCTATTTTATACGTGGACAGTTACGACGAGATGCATATATAAAACTCTATTTATATCTCTGTCTTTGATTTCCATATCATCCACAACATAAAGCTTTTGTTTCTAGTTGTTTGTCTTTCAAAATAGAATTGTTTGAAAATTTTATACAATTTATGATGAAATTTGTGTGTTGAATACAATTTGTGATCAAATTTGTGTGTTTCTAAATTTGTGTGTTATTAAAATAAATGTATCGAAAAATACAAATTATTTGTGGTGGATGATATGAATTATGCACAATAGATTCCGCCAGTCCCGTACAGAAAACGTTTTCAATTATATATGTGGTAACAAAATGGCGCATTTTTTCAGTATTTTAAATATTTTAATTATAAAATATGTATAATTATAATTAAATGCGATTCTATGGCTAATTAATTATATTGATAATTGTTAAACAGTGAATAGTTCGGTTTTATGAATTATATGGAATAGTTGAATAGCTTTTTCGAAATAATTTTGTTGTATAAATTCGATTAAGTATTTTGTGTAAGACTCATAAACTAGTTGTGGTTTAAAAAAATATTATAAAATTCTTGAATGTTGATAATTATTATAGACAAAATTCTAATTCTACAAGTAATTAACTTCATTCATATTCGTAAATAAAAATTCTTAATACAGTACTGATTATTTTTTGACTATCTCTTTTTTTCTATGAAATTTACTCACTTGACATTTAACTATTACTAGTCTATATAATATTATTAATGTCTTTGGGCGAAATATACAACATAAAACAAAAAATTCTTCTAGCAGTCAGTATTTGCTTAGACATTCGTTTAAACGCAGTACGTGAAAAGTGATTTTTGATGTGTAAACATTTTTACGCGCGTATGCCAAAAATTTTTGTATGGTAGTAAACTTTCAAATGAAACGAACGGAAATGACGTACTACGTTTAAATATCTTCATTGAAAAAAAGAAACAAAATATAAAATAATAAAAAAAGAACAAAAACAACAAAATACATATATAAATTTTGTACTATACACATAGTCTAAGTGTATATGTATATATATATAAATAGTATGGAAAGAAAACAAAGAAACATTTATAAAATTAAATAGAAACGACGAATTGACGAGTCGACATTTTCAGCGAACAGAAAAAATAAAAAAAAATTAAAATAGCGTGTGCCACCACAATTTATGCACCATAGAAATTGGTACCTATAACGAGAGAGTATACTCTAACGATAAATACACAGTCAACAACTTGTGTATGTGGCTTTATCACGATCTCGTAGAGCAGTTCATCACGTCGGCTAACAATGATTATGTCTTCTACGATGAACGTAAAAATGCAACCTCAATTGGGCCTCTTCAAAATGAGTTAACGCGCCTCACCACAAAATTGCTAAGTATAGCTCAGAATGTAATGGCAAATTTTGTACGACATAATAATGACGTCTGGTTTTTAACATTGCACTGCCAGAATCTCAGGTCGCTACACCTCGACATAACTGATACAGTCACGCAGAGATGCTCAATTCTTTTGCTCTCCTAGAATGACCTGCATGTTCAATTTTCCTAATTTTCAATGCTGCGTTCAGTTCAAGAGGAATAGTCAGCGGGCGGTTGGAGTAGCAGTATATAAAAATTCAAGTATAGAACTCATACAGTTACCTCGCATAAGGAAATCATCGTCGGACAAACAACTGGTATGAGCGTAACAACACAACACATTGGCGATGTAAGATGCTTTTGGTAGTTGTATACACCTCGCCGAATAAAGCTGTTGAAGACACAATGTAAAATACCCGGGGCAGTGGACTGTATATGCTTTTTGTGTTGTTTCACCCGCTTTCGTATTTCGAGACCAAAAATCCTCTGCTTACACTTATTACACGGTTCTTTAATAGTTGCTCGTCATACAGTTTTATTTTTATTATAATTATTATTAAATCGATGTTGCTCGCTTGGTGGTTAATTTGGAAGAGAGCGATTTACAAAATTGCAATACAAAAATGACATTTTATACAATAAATTATGAGTGCGGTAAATTATACAAACTAAAGCTACTCCTTGGTAGATGACATTAATCATATTCCACAAATCAAATATCGATGAGTGCAGTAAATTATATAAGCTTAAGCTATTCATCGATAGATGGCAGCAATCCTATTCTAACATAATTATAAATTATTGAGGAGTGACTGTATCCTTGACTTTTCTGTTTGACGTTTGATGTAAACACAAAAAGGTAAGCAAATAAATTTATACATAATAACAAATCAATTAATTAATACTGAACTTAAATATAGAACTGTGGAGTCGCGCTGTTTGCTTGACGATAAGTATAAACTATTATATATATACACATTTAACTAATTACTAACTTATTTTTAGATTAACTGGATGGTTTCGTTTGTGGTGACAGCTGTACTGGAATGGCAAATGACTTATTTATGATGTTTATTTCAGGTTTATGTGATGTGTTTCAGATGCGAATTTGTCCCAGGTAAGTATGTCCAGACACAATCTCCAACGTTGAGACTGGAACGGCAAATCCCTAACATACTCCGCCGCCTTGAATCGTTGATTCAAAATATTTTATGGTTCGTTACTGACTTGAGATTAGATCCTTGGAATTATTTTTTGAAATCATTATGGATGTGGTGATTTATGTGTTGATCGGTAATGCTGTGCGATAATTTACATGCTTGCTGGATTTCACTGGATTCTTATGATATGTAGATGCACTTATTTCAATCCATTATTTTTCTGATGATGACTAGTTGTCAGATGATGCCATTATAAATGTAAATATCCACAGGACGGATGTGCTCCTTTTAACTATGACATTACGGTAGATCAGCTTCGTTGGTGAGTATTAACATCATGACCTTTCTGCTTTGGATCATCAACCATGATTTGATATCTGAAACTATGGAACTAGATAATACAATTCTTATAACACGACATGGACAACATAACTTAAATAAATTGATGCAGATAACATAGTCGTATGTTTGTTTTTTATTAATGAAGGAAAATTTATTGTGAGGGTAATGGGCATAACTTATGTATTACCCTCTGAGTCTCGCCATCAGCCGTCTTCAAGGTTACCAAACGAACCTTTCCATCGCCTCCAGTATGCAGTTTTAGCACCTTTTCAAGTCTCCAAACATTTACAAATGGATTGTCGTCTTTGATCAACATAATTTGATCTACCCGTGCGTTTGGCTCGTTATGCCTCCATTTGAATCTTTGTTGGATACTATGAACGTATTCTTTGAACCATCTTCTCCACATTATTTGGACCATTTTCTGTATAGCTTGCCAATGATTCAAGCGGTTATATGCTATGTAGGTGATGTCCGGATACGGCAGCGAAACACATTGTGTACCAACTAAATAATGTGCGGGAGTAAGCACATCTTGTAATTCCGGACCATTTGTACAAAGCGGTCGATTATTTAACATTCCTTCAATTTGAACTAACAGAGTGTGAAGTTCTTCGTTGGAAATAACTCGTTCACCAGTTACACGTTGTAGTTGGGTTTTAATTGCCTTTACTCCGGCCTCCCAGAGCCCTCCGAAATGCGGTGAATATACCGGAATAAAGTGCCAATTCGTTTGATGTTGTCTCAATACTTGCGTTGCCATTTGTTCGCCATGTTCCAATATCAATTTGTTCAGCTCGTCGATTGTTTTCCTTGCACCCTTGAAATTGGATCCATTATCCGAGTATATATCTGTACACGTTCCACGTCTTGCAAGGAACCTGTTAAATGCCGCCAGAAACGATTCAGTGGACAGGTCTACGGTGACTTCTATGAACGCCTTTGTGCACATGCATACAAACACACATACGTAGCCCTTTCGTATTCGTTGACCTCGGCCATGACTTAGTACCGTTCGTATTGGACCCGCAAAGTCAACACCTATTCGCAGGAACGATTTTACTTCCTCCACCCGTTCTTTTGGAAATGCTCTCATATTTTGATTAGGCCACAGAGGCCTTTGCTTCATACACTGTACACAACTGTGAAATATGCATCGAATAGCGCTTCGAATCTCCGTTATCCAATATTTTCTTCGCAATAAGTGTAGCAAATATGATGGACTGCAATGGAAATTGTTGATATGTTGCTCCACTATCATTTTCTTCACTACCGGATCATGGTTTGGTAAAATAATTGGATGACATTGTTCATACTGGATTGGTGCATGCTCTGTTCGCCCACCAACTCGTAGCACTCCGGCGTCGTCGATGAATGGATTTAAGGTTACCAATTCACCTTCCCGCAGAATTCGTTTTCCAACTTGCAATTTCTGTAGTTCGACTCCAAACGCCTTGCACTGCACTGCTCGGTAGACCCTCGAAATGGCTTGATTTAATTCGTCTCTAACTAGTCTTCCCCTTGTTTCCTTAGGCCTCTTTCTTCTAACAATATCTAATACGGCATCGAAGTTTAATTTCGTGAAACTGGAATACCTTTCTTGCAATTCGTAGATAAAATTTAGTTCGATATCTTGGCTATTAATCGTCATTATAAGGCCTTTATGCTCTGCCGTTGGGTTTTTGATGCGGATCATTTTGGGCCACTGATCTTTTGAGCATATTATATTTTCAGGACCATGCCACCTCCTTAATATCATACCGGCGCTCTTTAAAATAGCATCAAGCGATAATTTTGTAGCATCTGCGATTGATTCTCCACCGCTCATCAGGTCATCCATATACATCTCACTCTTTATAGTTTGGGTAGCCTTTGGATAATGGTTTATATGTTCCTCAGTAACGTCTTGTATCACCCGTGTGGCCAAAAACGAGGACAAAGCCATACCATAAGTTTCGGTATTCAGCTCGTATACCTGATTAGGTTCCTCAGAGTTGTCGCACCATAGTATGCGTTGATACTTATGATCAACGGGATGATTCATAATTTGGCGGTACATCTTTCCGATGCCCGCGGTAAATGATATCCGAAGCTTTCGTAATTTTAACAGCAAATGTTCCTCGCATGAATCGTATTCAAGCGGCTTATCCTCCTTTTTGATTTCTTTACTCTCGTCTACACTCAAAGACATAACCGATGGAGCTCGGTTATTGTTAAATGTTCCTGCTATTAACCATCCCAGTTTGCTGTTTTGTCCGATGACCTTGTTGCCTTGTCGTAATTGACCCTCAGAAAGCAAAGACCAGAATTGATCAATCCCAATTAAAATATCAACACACATGACCTTATCTGGACTTGGATCGGCCAGCTGTATATCCTTTAGCATTTTTAGTACGGATGACTCTATGGTTGACGGGGCTCTAGTACTGGTTACATACGTAGTTATGTATGCACTGACGCTGATCTCAAATTCTGAAGGAAAATATGGTTTCAAGTTAAATTGCGTTCTACCTTTCGTTTGGCCGATATTCTGATGGCCTAATCCTCGTATGATCATTTTGGCTTCACTCCTTGCTAGTCCCAGCCTCTGTACGCATCCCACTGATACAAATGATGCTTCCGCTCCGGAGTCCAATAGTATTCTGCATAGCTGCCAACTACCAGCACGATCTTGTACTCGACCGAGTGCTGTTGGTAATACTGATATGGTTCCCGATGATACGTCAGTCAACTCCGTGGACATCAGCTGGACAGCCTCAGGTGTAGCCGATGTGGCTACTGGATTTTCAGCGTTAGTTAAACCTAGACCCGTTGTGTTATTACTAGCTACCTTCGTTGGGGAGGTCTTATTTGGAGATGCAGAATTGTATAGCTCGTGTACTAGTGTGTGATGACGCCGCTGGCACTGCTTGCATCTGCGATATGAACGGCATTCCTTTGCTGAATGGTTTCTGCCAAGACAATTGAAGCATCTATTTTCTTCCTTGATAACCTCACGTCGTTGTTCAATTGACATCTCTGCGAATTTCTGGCACTTATAAATTGGGTGCTCCTCTGTTTTGCAAATCGGACAGTTGGTTATGATGCTAGTAAATGCTTTCACTGATGGCTTCGTATAAGTATTTGGATTTGAACTTCTTGGCCTTTCCTCGTGTATTCTGCCTCCTTGGTATTCTAGCGCATCGGCTTGATTAATAATGAACTTGAAGAATGAATCTAAGCTTGGAAATTCCGTTTGAACTGAGTGCTGCATCCATAAAGTACGTGTATCATCGTCTAACTTTGTGACTAAAATGTACAGCAACCAAACATCACGACCATTTGCCTCGTTACCCAAACCTTGTAGAGCCCGCACGACTTCATCGGAAGTATCGATCATTTTTCGTAAGTTTTTCGAGTTTAATTTGGACACAGCTGGTTGATTTAAAAATATTTGAATGAATTTATTTACGGTGTGACGCTTGCGGTCGTATCTTTCTCGTAGTTTATTTAATGCCAAGATGTAATTGGCTTCGGTAATGTCCATGTGTCGAATTAAACGTGCAGGTTCATCGCCCAGTGAATTAACAAGGAATTGATATTTTTGCACAGGATGCAAATTCGTATTATTGTGGATCGTGCTCGAAAATAGTTGATAGAACGTCTGCCATTCTGTGTAATCTCCATTAAATGTTGGCACTCGTAATCCTGGTAACTTCACTTCTGGTGCTGCAGTTCTGTGTCCTCCCATCGTGTCATTCAGCGTCGAATCAACTCCGCCCGTTGACAGCGTCATTTGTCTCTCCCATTCGTTCAATCCTGCTAGCAATGCATAATAAGCTTCCTCGATGGCCTCGTGCTGTGATATATCATCCTTATTTATCGCATAGATCCTTTCTTCCACCTCCACAAATTCCTTATATAGCTGCTCGGTGTGTCGTATCCGAATTCTTATTTCTTCAATCCTTGCGTTAGTTAACGATAAATTGGATATGTAAGTTTTCACTTTGGTAAAGCTGCTTTTGATGTGTGATCGCTTACGCAGAAGTATTTCGATTGGGGTAGCCATGATTATTTAATTTGATAAATCTTGCACCGGTTATACTCAAGCAAAACAAAATGGATGCAATTCTCATAAGCTGCACAGCACGTTTTTTCACAAATGACTAGTTCTTAAAGATGGCTGCCAATCAATTTACACTGTATTTCACTCAATTCTGCGTCGTTTTATTACCACGAATAATCGCAAATCACACCAACAATATATCACAAAATTACGTGCCACGATAAATTGGCCTTATTCACACTCGACTAATAATAATCAATAACCTTATACTTGCGATTTTGTGTTCTTAAATGTCGTTGGATCCGGCTCGAAGGACCATTGTAAAATACCCGGGGCAGTGGACTGTATATGCTTTTTGTGTTGTTTCACCCGCTTTCGTATTTCGAGACCAAAAATCCTCTGCTTACACTTATTACACGGTTCTTTAATAGTTGCTCGTCATACAGTTTTATTTTTATTATAATTATTATTAAATCGATGTTGCTCGCTTGGTGGTTAATTTGGAAGAGAGCGATTTACAAAATTGCAATACAAAAATGACATTTTATACAATAAATTATGAGTGCGGTAAATTATACAAACTAAAGCTACTCCTTGGTAGATGACATTAATCATATTCCACAAATCAAATATCGATGAGTGCAGTAAATTATATAAGCTTAAGCTATTCATCGATAGATGGCAGCAATCCTATTCTAACATAATTATAAATTATTGAGGAGTGACTGTATCCTTGACTTTTCTGTTTGACGTTTGATGTAAACACAAAAAGGTAAGCAAATAAATTTATACATAATAACAAATCAATTAATTAATACTGAACTTAAATATAGAACTGTGGAGTCGCGCTGTTTGCTTGACGATAAGTATAAACTATTATATATATACACATTTAACTAATTACTAACTTATTTTTAGATTAACTGGATGGTTTCGTTTGTGGTGACAGCTGTACTGGAATGGCAAATGACTTATTTATGATGTTTATTTCAGGTTTATGTGATGTGTTTCAGATGCGAATTTGTCCCAGGTAAGTATGTCCAGACACAATCTCCAACGTTGAGACTGGAACGGCAAATCCCTAACAACAATCAAGTACATACATTTCGTCTTTGCTCCATATTCTGAAATTTCAAAAATTCTTCAAGGAGACTAACATCTTTTTTGCCGATGATTATGAGCAGGGATTTCATTTTGCTGCTCCCTAAGATCAGTGATGAATCACTTATAAACTTTCTGTGATACGAATTCGATTTGCGCAAGAACTCAGATCGAAATATATCTTCTACGAGATATGTGAGAAAAATAAGATATATGTACTAGGAGATATGGGACCACGTCTTTGATGCTTGCATTTACCATAGGCCAATTGCGTTGGTTATACCGAAAGAGTAATAGACCAATTTGATGGTAATAAACGAATAAAAAAATCTGGTTAGTAGAATTTCATTTCTTCTTCCTTCAAAGTAAACCATGCACGCACTATACATATGCCATGTTTACACATCTCCTTGAGAGTGCTAATGGTTAAAAAAATCATTTCAAAGATTGTTTATAGCAATGCCTAAAGGTAATCGTTTAACTAAGGCGGAGCAGTTATCGATAAAAACATAATATAAGGAGGAAGGATATTCCAACTGGCAAACTGCAACATAAATTGTGCGATCTGAAAGCGTCACCCGTAATTTTTAAAAAAAAGGCCAAATTATGGTTAAAAGCACCAATAAAAGGCCGAACCAAGATCTCAGTACGTCAAACTGGTCAAATTCGACATGAGGCTACTCGAAATCGGCTGGCATGCAAAGAGATAAAGGAGAAATAGGGTCTTCCTGTAACGACTCGACACATTGCCCGTGTTGTGAGAAGTTCACCAAACATTAAATGCACTAAATTGGGAAGTAACCCGCGTTTAACTGCCGTGCATAAGGAGAGCTGCCTCAAATTTTCTCGTAAGTACATGTCATGGACAACAGATTGGTAGAAGGTGATTTCGATGGTCCTGACTGCTACAGTTGCTACTGACATAATTTGAAAGAATATGGCGTCATCAGGTCGAAACGTAACTTTGGTGGACGGACCCAGTCCAGATGGACTCCCGTATGTACATGTATCTTTTGGATGTTTTCCTTAGTTACCTTAATGTCATTGATCACGAAAATTGCATATTCCAGCAGGATAATGCGTCTATATGTCAAATGAATTCAAATAGTGGTTTCGCGAGAAAAACAACCCTCTCCTTGAATGGCCAGCTTGCAGTCCTGACTACAATCGAGAACCTTTAGGGTATCTTGGCTGGCAAAGTCTATGCAAATGATCGGAAAATTGATAAAGTTAATGAAAAGTGCAATTCATGATTGTTGGGCGATTGATCTAGAAACATTGAAAAAATTGGTAGATTCAATGCCAAACCGAGTTTCGATGTAATACAAAATGGTAGAGGTCATACAAAATATTAAATAAATAAAATACTAAATTTTTTCTTACTGGTGTTTTAATATCGCGAGTGCGTTTATATGAATGTCTACCCAAATTTACCCTTGTGAAGTTAGCCCAGAATTTCATCCCAGGAAAATAAAAAAAATTCATCGGGTAACACTAAAATTGCAATGATATCCCAGCCCAGAATTTATTATAGTATTTTCGTTCAATGTCGAAATTTTATTCTAGCCCAGAATTTTTTTTTTTTAAATTTTAAATATTTAAATCAAAATAAAAAATTAATTAAAAATTACAATTCTCGGATTTTATTGAATAACGAAGAGCCATTTGTTGTGCTATAAAAACATGATCAATAAAAGGCTGAATGTGATTTATGCGACGCTGAACCGTGGAGCTTATGTACTCCAGTATAGATAGGAATCAAAAAGCTTAGCCGGATCTGTCTAGATATATCGGTAACTAGTAGCGAAAAGCATTATATTCCAAACAAGGTTTCACAGTTAGTTGTTAGTTTTTGTTTTAACTTCAAACCGATTTGCATGTTGTGAATAATGCTATGATGATTTGCGTCAGTATGGTACCGAGTTCATATAATGTCCAAAGGGATTCGTCCTGGTATGTCTTAGTTTATCAGAGGCCAGTAATGGAATGTATTTTATATGAAACGTGATCGTATTAACCGTCTCAAGTTTTAATTTCAAACCGATTTGCATGTTGTGAACAGAGCTATGATGATTTGGGTCAGTATGGTACCGAGTTCATATAATGTCCAAAGGGATTCGTCCTGGTATGTCTTAGTTTATCAGAGGCCAGTAATGGAATGTATTTTATATGAAACGTGATCGTATTAACCGTCTCAAGTTTTAATTTCAAACCGATTTTCATGTTGTGAACAGAGCTATGATGATTTGGGTCAGTATTGTACCGAGTTCATATAATATCCAAAGGGATTTGTCCTGGTATGTTTTAGTTTATCAGAGGCCAGTAATGGAATGTATTTTATATGAAACGTGATCGTATTAACCGTCTCAAGTTTTAATTTCAAACCGATTTGCATGTTGTGAACAGAGCTATGGTGATTTGGGTCAGTATGGTACCGAGTTCATATAATGTCCAAAGGGATTCGTCCTGGTATGTCTTAGTTTATCAGAGGCCAGTAATGGAATGTATTTTATATGAAACGTGATCGTATTAACCGTCTCAAGTTTTAATTTCAAACCGATTTGCATGTTGTGAACAGAGCTATGATGATTTGGGTCAGTATGGTACCGAGTTCATATAATGTCCAAAGGGATTCGTCCTGGTATGTCTTAGTTTATCAGAGGCCAGTAATGGAATGTATTTTATATGAAACGTGATCGTATTAACCGTCTCAAGTTTTAATTTCAAACCGATTTGCATGTTGTGAACAGAGCTATGATGATTTAGGTCAGTATTGTACCGAGTTCATATAATAACCAAAGGGATTCGTCCTGGTATGTCTTAGTTTATCAGAGGCCAGTAATGGAATGTATTTTATATGAAACGTGATCGTATTAACCATCTCATGTTTTAATTTCAAACCGATTTGCATGTTGTGAACAGAGCTTTGATGATTTGGGTCAGTATTGTACCGAGTTCATATAATGTCCAAAGGGATTCGTCCTGGTATGTCTTAGGTTATCAGAGGCCAGTAATGGAATGTATTTTATATGAAACGTGATCGTATTAACCGTCTCAAGTTTTAATTTCAAACCGATTTGCATGTTGTGAACAGAGCTATGATGATTTGGGTCAGTATGGTACCGAGTTCATATAATGTCCAAAGGGATTCGTCCTGGTATGTCTTAGTTTATCAGAGGCCAGTAATGGAATGTATTTTATATGAAACGTGATCGTATTAACCGTCTCAAGTTTTAATTTCAAACCGATTTGCATGTTGTGAACAGAGCTATAATGATTTGGGTCAGTATGGTACCGAGTTCATATAATATCCAAAGGGATTCGTCCTGGTATGTCTTAGTTTATCAGAGGCCAGTAATGGAATGTATTTTATATGAAACGTGATCGCAATAACCGTCTCAAGTTTTAATTTCAAACCGATTTGCATGTTGTGAACAGAGCTATGATGATTTGGGTCAGTATGGTACCGAGTTCATATAATGTCCAAAGGGATTCGTCCTGGTATGTCTTAGTTTATCAGAGGCCAGTAATGGAATGTATTTTATATGAAACGTGATCGTATTAACCGTCTCAAGTTTTAATTTCAAACCGATTTGCATGTTGTGAACAGAGCTATGATGATTTGGGTCAGTATTGTACCGAGTTCAGTCAGTATTGTACGATTGGGTGCTTGTTTAACGTAAGTCCTCTTGCCTCTCACGATGGGGTGCTTGCTTAACGTGAGTCCTCTTGCCTCTCACGATGGGTGCTTGTTTAACGTGAGTCCTCTTGCCTCTCACGATGGGGTGCTTGTTTAACGTGAGTCCCCTTGCCTCTCACGATGGGGTGCTTGTTTAACGTGAGTCCCCTTGCCTCATACGATGGGGTGCTTGTTTAACGTGAGTCCCCTTGCCTCTCACGATGGGGTGCTTGCTTAACGTGAGTCCTCTTGCCTCTCACGATGGGGTGCTTGTTTAACGTGAGTCCCCTTGCCTCTCACGATGGGGTGCTTGTTTAACGTGAGTCCCCTTGCCTCATACGATGGGGTGCTTGTTTAACGTGAGTCCCCTTGCCTCTCACGATGGGGTGCTTGTTTAACGTGAGTCCTCTTGCCTCTCACGATGGGTGCTTGTTTAACGTGAGTCCCCTTGCCTCTCACGATGGGGTGCTTGTTTAACGTGAGTCCTCTTGCCTCTCACGATGGGTGCTGTTTTAACGTGAGTCCCCTTGCCTCTCACGATGGAGTGCTTGTTTAACGTGAGTCCCCTTGCCTCTCACGATGGGGTGCTTGTTTAACGTGAGTCCTCTTGCCTCTCACGATGGGGTGCTTGTTTAACGTGAGTCCCCTTGCCTCTCACGATGGGGTGCTTGTTTAACGTGAGTCCCCTTGCCTCTCACGATGGGGTGCTTGTTTAACGTGAGTCCCCTTGCCTCTCACGATGGGGTGCTTGTTTAACGTGAGTCCCCTTGCCTCTCACGATGGGGTGCTTGTTTAACGTGAGTCCCCTTGCCTCTCACGATGGGGTGCTTGTTTAACGTGAGTCCCCTTGCCTCTCACGATGGGGTGCTTGTTTAACGTGAGTCCTCTTGCCTCTCACGATGGGGTGCTTGTTTAACGTGAGTCCTCTTGCCTCTCACGATGGGGTGCTTGTTTAACGTGAGTCCCCTTGCCTCTCACGATGGGGTGCTTGTTTAACGTGAGTCCCCTTGCCTCATACGATGGGGTGCTTGTTTAACGTGAGTCCCCTTGCCTCTCTCGATGGGGTGCTTGCTTAACGTGAGTCCTCTTGCCTCTCACGATGGGGTGCTTGTTTAACGTGAGTCCCCTTGCCTCTCACGATGGGGTGCTTGTTTAACGTGAGTCCCCTTGCTTCTTACGATGGAGTGCTTGTTCAACGTGAGTCCCCTTGCCTCTCACGATGGGGTGTTTTTTAACCGTGAGTCCCCTAGCCTCTTACGATTGATTACTACTTTTGTGATATAGTAAGTATATTATTGATTATTTTCTTTAATATAAAAAAGAAAATGGGGTATAACTTGATGCGTTCTCGGAAATTTAATATTCTTGGGACTTTCTAACAGATCATCATAGCTTTCCCAATGCTCGTTTCGAAAACAATAGCTGACATAATGTTGTGTTTTTGGTATAAACACCACTACAGAATTCAGTTTAAAAGAATGTGTGCACATTTTAATACACATGGGAATGTTCGAAAGCGCGATCTGTTTATTCGGGTTAACTGACGGTTCGACATAAAGAAAAATTACGTTACTGAAAAATAATTTTTCTATCTGATTTTTTTCAAAACATTTGTGACAGAAAAAACTATTTACATCGTCTAGGCAGCTTTGAAGATTTTCCAAGCCCAAAACATCTAGTTGATTTAAATCTACAGGTACATATTTCAATAAATCTGTGGCAAAAATATCGCATGTAAAACATTTTGTTTCTGCTTCAATGCTGAATATATTCATCTTTTTTAACACAAATTCCGAAATATCACTTATATTAGACGTGCAATTTTTTTTTAATCCGTTATTTGTCGTTAAAATATCAAAACGTGCTTCGTAAGCGTGAAGGTTGTAGTGTCGAAGTGCTTCAAATAACTTATAATATGCGCCATGCACTTCGCAAACAAATATGTTTGTATTTAAATTTAAAATGCACTGTATGAATGCGTCAAATGCACAGGTGTGTGTGTAATTTTCACCTAAAATGGAACCATTCCGCAAATAACACAAGTGGTCACTTTCTAAAACCTTAAATACTTTTATTTTTTTTTTATTTTTACCCATTTTAGGGGATATCGGTTCATACTCTCGTTTATTTGCAGTTAAGTATTTGATTAATGATCCTTGTTTTTCATTTTCAAATTAGGTTTATTGAATTTTTTGGGAATGTTAAGAAGCTTTCTATTTAATATATATATATATATTTCTTTCGTGTAGTTCCTTGACAAATCTAAGTGCTTTTGCTGGTATCTTACCAAGCGACAATTTACGTCTAGTACGTCTTTTTATAGTGGCAAAGTAATTCTCAACGTGGCTGTTGCTTAAAGTCTTATCGTGGAAGATATTAGACCAAAGCGGTAGGTAGGTCAAATACTTTTTTAAAAACAGTTCGAGAAACTCTGGATTGTAGTATAAATTTATGGCATTACTTGATTTATGCAATATTTTTTCTTCGATTACTAAGTCTGCAATTCCTTTGCAATCTTTATAAAATTTACTTTGACTGTAAATACTTTGGTTTAACTGCCTGACACCAAACTCTTCATACTCAATATATGAATTCCCAATATCTTCAGTGCTTGGGTTCTTTATTGAAATTGCTTCCTTTATAATGACGTTTAAGCTGGAAATTACTATTGGCGTCAAATATTTATTTTTGAGAAGAGTCGACAAATTACGAAATATACCTAATAATAAATTATAATCAGAAATTAAATAAAATGCCGCAATTATTTCTTTAATAAGTTTATTAGTTTTTGACGACTTGTTAAAATATTTATTGATATCGCTTGTCATGTATGCATCAGATGTGAGACGCAAAGATGGACTTTGACCAAATCTGGCTTGGAGGAGTTTGTATTAATGCCATCGTAACAAATATTCAAATAATGAACTATATCCATTTTGTTGAAAGAATCTAAAATTCCATTAATTCCCGCAAAATTAAAATCAGTAACGACTGTTTTAATTATTGGCCACACTTTGAATTTTTTTTCCACTTCTATTCTGTAGGACCTTAGCCACGCTTCAATTGAGTCCATATTGTGGCTAGCACTTATCATATCAGATAGCGGAAAAGGATCGCTGGGTTCATTTACTGTAACTTTAACTGGGACCACTAATGCGTAATATAATATCGACGTCTCAATATCGAACGGGTTTCTAACAAGCCCTCCGGTCGCATCCAGATAAGCCACCAAATGTTTATTTTCATTTTGTAAAATTTCCAGCATTTTCATTTGCGTCTCATGGTAGGTTACGATAGAAAATGGTTTTATAGAAATTTTTTGTATTAGTTCGGTATTGCTCCGTGCTTCTTTTAAAACATCTAGAAGGTCGTCCGAATGATTATCTTGTTCCTTAAGCTTCTCTGATCGAGCTTTTCTTAAAACATCTAGCGGCTTCACTTTTGTGGTCTTTGATCTTTCTAAGAACGAAGCATCTTCTTTTTTTACAAGCTCCTCAAAAAACTCCGTTGCTGTTCTATCTTTAATTATTTCTTTAACTTGCGTTCTTTCCACTCCTCTTAATTGACGAGTTTTAATAGATTCGTGCGTCATATGTTCAGATGTGCTGCTAATTTCAAATAAACCAGAAGATAAATTTCGATTTGTTAATTTATATTTTTTACAGCTTTTGTGTCCACAATATGCACGGATACTAATAGCGCTCTTCCCAATATCCAACGATTTCACATTAATTTGACATCCAGTTTGGTTTGTTAATAGGTTTGATATTATATTAGGATAAGCTTCGGAATCTAAGCTGTTTTCTCTAAAATTATAAATTGTCATCCAGGTTTCCTGAGGTATTTTAATTGTGCCCTTCGATTCTGTATATACATTGGATTTGCTTTGTTTTCTAGAAGTTTTATTTTTCAAAATTCTTCTTTTATGAACACGATTGGGTTGAAAATAATCACTGCCACTAGAAGTATGATCTGGGCTTTGTATTTCATCAACGTAATTTGTTTCAAACATATTTTCGTCTGAAAGCTTCCGGTCACTAATGCCAACAAACGTAGAAACGTGTTTCCTAGTTTCTGATTCTTGGTTTAAATTTGTTTGTTGGTTAATTTGTAAAATTTTATCTTTTAACTCATTTTGAAACTCTACATTATTTAATATTTTTTTAAATGATCTTCTATTATTCTCAGAGTACTTAAAACCGAGAATTATTTTGCATAACTGTGCAAATACAGATTTTTTAGAAAAAACATTGAGTTCGATTTTTTCCAAATTCGGAGTAAGTTGAATTATAGCCTCCTGAATAACACAATAATTTGATTTTTCTAATTTAAACTTCTTAAACGGCATTGTTGGCAGATTTTTAAATTTATAAAGCTGAGCCAAATTTTTTATAATTATCCACAAAATAGAAGCGATTTTCTTAAATATGAAATAAACCAAAAGCAAAACCTGTATTTTATTATTAAATATTTTGTAACGAAAACACGAGAAAATAATTCAATACTAAATTAAACTGATTTACGCTGCTTATAAATAATTAAATAGTATACAATACAAATAGTCAATATACAATACAAATAGTCTCACAGAGCAATGACGATTACTGTGTCGTATATCCAACGTACAACGTATTAATACAAAAATTTGAAAAAAATATTTATTTATATTTCTTTGCGCTAGGGTTGAATAATATTTTTCCAATTTTGTTGATGCGATAATTGATTATGTAAATGATAAATGTGTTTGGTACATACATACCATGAAACATTAACGTATATTTCGTTTGTTTATTAAATATTCATTGTCATTTGTTTTGTAACTTATACTTGAAATATCCTTGATTTCGAATTATACTTTTAGACACACATGATTCTTTCACTATATTATAGAAATTTTTGCTTGTGTCTTTTATTTATGACATGAAATCATTTTCTTTTGTTTTGTTACTTTTGTTTGAAAAATCCTTAAATTCGGATTATTATTTTCTATATACATATATGTATATAGCACCTGCACAATTGATTTGCATTTGTTTTACATGCAGATACACTTGAATAATAATTTGTTTTGCTGTATTCAAAAAACAAAACACAATTTCAAACGCCTACTGCAAGAAATGTTAATATTAACACTTAAATCATTATTTATTTATTTACATGAAATAGGTATTTCATATCGGAGTTAAATTAACGTTTTTATATTCTTCCTGATACAAATAGGTACTTCGGTACTAGTACGATAAAAACGAACCCCTTATAAAATAATTAATAAAACGAAAAACTAATCGAAGCGAAATGGCTACAAAATACAAATGGATTCTGAAAAATAAAATACATTTTATAATTTAAAGAAACAATGATATTTATTTGATAGCAAAACATTAATGTTTCTAACTCACACGGGTTTTATATTGACTTCAGCACGAGCAACTATTTCCGCCACATATTTATACGGATGCTCAGCTCAAGGAGAACTATAAATGCGAAGATGTATTGAACATGAATCATCATTAAATCATCATAGCTCTGTTCACAACATGCAAATCGGTTTGAAATTAAAACTTGAGACGGTTAATACGATCACGTTTCATATAAAATACATTCCATTACTGGCCTCTGATAAACTAAGACATACCAGGACGAATCCCTTTGGACATTATATGAACTCGGTACCATACTGACCCAAATCATCATAGCTCTGTTCACAACATGCAAATCGGTTTGAAATTAAAACTTGAGACGGTTAATACAATCACGTTTCATATAAAATACATTCCATTACTGGCCTCTGATAAACTAAGACATACCAGGACGAATCCCTTTGGTTATTATATGAACTCGGTACAATACTGACCCAAATCATCATAGCTCTGTTCACAACATGCAAATCGGTTTGAAATTAAAACTTGAGACGGTTAATACGATCACGTTTCATATAAAATACATTCCATTACTGGCCTCTGATAAACTAAGACATACCAGGACGAATCCCTTTGGTTATTATATGAACTCGGTACAATACTGACCCAAATCATCATAGCTCTGTTCACAACATGCAAATCGGTTTGAAATTAAAACATGAGACGGTTAATACGATCACGTTTCATATAAAATACATTCCATTACTGGCCTCTGATAAACTAAGACATACCAGGACGAATCCCTTTGGTTATTATATGAACTCGGTACAATACTGACCCAAATCATCATAGCTCTGTTCACAACATGCAAATCGGTTTGAAATTAAAACTTGAGACGGTTAATACGATCACGTTTCATATAAAATACATTCCATTACTGGCCTCTGATAAATTAAGACATACCAGGACGAATCCCTTTGGATATTATATGAACTCGGTACCATACTGACCCAAATCATTATAGCTCTGTTCACAACATGCAAATCGGTTTGAAATTAAAACTTGAAACGGTTATTGCGATCACGTTTCATATAAAATACATTCCATTACTGGCCTCTGATAAACTAAGACATACCAGGACGAATCCCTTTGGACATTATATGAACTCGGTACCATACTGACCCAAATCATCATAGCTCTGTTCACAACATGCAAATCGGTTAGAAATTAAAACTTGAGACGGTTAATACGATCACGTTTCATATAAAATACATTCCATTACTGGCCTCTGATAAATTAAGACATACCAGGACGAATCCCTTTGGACATTATATGAACTCGGTACCATACTGACCCAAATCATCATAGCTCTGTTCACAACATGCAAATCGGTTTGAAATTAAAACTTGAGACGGTTAATACAATCACGTTTCATATAAAATACATTCCATTACTGGCCTCTGATAAACTAAGACATACCAGGACGAATCCCTTTGGTTATTATATGAACTCGGTACAATACTGACCCAAATCATCATAGCTCTGTTCACAACATGCAAATCGGTTTGAAATTAAAACTTGAGACGGTTAATACCATCACGTTTCATATAAAATACATTCCATTACTGGCCTCTGATAAACTAAGACATACCAGGACGAATCCCTTTGGATATTATATGAACTCGGTACCATACTGACCCAAATCATTATAGCTCTGTTCACAACATGCAAATCGGTTTGAAATTAAAACTTGAGACGGTTATTGCGATCACGTTTCATATAAAATACATTCCATTACTGGCCTCTGATAAACTAAGACATACCAGGACGAATCCCTTTGGACATTATATGAACTCGGTACCATACTGACCCAAACCATCATAGCTCTGTTCACAACATGCAAATCGGTTAGAAATTAAAACTTGAGACGGTTAATACGATCACGTTTCATATAAAATACATTCCATTACTGGCCTCTGATAAACTAAGACATACCAGGACGAATCCCTTTGGTTGTTATATGAACTCGGTACAATACTGACCCAAATCATCATAGCTCTGTTCACAACATGCAAATCGGTTTGAAATTAAAACTTGAGACGGTTAATACGATCACGTTTCATATAAAATACATTCCATTACTGGCCTCTGATAAACTAAGACATACCAGGACGAATCCCTTTGGACATTATATGAACTCGGTACCATACTGACCCAAATCATCATAGCTCTGTTCACAACATGCAAATCGGTTTGAAATTAAAACATGAGACGGTTAATACGATCACGTTTCATATAAAATACATTCCATTACTGGCCTCTGATAAACTAAGACATACCAGGACGAATCCCTTTGGACATTATATGAACTCGGTACCATACTGACCCAAATCATCATAGCTCTGTTCACAACATGCAAATCGGTTTGAAATTAAAACTTGAGACGGTTAATACGATCACGTTTCATATAAAATACATTCCATTACTGGCCTCTGATAAACTAAGACATACCAGGACGAATCCCTTTGGACATTATATGAACTCGGTACCATACTGACCCAAATCATCATAGCTCTGTTCACAACATGCAAATCGGTTTGAAATTAAAACTTGAGACGGTTAATACAATCACGTTTCATATAAAATACATTCCATTACTGGCCTCTGATAAACTAAGACATACCAGGACGAATCCCTTTGGACATTATATGAACTCGGTACCATACTGACCCAAATCATCATAGCTCTGTTCACAACATGCAAATCGGTTTGAAAAACTTGAGACGGTTAATACGATCACGTTTCATATAAAATACATTCCATTACTGGCCTCTGATAAACTAAGACATACCAGGACGAATCCCTTTGGACATTATATGAACTCGGTACCATACTGACCCAAATCATCATAGCTCTGTTCACAACATGCAAATCGGTTTGAAATTAAAACTTGAGACGGTTATTGCGATCACGTTTCATATAAAATACATTCCATTACTGGCCTCTGATAAACTAAGACATACCAGGACAAATCCCTTTGGATATTATATGAACTCGGTACAATACTGACCCAAATCATCATAGCTCTGTTCACAACATGAAAATCGGTTTGAAATTAAAACTTGAGACGGTTAATACGATCACGTTTCATATAAAATACATTCCATTACTGGCCTCTGATAAACTAAGACATACCAGGACGAATCCCTTTGGACATTATATGAACTCGGTACCATACTGACCCAAATCATCATAGCTCTGTTCACAACATGCAAATCGGTTTGAAATTAAAACTTGAGACGGTTATTGCGATCACGTTTCATATAAAATACATTCCATTACTGGCCTCTGATAAACTAAGACATACCAGGACGAATCCCTTTGGACATTATATGAACTCGGTACCATACTGACGCAAATCATCATAGCATTATTCACAACATGCAAATCGGTTTGAAGTTAAAACAAAAACTAACAACTAACTGTGAAACCTTGTTTGGAATATAATGCTTTTCGCTACTAGTTACCGATATATCTAGACAGATCCGGCTAAGCTTTTTGATTCCTATCTATACTGGAGTACATAAGCTCCACGGTTCAGCGTCGCATAAATCACATTCAGCCTTTTATTGATCATGTTTTTATAGCACAATAAATGGCTCTTCGTCATTCAATAAAATCCGAGAATTGTAATTTTTAATTAATTTTTTATTTTGATTTAAATATTTAAAATTTAAAAAAAAAAAAATTCTGGGCTAGAATAAAATTTCGACATTGAACGAAAATACTATAATAAATTCTGGGCTGGAATATCATTGCAATTTTAGTGTTACCCGATGAATTTTTTTTATTTTCCTGGGATGAAATTCTGGGCTAACTTCACATACATCCCAAATTTTAGGTTTTACAATTTTATTAAAGTCAAATATTATAATTGTTATTAATTTGTTATCTTAACTACTTATGTTGGTGAATCTGATGAAATAGAAAATTTAAGTTAATTAGAAATAATTAGAAAGGTCTGTGGCCCTATTCGGGTTTTCCCAGGGAATAGAGAATTGGGAATTTATGACGTTTTTCTAGCAGTTTGGAATTTTATTTCCTAAAAGTGTATTCTGGCAATTTGGAAATTTTATAAAAAGGGAAAAATTAATTCCATTTTATAGTAGTTTTGACATACATTTTTCCCCAGAATTTTTTTTTGGAATTTTATTCCCAAAGTATAAATAAGTTAAAATTGTCATTAAATAAATTTATATTTTACTAAGTTTTATTGTTAAAACGATTGTCTTCGAAAAAGGAATAATGTCTAACGTAACCAGAGTGAGTCTAATGACAATCGATATATGTGTTTGCATGATAAGCATTATTTTTTATATATTTTTAGGGTAGAAACATTACTAAAGATCAGAAAGAAAGGGTGGTCGAACTAATGGACCAAGATATTGATTTGGCAAATGATAGGTATTTATTTCAATCTATTAATTGTAATACAATTACTATATGTGATTCTTTATTCTATGTATAATTTAAAGATTTGATGGAATTGGCGGAAAAAATCAAAATAGAATAAAATGGGACAAAAATATCAATAGAGATAAACCTGATTGGGGGAGCATATAAAGATGCAGAAAAGTGGAAAAGAGCATGGAACGACATGAAGTAATTAAAGATATGTCTTATTAAATAAATGTTTATTTATTTTTAATTTGATTTTAGAAAATATAGCCGCAGTCAATGGAACGCATTAAAGGAATACGATAACCGTACTGGTTTAGGGCTAGAAAGTGCGTCTCGACGGCCGAGTCAGCTGAGCTCGCTAGACCAAAGGATTCTGGACATAATATCTACCGAGTCAGTTCGCGGAACAGACAATAATGAAGGCGGTATAACAATTGCGACAGACGCCTTATGTTCACAGGTAAATTAACTTTTGGTCCAATCCAACCAATTTACATTAAGCAATAATTTTTTTTTAGAGTTGTTCCACAAGTAGTACAGCTGTAACTGCAGATCCGCTATCAACAGGTAGCCCACCTCGTACGGCTTTACGTCAAGGCATCCGTCGAAGCCCTCCTGAATTGATTGATTCGGTAAGGCCTACTCGCACAAAAAGAATCCGAGGTAAAACATTTTAAAAATTTAAAAAAAAAAAAAAAATTTTAAAATTTTAATTTGTTTATAAATTTTTAGGATCTGCACATACTCGAGATAACATTTTACTCTCAGCAAATAATATAGAGAAAGAGAAAGCCGATGCCATTAATAGACTGGCATTGGCAATCGAAAATGGGACAAGGGCAAAAGAGAGAATGGCGGCAGCGATGGAGCGGCGGAATACCATCCTAGAACAATTATATTTGAATAAGTAAGTATTAAAACAAATTTAATTGATTAATTATAAATTTTAATAAAACAAATAATTAATTTAAAAATAGTTTCTTATAATCGAATTCCTCACTTCACGACCCATCAACAATCTGTCATCAAGGTTTGGCACCACATCGTCATCTACATCGTTTTGATTCTGTTCTTCATCTAGAGCACCATCATGTTCATCATAATAGTTGTGCTCCCTAATAAAATTGTGTAAAGTAGCACAAGCGTTTATGATTTGGCCAACCTTTAATGGGGAATATTTAATACATCTATCTTTTGCTAAGCACCTAAACCTTGATTTTAAAACGCCATTTAATCTTTCAACACAATTTCTTATTGCACGGTGCGTTGCATTGTATCGTTCCTCCGCTTCAATGGTTGGGTTTAAAATAGGCGTCATGAGAAACGGTTCGAGTGGGTAACCGCTGTCACCTAAAAAAAAAAATAAATAAATAATTAAAATTTACATTTGATTGAAAAATTACTAATTTTATGATTTTTGTTTTTTTCAGTTCCAATGAAAATGTACTCCCACATACTGTGGAGTATTTGGAAGAAGACGATTAAATTACTATATGAATTTAAATTTGAATTCCAAAAAACAATAATTTTAAATATAATATAAACTTGATACTGTGATCTTACTATGAATTTGAATTGTGTTAATAATATTATGTATCTCATATAGAATTTTTTTTTATATTATTTAAAAGTATACGAATTTATTATGGAATTTCCAAAGAATTAATTACAATGTAATATATATTTTGAATAAATGAAATGATTTACCTAATAAATACGTATTTTGTAAATTACCAGCTTCATATTTATTAAGTAATAGAGCTTTAACAAGTGATTTTCTCCAGATAGAAGCGTCGTGATTTGATCCACCGTATTTCGGGTTTACGTTTAATATACGAAGATTATAATCACATATCTATAATAAAAAACAAATTTTTACCATTAATTACACTACATATGTATACTATATTTTTTACTAAGAAAAATTAGGTAAATAATAAACATAAAAAAAATTAGTTTCATTACTCAAAAAAATATGTATTATTACTTACTAATTGTACGTTTTTAGAATGGTAGTGATGCCGATTCAGGTACACATGTTCAATTCTCTTCGCAGGCCTGAACATTGATACGTGCGTGCAATCTATGCATCCTATAATTCCCGGAAGATTGTATTTTTCGTAGAATCTATAACGAATTAGTTTAAATTATGCAAAGTTATTGCCGATGTTTTCAAATTATATTATGCACATACTTACTGCCTTTTAACGTTGGTCATTTCAACAGAAGTTTGAGGAAATTTTATGTATAACGGCATTAAATGGGTATTCATAATTTTACAAAATTCCTCAACACATCTACTCACCACACTTTGGGAAACGCATGTAGGATGGCTTAGCCCGATTTTCTTTTGAAACGTACCTAAGATTATATTTTTGAATTTTAAGTTTTTTGTTGTGTTTTGAATATTAAATTATTATCACGTCAATTATAAAATCCGCGAGAGCGAATCGAATGCGGATTGGAAAACGCATATAAATAAAATGAAAAACAATTGCTCTCAAAGTAGCCAAGAAAATTTGTATTGATTTACATACAACAAAACGTTCTTTATGACACCCCGGACTAACGCAATACAAATATTGCGGATCTAAAATTTTACTTTAATAATTGTTTGATAATCCATAGGAATTTCCAAAATACAATGATTTAAAATTTTGTTAATGCTTTTTGTTAATCGCAATCGATTCACTCCCGCGGATTCTATAATCGACGTGTTGTATATTTTCACACCTTCAGCCAGGAAACTAAGTGAAATCAGCATTCTTATATTTTTTGGTATAGTTGACCTTTCCATATGAGGTGCAATTTTGTCACACAAAATCAAAGCCAAAGTTTGCGGAATCCTATATAAAGCAATAAATTCTTGCTCGGGTATTCCAAATGGATTCGATGAATCACGCAATATTACTCGCCGAATTCTTAAATTACATCGCCTACGGTCTTCGTCTTCATCTAAAAAACGTATTAAACGTCTTGCCATCACAAGTTTTGTTTATTGTCAACCAATTTTGTTTATTGTCGAATCAAACACAACAATTATTTTATATAAAAAAACTTTATTTATAATTACAATAATTTTTATTATGTTGTGAATTATAAAATGACAGCTCCTTTGTGATTTTGGTATTTCATGCGGCGAGTATATCAACTATACATGTTTTCCATAAGAAATTATTCCAAAAGACGCCAGAATACACTTTTGGGAAATCGGGAATAAATTTTTTGGAAATATTGCAGTTTGGAATTATAATAATATTTTTCCCAATTCCCAATTCCAAGGGAAAAGCCAGAATAGGGCCACTGGTTGTAGAAATATAATTAAAAAACATAGTGCGTTTGTAGGAATGTCTATCACTGTATAAACGTACCACCACCTAGAAGAACTTTCGCTGGGATTGAAAAAATATGCATTGTCTGCAGTGCACCACATGAAATAACAACTTGCCCAGTTTTTAAGAAGATGCAAGTTCTGGAAAGGTCCAGAATAATAGCAGCAAACAAGTTATGTAGTATTTGTCTAATCTCCACGTAAAACAAATTTTCCTGTCAAAGTAAGGTGATAACATCCACTACAGAGGTATACGCCAACATCGTGTTAGACGGTGTAATAAAGAAATCGCCGTACCAACCAATAGCCCAGAAAACTGAGTTTTGATGGATTCTCATGGGTCTCACGAGAAAATCAGGATTAACGTCAAATTCACTATCTCTGGTAGTACAAAACAATGCGTCAATTCTGGGAAATTGAAGAGCTACCCAAAGGGAAGTCTTACTCAGAAGAAGAATAGATGAGTGAGCAACACTACACAATTAATCACAGAAGACTACATGAAAGGCAATTTGAGGTCACTATACCATTAAAGGATGAACTGAAAATAGGAGACTCAAGGAAATGTGCGGTTTCAAGACTAATTCAAGTAAAAAGAAGATTAGAAATTGATCCACAATTAAAACAAAAATACCATAGCTTTATGAAAGAATACATAAAGTTAGGACATATGATTTTGGTCAATTCAGAAGATGCCAAAGGGCAAATATGTTACCTACCTCACCATGCTGTGTTCAAGCAGTCAAGTACAACAACCAAGGTGAGGGTAGTCTTTGATGCATCAATGAAGACCACAAGCTGTAAAATGTACAGACAAATCCTAGTAACAACAACACAACAGAACTTACAAAGGAAACTATGGAGAGCTGATCCATACGAGCAAACTAAAGAGTACAAGTTACGAAGAGTCACGCATGGTACATCATCCGCTCCATATTTTCCACTAAAACTCTAAACCAACTTGCCATAAATGAGCAGAATAGTTATCCAATTGCCACTGAAATTCTGTTGAAGGGTTTCTATGTCGATGATGTTCTCTCTGGTTCAGAAACCATAGCTCATGCTGTAAAATATCAGCAAAAGTTAAAAAACACGCTTAATAATGGAGGTTTTAAGCCGAGAAAATGGACATCGAACAACAGAGCCATAATGGAGGGTATTCCTGAAGAACAAAGGAAGTCAAAAACCATAAGCAAAAATAAGAACCATGAATCTATAAAAACGTATATGGTGGAATCCCCAACGAAATGAATTTAAGTTCCAGGTCAACATCGAACCCATGACAAGAGTTGAAACAAAACGATGTCTTATCTTGAAGTCGTGGATAAGGGAACTATCATGCTATAATGGGATGAAGAACTACCCGAGGAAATGAATAAAAAATGGATTCAATATAAAACTACGTTCGGCGAGCTGTAAAATTTAGGAGTCCACGATGGGCTCATATCAAGGACAAGTGCAAAAATTTAGAGCTGCATGAGTTTTGTGATGCATCGGAATTATCTTACGCTGCAGTAGTTTACTGCAAGATGACAGATGCAGGAGAATCAACAATTACACTTATGTCAGGAAAAACTAAGGTGACCACACAATCAGTTAGAAACTGCTGAGCCATCAGTTCTGTGGATTGATTCTGGTTTTCCTATAGGAATAGGAAATAGGAAAGAATTTTAAATTTTTATAGCAGTTTTGTATTTTTTCCCTTATAAGCTTATTCGGAGTGTCTTATGAAAATTTTTTCTTTCCTATTTACCGCAGTTTTGACGTTTATCTTTCCGCACTTGCTTTGGGTATGGAAAGATATCTTTTATAACACAGGCAATATTTTTTTAAATTTAATTCTTTTAATTTTTAATTAGACAAAAAAAAATAATAATTACATACAATTAATGTAAGTTTGACATTTATTAACCGCTTACAGAGACATGGTTTTCAATACTCAATCAAGAATTTGGGAAAAATTTATTCCTATGTGTACCAAAATAAACCATATAAAAGATTTTTTAGGAAAAAACTGCTATCAAAAATTTTCCTAAATAGGAAAAATTTCCTATTTCCTAAAACCGCCAGAATCGACGCACAAGAGGCGAATAAGTTTTTAATATTTCGTAGCGCTCCCCAATTGAAAACCTGATTGTCTCGTGTCACAGACACGAATATCAGACTGACAAGCATCAAAAATTCGGGCAAATCCTTCAAAAAAGTGGTGCCTTAGATTTAAAAATAATCGAATAGTTTGCCTACCCTATATACCTACCTATATAATCTCAACCAATTTAAGTACTAAAAGTTATTCAATGACAAAGCATTAGGCTGATAAAGCTATTTTATAGTTGGTTTTTACCTGAAATATTAGTCGTAATCCAATTCAATAGTGACAATAATACCTCATAAACTCTGAAAGGGACTACAAACAGTTTAATTTAGTCCGATGGGAGTTCTTACTTAGTCAACGTAAATTTAATGATTTGTGGACTTTTCACAAAGCTATTGAGATTTCCTGATTGAATTTGCTTAGTCTAGCAAATTAAGATTCATGAGCATAATTTGTTAAGAATTTTAACTGCAGAACCAGAAATTCGAAAAATACAGGTTTTCCCAAAATTGTATTCTGCCTATCCAAAAATATGAAAACCAAAATTTGTTCTCCTTAGAATTGATATATCAAAATTTTTGTCATTACCCGGGATTTTGATTTCCGGGATTTTGGTTTCCGAGATTTTTCTTGCCGGGACTTTGGCTTCCGGGATTTTAAACTCAGGGCTTTTGATTTCCGGGATATTGAAATCCGATATATTGATGGTAACCAAAAATTTTACTAAATTATCTCTGGCACGCGCTGTCTGCTGTTAATGAAACCGATATTTGAACACACATTTAAGAAATTGTGGGAAATTAAAGAATTTCGCATCGGGTTGTGCAGCCCCTGATTAAATTCAATATGCTTATGTAACTTAACTAACGTAAAATAGCAATTTTTCTAAGACCATTGGAAAGAGGTGTAAAATAAAGTAAACTAATTTTTTTTCGAATACTACAGAAACGTTTATAAATTAAATCAAAACCGTCGATACAAAACAATAAACAACAAGTTTGTGCGTTTCCAGCACAACAAAAGCATTCCTCCCATATACTACCGTTTAATATTGATGCGAACTCGTATTTCCAAGTTATTTTACGATGTTAATATTTTCTCAAAAAGTTCTAAAATATTTTCAATTTCCACAAACAACAAATAAAACGTTAATAAATTATTTAAATTTCTTGCAATCGAGCGTAAAATGATATGCGAAAATTAAATGTTTGATATCGAAAGAAAATCGATCGGTTTTTATTTTTATTGGCACAGCCACGCAACAACGACAACAACAACAAAATGGTATAATCTTTTGCGTAAAACGAGATGTATGTATATTGAATTTGTGAATCTCGCACGGGGTGAGATTATCCTCTTTGGTTTGTATATATTTTATACATAACAACCCCCGTTTATTATACGCTTTGTAATCCGATGTAATGCGCGCGCGAACAAAACATATTCACACTCAGTTTTCATGAATTAAATTTTTAAATTGAGTGGAATCATCATAATATATTCGTATCGTATATCCAAATCTGATATTGAAAATTGTTTTATTATACTTTGTGCTTAAGAAAATGACTGTATACGTTAAAAGATCTTAGGCTGACATATGCGACAGATAACAAGAAATAAATTAATTCTTATAAATTGTGTTCAAAATCCAATCAGAGCGAACAGCAATAACCACAACAAAAAGTTTTCATTTCACCTAAAATTTGTTTAAACAACTTACACACACACACATATGAGATTAAATCGTTAAGTAGAAAAACGAAATGAAATTAAATAAAGTAAACTAAAAGCTTTTCATCCCCCATATTCCACAATCGTGTGTGTATAGCAAGCAAAGATTCTTAATTTTTATTTATTCTGATTATTTTATTACAAACTACTATATTTTTGGGATTTTTCTTGGTTTTTGTTTCATTTAATTTTATATATTTCCATTTAACAATTTCCATAAGCAAAAAAAAAATATATTCTTTCCATAATAAAACCGAAAGTTTTCGTGAGCTTTTTTACTTATATTAACACAACATTAATATTTAATTCTTTAACCAAATAAAAAAGAACAAAAAGCCAACCAACAAAAAAAAATATGAGGGAAACCAACCAACTTTCCTAAAAACAAAACAAAACAAAAAAATCTCGAAAAGTAATTTCAACTAGGCTTTACAAGTTTTCGACTTAAATATTTTTTTTGGATCATTATTTTTTTTTTGTTGGTGATGGTGAAAGTGGTGAAAATGTATTTATATGTGGGAAGCTTCAGATTGTTTTTGATTAATTCATATCACATTGATAACTAAATCTAAAATTTCTAACGATGATGTTCATCGTGATTTGTTAGGTGCTCCAACCAACCATTATGAGGTTGGAAAAGTGAAAATAGTAAAAAGTAGCTAATTCACAGTGCTGTTTCAATTTATTTAATGTTAAAAGTGGGGTTAAAATTATTGAGCACCGGCGAAAAATCAGGCACCACAAACGAGAAAATCAAAAGAACCAAGCTCAAGCCGAATTTTTTTTTTCATGTGGTTTGCAATGAGTGGATTAGTAAAAGTATTCAGCTAAGCCTTTTCGGATTAAAAATAATTAAAAGAAAAAACCAAAAAATGACTCTGAGTTTGGCGGGGTTAAGTTTCTGGTTCCGGTAGTTAATTTTTGAATGTGCGAACTGCACGACGTAAAATCCTTGAAAATAAAAAAAAAATGTAAATGCTTCGGATGTGGGCGTCGCCACAGTTTTTGATCCACGAGGTAAACGAAACATGAGCTAAAAGCTGAAGTATACCAAAATGAAATACGCGGCATACGCGAAAAATTCAGACCAAAATCCAAAGTCATAAACGGATTGTGCATCATTGGTGTGCTTGAAGAACTTCAAGGATCCGGCTTCAAGATTGGCTCGTTGTTATATGAGATTACAGCAATATGGCTAAATGTATAGGCTTTAGCGTGATGTTGTGACGATCTGCGTTGCATATCGTCACAAGGTTTGGTTTTATACCCCTGACCTATTTTTCTAGTGTAGAGTTTAGATAACCGAAAAAGAAATGTTGGAGACAGTCCGCGCGTGCAGTTAATTTTTGATAAAAGCCGAGGTAAGCGAACGAAAGGGGACAGAAAGTAGAAATAAACGTGGTTGTTCGGTTTTTTTCTAGACGAGTGAAAAGTGTGATTTTTAAAAGAAGCAAAATTATATGCAAAAAATAAAAAAAAATATTATTATAAAATGCATACAAAAAAAAAAATAATAAAAATTAGTAAATTTCATTAATTAAGTTAGTTTAAGTAGTATAATTATCTTTATTTGAAAAGTTGTGATTAATAATGATAATAAAATAAAAACTGTTAAAATATAGTGACTCAAACTAAAAAGTGAATGAGTTCTAGTGGGAATAAAAAGTGTATGACGTTAAACATATAAAAGAAAACAAACTAACGTAGAAAAATTAACTTAGTGATACAGTGAATAAAAAATAATTTAAGGTGCCTAACTAAAAGTACAGTGCCTAAACATAAATTCTCAGGTGTAATAACTGTATTGATGACGAGCACCTTAAGTATAACAAACCAAATATAGTGACTAGAAAAAAAAAGCTAAAATATTTAAAAGTCATAAGTGGTAACCGTTCGATTACATGTGATGCAATTTAAGTTCGTATTGCTACGTCTGTGTAATAATAATATTAACTAACTAATTTTTACAAAAATAATAATAATAATAATATTAAATTAATCGAATGGACTAGCAATATAAAACCTATTACGACATATACCGTACAAAAAGTATGTACCCAGAGGAAAAAATAAAACCCTCTTACAACAAAATAAAAAACCGCTACAATACTTTGCATACAAATTGGAACGACATTGATCGTATAATATTCATACCAAATAAAATCATCTTCAACATATTGGCAGCCTCAACATTTCCATCACGCAACAGTAACATCGATGGTCAGGTGAACAAACATTATTTTTTTTTTTGTAAATTGTTGTTATATTTAAATTAGTTATTTTTGATACATTATGTAAAATAAATATTGTAGTAAACTGGCTTAAGTAGTGTAGGAAACATTATTAGTATTAAGATTAGGGTAGCAGGGTGTAGGGTAGCTAGCTATAGTAGTATATACATTTAGGTATACGTCCTTTTTATAAATTTTATCTTGATTATTTACTGTTTTTATATTAAATTTATGAATTCTAAATTAGAAATCTTGCTTCTTTTAATTTCAAACCGAACTATGAGAGGCTAATAGTCCAAAATATTAGAGGATGGTCTAGAGAGTAGGTATATGAAATTGTATGCGAGGTGAGTTGGTCATGGTCCTTATATCTGATTCCTTTTCCTAATCTTCGTCCCGCGGTCTTAAACTGATCCATACATATTTCGGAAATCCCACCCCACTACCCTGAGTCCTAGCCGGAGTTAACTGACCGCCCGAAATCTCTGTATGGATACTTCTGTCAACAGGGCGAAAATAAACCAGCGAGATTGAGACATCAAGATCGCTCCGTCGTTGGCTTCTAGTCGCTCTCGTTACAGTGGCGCCCAAAGCTAGGCCTATGGCAAACGTTCCTGAGGTTTAAAAACTCTTCAAGTTTAGTTTTATTTTTAATTATTAGATATCGTCAGCTTGAATGAACTACATCCTTAAATGTTTCGAAGTAGTCATTGCTGAATTAATTTTTTTTTTAATTAGCTAACAACATGGTTAGAACAAAGATTGGCCATTTCTAGGATAGAGTTTCCTGTCCTATTAGTTGATTTTCGTATCAATCTTTTTTCTCTCTATGTGTTATTTTGTGCAGTTCGATTGTATCCACATCCATGATACATCCATAAAAATTATTATGTTCTGAATACTTGGTAATGATGGGTATGATTATTTTGTTGTAATGATGAACATGTTAATAAATTGAAATCATTGATTATCCTATTAATATTCTATAATAGTTATGAATGTAATTCGAGTTCAGTTTATTATATTACTTTAAATTCTGTATAAGTAATTTTAACCATTCCTACCCTTCCTTTATGACCAACCACCTAGCACTATTATCGGGTTTAAAATTAGCACATATAATGCGTGTTTCTGCCACTCTCTGGATCAGCCTCTAATTTTATGAATAATTGTCTATATATATCGAATTTATATTAAACAACTGTCTCGAACATTTCTTTATCTAGTTATAGGTTTTTGGTTCTAAAAATTATAATTCTTTAAAATATTATTATCTTATTTGATTATTAAAAATTAATTTAAATATTTTTAACTTCATTTTTCCATACATTTATTATAAGCTGAACACAATATTAATATATTTTTAAGGCAAACTGCTGGCACTTCATATATAACCAGCTGCATACTAAAGTTTCCCATTTTTTTTTGTGAATACTTTGAAAGTGGTTAACCATGAATCCAGAACTTTTGTCAAACGATGAATTCGAGTTAGAATGTGCAGTTCGCCATATCATCTCTGAGAACCCCCTTGATAAACTAAACGAGCTTCTGAAACGATTACAGGATGAAAAAAAACATCCGGTGTTAACTCCTAATAGACCTATAGAATCAGTTCGGAAAAATCCGAAGCGAGAAATAACTAAAATATCATTAAAATTTCGAGAAATACATTTGGACATTAAAAATACAATAGACAAGAAACTGAACCAAAAAGATATTGCTAGATTTCATTCTAGATTGTTGCATTTACGGGGCCGTTTAACTAGGCTTCAGTACTCAAAAGTCATATCCTCAAACGTGTGTGAGCTTGTTGAAAAATGTGATGAATTATCGAACTTTCTTGAGAACTACGATGAAGATCAGGCTGAGATTAACGAATCGCTGACGAATTTAGAATCATTAGTACTAATAACCGATGACGATAGCCAAAACAGTGGCAGTAGCGAACAATCTGAGGAAGATACTTCAACAGGGTCACACAAATCGCGAAACGGAATAAGAAAACTATCCTCTACTTCAAGAGGGATAGTTAGCAAGGCTCTCTCAGTTCCTTCCGGAATGACTATCCAAAACCCTAACACCCAAAGTAATGAACTTGAAATATTACCATCTCAATTGTATATTCCCAAAGAAGGTGATCCAATTTTATATCAAAAACAGCCAACACAGGAACCCATACCGAATCATCTACAACTCATGGTACGTAACCCAAAACAAACGATTGCAAATAATCCCAAATTTCAGATACCATTACAGATACCACCATACCATAACCCAGCAGGAATTAATTTTGGGCCTCATAATAATTATCCTCCAAACCAACGGGAAACATTAACATCTCAATTGTATATTCCCAAAGAAGGTGATAAAATTTTAGAACCAATACAGCCAGCACCGGAACCCATACCAAATCATCTACAACACACGGCACGGAACCCAAAGCAAATGTCTGTAAATAATCCTAAATTTGAGATACCATTACAAATGCCACCATACTATAACCCAACAGGAATTAATTTTGTGCCTCAAAATGATTATCCTCCAAACCATATGGCACCGCGTCAAGTGCCAATTTATCATCCTCAGGTGTTTCGACCTCTACAACGAAATCCTGAAAAATGGCCAATATCATTTGACGGCGCACCACATGGAACTCCAGTAAAGCGATTTACTTGCATGTTGGAGCATCAAGCGATGACTAATGGTATTCATTTGCAACAAATAGCGAATGATATGAGTTATTTCCTCAAAGGCCCAGCTGCTGATTGGTACTGGGATTTCATCCAAAGATACGGAAATGTAGAATGGTTATTCCTGAAATCTGAGATCATCAAAAGATTTTCAGATAGACGCACAGATTTGGAGATACGGCGTGTTCTCGAATTTAGAAAACAAAAACCCAACGAAAAGTTTATTAACTTTTATAGTGATGTGTTATCAACTTCATTGCAAATGGAAAATCCTATGCCGGATTCCAATTTGATTTTTATATTGACCCAAAACATGCGACCAGGGTTACAAGACCGACTGGCGCTCACTCAATTCGCCACCCTCGATGAGTTGGTTCGCCAATGTCTGGCTTATGAGGACACGTGGTCTAGGAATCGAATTGTCCCAGAACTGACATGTGAAACTCGTAGATATGTACATGAAATGCAAGCATCTCATGATCAAAGTGGGCCACATTTTCCAGCTCCTATGCAAAGTCCGACGTCTTATCAAGGCCAGCGACCTCATTTAAATTATCCAGCTTTACCGATTAATTACCCACGTGATCCATATTTTGATTCTCAAAAGGCTACAGAATACCCACCTCCAACTAATTCCCAAAGGGGAAACACTTTTAACCCAGTGGTTAACGCGCTTGCACCACATGAAAATTTACAAAGTTCTAAAGCACTACCTTCTTCAAGTGGCAGGTATTTGGTTAAGCATTGTTGGAACTGTCACCAGACTGGGCACTTCTTCAAAGATTGTGGCCAAAATGTGATGCATATTTTCTGTTTTGGTTGCGGCACGCCCGAAGTTATCAAGAGAAACTGCCCCAATTGTTGTTTGATTTGGGGAAACGTGCAGAAGGGGGTGACCGTTCCAACGACGCTTACCCCCAATATGCAAACAGCTCAATCAAATCCAGCCTCAGGACGTGGTTACCAACCTCAGCATCAAACCATCCAGAACAAAACCGAAGGCGGGTATCGTTCGATCCTAAAGCGCTAGAATGTAGCAAGTATAGTCTTTTTAAATTCTCATCAGCTAATACCACGCACAGTAAATGTAAATTTAAGCTGCTTAACCGATCTTTAAAATATTTTAACCTTAGGAAATCTTTTAAAACCCAAATTTTAGAATCCCTGCTATCAGATGAAATGGATGGACGCCCTTATGCCGAAGTGGAGTTGTTAGGTAACAAAATTCGCGGTCTGTTGGACACTGGTGCTAATGTATCAATACTCGGTAAAAACTGCGAAGGAATCCTTAAAGATCCTACCGTCCACTTCCGTCATCTACCTTCCTCCATCAAGACCGCTAACGGGAACACGGAACAAATTTTAGGACATGTAAAAATCCCTATTACGTTTGCCGGCCAAACCAACTTGATTACATTACATTTGGCTCCTAACCTTCAACAAGAGTTATATCTTGGTGTCGATTTTTGGAAGTTATTCCAATTAAAAATTAAATATAACTCCACATCTTTTGACTTTAATTCTCCTTCACAGTATTGGTCCTCTCACAATGTGTCCGAATCTGCTCTGGGTGCTGAAATCCCTACATTTCACAAATTAACTTATATCCAACAGCAGCAGCTGGAGGAAACTAAGCAACTTTTTCCATCATCAACCACACTTGGGCTAGGTAAAACGAATTTAGTAAAACACACCATTGACGTCGGAGATGCTAAACCGCTCAAGCAGCGATATTATGCTGTGTCTCCAGCTGTTGAAGCTGAGATGTGCAAGGAAATCGATCGAATGCTCTCTCTTGGCGTCATAGAGGAAAGTATCAGCTCATGGAGTTCCCCGATGGCCATAGTCCGCAAGGCGGATGGCAGGGTCCGATTGTGTTTAGATGCAAGGAAGGTCAACGCGGTCACAGTGAAGGATGCTTACCCTTTGCCGCTCATCGATGGGTTGCTAGGGCGTCTTAACAAGACAAGGTTTATTTCTAGCCTTGACTTGAAAGACGCCTTTTGGCAAATACCATTAGATGAGGGGTCGAGGGACAAGACAGCCTTCACTGTGCCGGGGAGACCTTTGTACCAATTTACAGTCATGCCTTTCGGGCTCTGCAATGCGCCGCAGACTATGTGTCGGCTCATGCATCGGGTGATACCCCATGAGCTGCATACGCAGGTATTCGTTTATCTAGACGATCTGTTGATAGCCGCTGAGACATTTGACGAACACGTTGCTCTGTTACGAAAAGTGGCCGAATTATTGACGCGGGCAGGTTTAACTATAAATATGCAGAAGAGTAAATTTTTGCTTAAAGAAATCCGCTACCTTGGTTACATCGTGGGCGATGGTGTACTCAAGGTTGATCCGTCCAAAGTATCTGCTATTACTGCTTATCCAACCCCGAAGACAGTTAGGCAGCTCAGAAGATTCCTGGGTATGTCCGGATGGTATCGCCGGTTCATTCATAAATACTCAGAATTAGCAACACCCTTAACTAATCTGTTAAAGAAAAGCCAGAAGTTCAAATGGAATGACGACGCCCAGAGATCTTTTGAGCAGCTAAAACTAGCTGTTTCCTCTGCGCCGGTTTTGTGTAATCCCGATTGGAGTAAACCCTTTTTCATTCAATGCGATGCTTCTTCAACTGGCGTGGGAGCCGTCCTATTTCAAAAGTCATCCAGCGGCGATGAACGCCCTGTTGCGTTTATTTCTCAAAAACTTAATACAGCACAACGTAACTATAGCGTTACCGAACTAGAATGCTACGCGGCTGTATTAAGTGTTGAGAAGTTCAGGCAATATGTAGAAGGCTACTCTTTTACCATCATCACGGATCACGCGAGTTTAAAGTGGTTGATGGGACAAAGGGAGCTTTCTGGGCGTCTCGCCCGCTGGAGTCTTAAATTGCAAGGATTCAATTTTACTATTGAATACCGCAAAGGAAAAGACAATATCGTACCTGACGCGCTCTCACGACAATCAGAAGCATTGACTCTGAATGGAGAAGCGGATGACTTAAGTATCTTGTTAGATCCTGATCCTATTCATTTTCAAGACACCGATTACCAAAACCTGCTGAACCGTATTCAAACTAATCCTGCAGTTAAGAACAACCTCAAAATTAGTAATGGTAGAATACTTATCCATACTCATTCTGATCCTGATATATCCTCTGATATTCCTTCCTGGAAATTGTATGTCCCTAACCCACTTATCCCTATTTTAATCGAAAAAGCACATTCTCCACCAAATGCCGCACATTTAGGAGTAAGCAAAACCTTAGACATTTTGAGGAGGTGGTATCACTGGCCCAAAATGGCTAGTGATGTACACGAGTTTGTTGTGAATTGTCATATATGTAAAGCTAGTAAAGCATCCAACATTATTACACGTCCGCCTTTAGGTAAATACACAGATGTTCAGAGAATATTTCAAAAGTTATACATTGATTTTATGGGACCGTATCCCCGATCCAAGCAAGGAAATACTTACCTATTTGTGGTATTGGACCACCTTAGTCGATTTTTGTTGCTCGAGCCAATGCGCGACGCTAATAGCCGAAATGTAGTAAAATATCTGGAAAGTCGTGTGCTTAATATTTTCTCCGTCCCAGAGCAGATACTGAGTGATAATGGCAAGCAGTTTACATCGAAAATCTTTCGGGAATTCTTAAATAAATATGGCATCCATCATCTACTAACACCCAAGTACTCGCCACAGGCAAATGCCTCGGAAAGAGTGAATCGAAGTATTCTATCAGCCATTCGGTCATATATCCAAGAAGATCATACTAATTGGGATCTTCATATTCATGCTATTGGTTCTGCTTTGCGTAACGTGACACATATAAGTACTGACCGTTCACCTCACTTTATGGTATTTGGACGGCATTTTGTTCCTCATGGATCGCATTATGGATTGTTGCGCCAGTTGAATTGCCTTGATGATACTGAGGTACAGCTTTCGAATGCTGACAAATTGACAATTGCCCAAAAGACCGTACTCGAGAACTTACGAAAATCCCATCAACGAAACTCGCATAGGTACAATCTTCGAAGTCGAACAAGGAAATTGGTTGCTGGACAGCCAGTCTATGTTCGGAATTTTTGTCAAAGTACTGCCTTTCAAAAATTCGCAGCAAAACTTGCTCCAAAATTTAGAAGGTGTTATATTAAGGAACCTGTCGGTAATGTGGCTTATAAGCTGGTGGATGAAAAGGGTAATCCGTTGGGAACATATCACTTAAAGGATATTAAAAGTTAAATTCTTTTCACTTTTTTCTCTTAAATACACATTTAATACAGGTCGCAGTTGGAATATAATAACCTTGTGTTCAGCATGACGTTAGCTCTAAATAAATAAATAAATATAATACTTACTGGTGTTTGGAACTTTAAAATAATTTTAAATATATTACTTATTTGTTTGCCCGGCTTAAAGAGACCTCTCAGGGGTGTGGGACGTCCCCACGATTTGTGACGATCTGCGTTGCATATCGTCACAAGGTTTGGTTTTATACCCCTGACCTATTTTTCTAGTGTAGAGTTTAGATAACCGAAAAAGAAATGTTGGAGACAGTCCGCGCGTGCAGTTAATTTTTGATAAAAGCCGAGGTAAGCGAACGAAAGGGGACAGAAAGTAGAAATAAACGTGGTTGTTCGGTTTTTTTCTAGACGAGTGAAAAGTGTGATTTTTAAAAGAAGCAAAATTATATGCAAAAAATAAAAAAAAATATTATTATAAAATGCATACAAAAAAAAAATAATAAAAATTAGTAAATTTCATTAATTAAGTTAGTTTAAGTAGTATAATTATCTTTATTTGAAAAGTTGTGATTAATAATGATAATAAAATAAAAACTGTTAAAATATAGTGACTCAAACTAAAAAGTGAATGAGTTCTAGTGGGAATAAAAAGTGTATGACGTTAAACATATAAAAGAAAACAAACTAACGTAGAAAAATTAACTTAGTGATACAGTGAATAAAAAATAATTTAAGGTGCCTAACTAAAAGTACAGTGCCTAAACATAAATTCTCAGGTGTAATAACTGTATTGATGACGAGCACCTTAAGTATAACAAACCAAATATAGTGACTAGAAAAAAAAAGCTAAAATATTTAAAAGTCATAAGTGGTAACCGTTCGATTACATGTGATGCAATTTAAGTTCGTATTGCTACGTCTGTGTAATAATAATATTAACTAACTAATTTTTACAAAAATAATAATAATAATAATATTAAATTAATCGAATGGACTAGCAATATAAAACCTATTACGACATATACCGTACAAAAAGTATGTACCCAGAGGAAAAAATAAAACCCTCTTACAACAAAATAAAAAACCGCTACAATACTTTGCATACAAATTGGAACGACATTGATCGTATAATATTCATACCAAATAAAATCATCTTCAACATATTGGCAGCCTCAACATTTCCATCACGCAACAGTAACATCGATGGTCAGGTGAACAAACATTATTTTTTTTTTTGTAAATTGTTGTTATATTTAAATTAGTTATTTTTGATACATTATGTAAAATAAATATTGTAGTAAACTGGCTTAAGTAGTGTAGGAAACATTATTAGTATTAAGATTAGGGTAGCAGGGTGTAGGGTAGCTAGCTATAGTAGTATATACATTTAGGTATACGTCCTTTTTATAAATTTTATCTTGATTATTTACTGTTTTTATATTAAATTTATGAATTCTAAATTAGAAATCTTGCTTCTTTTAATTTCAAACCGAACTATGAGAGGCTAATAGTCCAAAATATTAGAGGATGGTCTAGAGAGTAGGTATATGAAATTGTATGCGAGGTGAGTTGGTCATGGTCCTTATATCTGATTCCTTTTCCTAATCTTCGTCCCGCGGTCTTAAACTGATCCATACATATTTCGGAAATCCCACCCCACTACCCTGAGTCCTAGCCGGAGTTAACTGACCGCCCGAAATCTCTGTATGGATACTTCTGTCAACAGGGCGAAAATAAACCAGCGAGATTGAGACATCAAGATCGCTCCGTCGTTGGCTTCTAGTCGCTCTCGTTACAATGTCAAACCACAGATTATAAATGAACACGAAGTTGAAGCTGGGAACTGTATATGAACCGACAACGAAAGAAGCCGATTATTGTATAACTGCTACGGCGACAAATTGGTCGCTTGTCTTGGCTACTCCATTACGCTCAGAAGAGTGAAGAGAATTATAATTGGCCAAGGATAGCTAGAGATGTTTGCCAGTACTTACGTGAAGTTATGTCATACAGGTCAAGAGAATAAACTGAAATGTGTGATTTCGGAGGTACCGAATGGAGAAGCGCACATAAACATGCGGTATTGGCAAGTCATAGCAGTTGACTATAGGAATCTATCTATATTCAAAATCTATATCTATATTCAAAATCTATGTTAGTAAAAATTAATTGCCGCATATGTATGACTGAGAACGGTTAGGCCGATTTGGCTGAATTTTTTTTGTGTTATGTTCGAAATTGCCAGGAAAAGGTTTGTATGCATGAAAATTTTGCGAAAATCCACTGGAAAAGTCGAAAAATTTTAAAAATCGAAAAATGATGTTGTTGTGTGGGATTTTGCACGTATTCGATCCAGATGGTCATTTAAAAGAACAAAACTGGAAAATGTGAGTGGAAAAATCGGAACCTTTTGGAAAAACTCGATAGAATTTTTCTTTCTAGCGCATCAGTTGAGAACGGCTAAACCAAATCGGCTCAAATTTTTTTTGCTGTGTTCCTAATTTTTAGGAGATGGTTCTTACGATAGAAAATTTTGAGAAAATCCTCCGGAAAAATCGAAAAATTCGGAAAATCGAAAAATAATGTTTTTGAATGGGATTTCGCACGATCCAGATGGTCTTTTAGAAGAAAAATTAGAAAATCTGATTGGAAAACTAGGAAGCGTCTGGAAAACTGAAAGAAAATTGATTTATTTTCCTATTGCATCAGCTGAAAAAGGCTGAACCGATTTCACTCAATCTTTTTTTAATGTGTTCCAATTCCCAAGAGATGGTTCTTACAAGAGAAAATGTTTAAAATCCAATTCAGAAAATCAAAAATAATGTTTTTTTGCAGAATTGCGCACGTATCTGATCCGGATGGAAATTGGAAAATCTGAGTGGAAAACTAGGAAGCTTCTGGAAAACTCGAAGAAAATTGATTTTTTTTCTAGCGCATCAGTTGAGAACGGCTGAACCAGTTTGGCTCAATCTTTTTTGTTGTGTTCCCGATTCCCAGGAGATATTCTTGGAGAAAAAATGTTGAAAATCCACCGAAAGCGTCTGAAAATCGAAAATGATGTTTTTGTACGGAATTTCATTCGTATCCAATCCGGCTGGTCTTTTAGAACGAAAAAATTAGAAAATCTGATTGGAAAAGTAGGAAGCTTCTGGAAAAACTCGAAGAAAATGGATTTTTTTCTAGCGCATCAGTTGAGAACGGCTGAACCTATTTGACTCAATCTTTTTTGTTTTGTTCGCAATTCCCCGGAGATGGTTCTTACGAAAGAAAATGTTGAAAATTCGCCGGAAAAGTCGAAAAGTTCGGGAAATCGACAAATAAAGGTTGTTTGCGGAATTGCGCACGTATCCTATCCATATGGTCTTTTAGAAAAGAAAAATTGGAAGATCTGTTATGAAAAATCGGAAAATTTCGGAAAACCCCGAACAAAAATGAGTTTTTTTCTAGCGCATCAGTTGAGAACGACTAAACCGATTTGGTTCAGTCCTTTTTGCTGTGTTCCTATTTTCCAGGAGATGGTTCTTACGAGAAAAAATGTTGAAAATTCACCGAAAAAGTCGGAGAATTCGGAAAATCCGGAAAATCGAAAAATGATGTTTTTGTACGAGATTTCGCCCGTATCCAATCCAGATAGTCTTTTAGAAGAAAAAAATTAGCAAATTTGAGTGGAAAACTTGGAAACTTCCGGAAAAACTCGAAGAAAATTATTATTTTTTCTATCGCATCAGTTGAGAAAGGCTGAGCCAGTTTGACTCAATCTTTTTTTGATGTGTTCCCAATTCCCAGGAGGTGGTTCTTACAAGAGGAAATGTTAAAAATCCTCCGGAAAGTTCAGAAACTTCGGAAAATCGAAAAATAATGGTTTTGAATCGGATTTCGCACGTATCCGATCCAGATGGTCTTTTAGAAGGGAAAAATTAGAAAATCTGATTGGAAAATTAGGAAGCGTCTGGAAAACTGAAAGAAAATTGATTTATTTTTCTAGCGCATCAAAAAGGCTGAACCGAATTCACTCAATCTTTTTTTGGTGTAGAAAACATTGAAAATCCGCCGGAAAAGTCGGAAAATCGAAAATAATGTTGTTTGCGGAATTGCGCACGTATCCGATCAAGAAGGTCTTTAAGAAGTGAAAAATTGGAAAATCTGACTGAAAAACTAGGAAGCGTCCGGAAAAACCCGAAGAAAATTGATTTTTTTTCTAGCGCATCATTTGAGAATGGCTGAACTGATTTGGCTCAATCTTTTTTTGCTGCGTGCCCAATTTCCAGGAGATGGTTCTTACTAAAGAAATTTGGAAAATCCACTGGAGAAGTCGGAAAATCGAAAACTGATGTTTTCGTACGGGGTTTCCCACGTATCTGATCTTTATTTTAATTTAGAAGAAAAAAATTTAAAAATTTGAGTCGGACACTTCCGGAGAAACCCGAGGAAATTTGATTTTTTTTTATCTAGCGCATCAGTTGAGAACGGCTGAACCGATTTGGCTCAATCATTTTTTGTTGCATTCGCAATTACTAGGAGTTGGTTGGTATGAGAGATTGCGTTGATATGGATGTCAAGATCAATACGGAACGTTTAAAATTCATCCGCTTCAATCAATCAAAACTAACCAACGTCGGTCAATTGACCATTCTCCCAGCGACATATGTTGGCAGCCCACGTTCATATGAATGAATATGCGCAGTTTGCTCTGACGTACTGATGGCCAGATTTGTTCATCACGTTCACATGCAATCAAAAATGGCATAAATTACCGGTAATCTACTGCCAGGACAAACTTTCATCGATTGCCACGACATCACCGTACGTGTGTTAAAACAAAAGCTCAGAACGCTAATGGGTTTCATCGTTAAACAGATGGTTTTCGGTTAGCCACGTTGTTGGATGTACTCAGTAGAGTAGTAGACGCGTGGATTACCATATGCACAATGCTGCTGTGGTTAGTTGAGAAAATGAGACTAGATCAAATCGATTCAATCATCAGCGCCGAAATACCCGACCAGAAGCAGACCCGAAGTTGTTCGGGCGGAGATCACAATACAGATGCACCGTGTATGGCCGATGGGAAGTGCACAAAACAAGATCAGCGTCCGTTGCTGGTATACATAATTAGTGGAAACAGTTATCTACTATATCGGCGTCGTTCACGACAGAACAGTCACTTTGCCGGTGAAAGCAAAAGATGTCGTGGTCGATTCGCTGGATCATACCGTATTTCAAGTTTCCATCGAAAACATTCGCAACACACTGCAGTGTTGAGTACTGTAACTCCATTAAGTCCATTAAATATGTTTGCCAATATGTGAACAAAGGTGAGACCTAGAAGTGTTCTTCATTGCTGCCTTGGATGCAAATGACAGTGTTTCAAGATGGCCCGTTATGTCAGCTGCAACTAGCCGAGTTGGCGTATTTTCTCATTCACATTACACGAACGTCACCCCGCTGTTCAACATTTGTGGTTGCACTTTGAGAATGGACTACGTGTCAATTTTACGGAAGCTTATGCAGCACATCGACCCGAATGATCATCAACTACAACACTCACAAATTTCTTCAAAATTTCCCTAAGCGATCCGTTCGCACAAACATTGCTTTACTGAGAAATGCCACGCTATTATACTTCGAACCAGTCGTCGAAAAAGTTTCAACGACGAAAGAAAAGCCAACCTCTTGCAGGGCAGGATACGTCGATGTGTATTCAACTGATGCGTTTGCTTTTGTTCCACGTGTGTGGTCCTACTTCGTTCGAATCGCTTCATACTATAAGATTGTGTGTTGTGTGCCACGTATCAAGAAGCTTGCCAACGTCTGAATTTTGCTGGAAGTGGACTCACATTGGGACTCTTCGCTCACCGATGCCACTGTTTCTGCGCCGGCAAATCGAATTCGTATATTGTTCGCTATCACCATAGCGACGTGTCATCCATCGAACGCATTACAATTGTGGAATAAATACAAGGACGGGATGGCTGACGACTGTTTTCATCAAGCTCGCACTGCAATATCGAGAGATACGCAACGAATCTTTGAGCATCATTTAATCGTGAATTGCAACGAGAGCAAGTGTACTATCGCGATTCAATGATACAAATAGTACAAACGAATGTTCCGTTTGCGAATGCACAGCAAAAGAACGTGTGCGCCGCATTGATGAAAGCAGTTGACGAATAAGGAAACAACGGAATATTCTTCCTCGATGCTCCCGGTGGAACAGGTAAAACCTTTCTGGCCAGGGATTTTGTACGCTATTCTCATGAGAATTTTTCTCGTTGAATAATCGGTAATTGCAGCGACATTGCTAGACGGCGGCCGGACGGCACATTCTGCGTCAAAGTTTCCGAAGAATAACCACACGAATGACAAACCAGTATGTGCTCAATTGCCACGAACTAGGCAATATGGCTACTGTATTGCAAGAATGCAAAATCATGATCTGGGACGAATGGACAGTGGCACATAAACGATCATTAGAAGCGTTCAATCGAACGATGAAGGATTTACGAAGTGACCCAAGGAGTTTTGTGGAGTGATGATTCTGCTGGCTGGCGATTTCCATCAAACGCTATACTTGTCATTCCGAGAACAACAGTTGCAGATGAAAGTATGTCTGAAATCGTTAACTTTGTGGCGCTATGTGAAGAAGTTGCAGTTGACCACGAACATGAGAGTTGCGTTACAGAACGACTCATCAACTACTGATTTTTCCAAACAACTGTTGGCGCCTAGTGGTCAAACTCCTCTTGATGTTTTGACAGGATTGATTTCTTTTCTCTCGAATTTTTGCAAGTTCACGACGTCGAAGGAATAGTTTGTTACGTAAGTGTTTCTGGACATCCGCCGAGACTATTTATGAATCACGATTGAAGGTAGGATCTGTTATAATCATGCTCGCGATTGGCTGTGAAGAAACTGTGAACAACGCGATTCAAGTGACGGTCATCAAGAGCAAATTCAAAGGCGAGGATGTTCTATTCCGAGAATTCCTTCGATTTCAACTGAAATTCCGTTCGATTTGACTTCAAGCGCATTCAGTTCCCCGTTCGTTTCGCGTTCGCTATGACGATTAACAAATCGCAGGATCAATTGTTGGAAGTGTGCGGAATAAATCTGGAGTTTTTATGTTTTTCTCATGGTCAATTCTACGTCGCGTATTCGAGAGTTGGCAAACAATCATCGTTGTTCATTTACGAGCCGGACAAAAAACCGAAATATATTGTTTACCACAATTCATTGTATTGATTCCATTTAATTCCCCTCGAATAAAATAGATTGAGTTATTTTGAATTCCAACTGACTCCAACTGAAATTTCAAATGATAACTGAGTGAATTGACATTTCATTCACTTTTCAATACATTATGCCACCTTTATGGTTGCGTTCATTCGTTCTGACAATTTTTACAAAAAATTATATTGCTCAAAAATTACGATTTATTTCTTCTTGATTTTTCCACAAGAGATGATTGGTCGAAAAAATGACCGAACAAACGAACGCAATCATAAACCTGCCTTTAGTATTGAATTCGATGTAAAATTGAACGGAATGGCCATTCAACTCAATCGTCTATTGAGAATTGAGTTGAGTTGTTTGATTTGTTCTCTCAGCAAAATCAATTTTTGAGAAGGACAAAAGTATTTGCTCTGAAGTAGTTTGGGGCGGAACGAAGTTCGCTGGGTCACCTAGCCAGGAAATAAATATTTGTGGGTAATCGTGGATGTATGCTGAAGCCTGTAAGGAGAGCGGAAACTGTTTCACTAATTAAATGTCTGAAGGAGAATGAGTTCCTAGTAGTTGTGGTATCGTCCAGTTTAATTTCCGATAACGGCAACCAATTCGTGGCAAGAATTTTTACGCATGTATCGGGTCCATTAAAGAGTGATCCAAATTAAGGTACTTATATAAATAAATTGCCACCACTGCCAGCTGAACGTTTTAAGGTAATTTTTGAATACTGTGGTCATAGTTTGGTGACCTAAAAACTTGGCATGCTAAACATCCCATAATGCACCTGTTGTTCGTGTCAGTTCGTGTTGGTTTCTACCTATGTATATTATCTTTATCCAAATCAAACGTTATCCGCAATTATTATCCATTTATTAATATTTCAGGTCGATATTCAAAAATACCATCCAACCCAAGTTACTCATAAACCGCGCTCAGCACAAAAATAATTGTCTTGTCGGTATTATTGTTCTGTGCTCACATTCCTCTTTTTTGAATCCCAAAGCAGTCTTATTTTTAAATCACCCGTAAAAAAAAGTAAAATCAAATAATTTTTTTTATTTTTTTCAATTTATATTTTCATTTTATTTTTTGTGATTTAAATTATTTTAATTTTCAAATTTTTTCCTCATTTACTAAATTGAATTGAATTGAGGAGATGAATACTTAATGCTATATAATATTATAAAAGCTCGTTTGCTTCTCTGCGATTAGGGAGTCACTCGAGTTCAAAAGAATAATGATTTGGTTTTATGTATATGTATAAAATGTGTACATAAATAAATAATTCGTTTCGGTCTCGACCAATAATTTTGGTTTGTCCTTTTTTTACAGCTTTTGATTAATTTTAAAGTGGGGAGAGGAACAATTTATATTATATCGGGTATTAAAGAGCGGTTATTATAACTAATGCGTTGTTAAGAATTATTGTTCATCGTTTTTTTATATTTTTCTACAAAATCTTTCAATTTTCGTTTCTCGGGGAATGCCGGTGATAGTACATAGACAAACTGTACTTTTGAACTGAGAACTGTATACCGATAAAATGTAAAAGATTGTTAAGCATTTTGAAAGTTAGAATATATTTTCACAAAGTTAAAAGAACAAGTTAAAAATCTGATTCAAAATTTAAAACCAAGTGTCCGTGTTTTAATTTTGTTTGTTTATTAATTTTTTCAGAATTGGTGAAGCCTTTTCAGCTGATCGTTTAGCTTGTCTGCAGCCACATTAATATCTGCTGGTGTTTTTAGCGATATCAAGATTACAATTTTGTTCCACTAGTCTCCTATAGTGATTCAAATCAGTTCGGTTGTTTGTCAGACGTTTCGGTCTTTTTGATTTTAAGACAACAGTACTCATTGTTACTATTATCGGTGAATGATCAGACAAGAAATCATAGCAATCGATGGCTTTGGTTGCTCAGAAAAGAAGTAGATCAGGAACTTTCTTTTTATCCGTTTGCCAGTAAGTAGGATGACCGGTAGATAAAAAATTCAGGGGCTGTTCCTCTATATAGCACCATAAAGTGGTTTGCATTTAGGCGTTGTTAGTTTTGAACCCCATTGAATATGTTTGGCGTTGTAATCACCTCCCGCGAGAAGTTTATTACTCAGCTTACCAAAATAATCAATAAACTGCAACTTTTTTATAGCGTACTTTGGAGGGCAGCACACTGATGATATCACACAATTTTAAGACATAGTGTTTCCAAGTTTATAATGTTTTAGTCTTCTCTTAATCAATACAGAAGTGCTACCGTGTAAATTGCCATTCGGATGCTTTGTGTCATAAATAGAGTACCCATTAGTTTTGAAGTAGGCTGAAGCATGTTTCAGATATTAATATTATGTTAATATTGTACTCAATGAGTAATGCTTGAACCTCCGCTCTATGCTGCGCTAGGCCGTTCCATTCCATATCGGTATTTTGAGGAGAGTCATTTCTGATTTTTAACAACTATCTGCATCACAGTGTTCATATTCTGCATCATTAGATTCATAGTTCTCTAAATCATCGCCATGAAGCCTTATACATCATACCAGATAGCCATGTTTCCTTCCTCACTTGCCTCCACTTTTGGAACGGCACCGTTAAGTACTCTTTTGTATAAAACCCCGTGATGCGCACTACTGTTTACATTTATATTCTGGTTTTCATTTTGAACTTTAGCTTCTGAATGTAATTTAAGAAATCGTTGCTCAGCTCGCTGTCTAGGGTTAATTCTCCTTTTCAATTCAATATAAACTGGGCAACCTCTATAATTTGCTGTTTGGTTTCCATCGCAGTTACTGCATTTTCTGACAGAAGCTTGAGATTTATTTTTATCTCATTTCGTTCAGTTATGGGGATCACCGCACAGATTAGACAAGCATCGCTCAAAGTGCAATACCTTAACACTCTATATTGGTTCAATTTTTTTCTGGGTTTTTGGACAGTAATTATTTTATGTAAAAGATATTTTAGATCATATATTTCATGCTTCACTTTGTTTTTTTATTATCTGGTTCTAATTCCAGAACGAATATTGGCTGTGGCACCTTTTTTCAATTTATAATATTAGTTATAGATTTGACACGAAAGTTTTTTTTTAGCGAGAGCAGCTTGTATCTCGTTTGGGTCAACGAAGCTCTCAATTCCTTTAAATATCACAACCAACCCTTTTTGGCTCTTTAGTTGATAAGTATAGTAGTGTTTTTTCCCACTTCATCAAACTGATATATCAAGGCCTTGTATGCATCAACATTTGACGACGGAATTTTGGTTTCTTTTATATTTCCTCGTTTAACCCCGGAAATATAAAAGTTGGGTCTTGCTAAATCTTTATTTGATTCTACCAATTATCAGGTGCGCCAAGAGTACCAATTATCAGGTGCGCAACTAAATTTCTGGGTTTCACACATAGATGGTACTAGCGACACATCTAGTTGTCATTTATGTCAGAAGTTGTGTTTTGTTCATAGCGTGGACAGTTGTTAACGAAAATTTCGAGTTTTGTGCCAAACGAAACAGCATTTGCGGGAAGCTTTGCTTTTCTGCTCCAACTAAAAAAAAACTGGAGTGGTTTAAACGCTTCAGAAGAGGCGATTTCGATATTGAGGGCAAAAAGCGCTCCGGAAGGCCAAATACATTTGAAGACACCGACTAGCAAGCCTTATTGCATTAAGGTGATATACGTAAACTCAAGATTTAGAGGGGAAATGGGTAACGCATGAGTTGACTAAGAGACGCATGGAAAATCGTAGAGAGAAATTTTAATTAATTTCTTTTGATTGCTTTGATTTGCTTTCACGGCATGAAAGAAAGAGCATCCTGCATCGAATTGGCACAAAATATGAGAAGTGGATGTTTTTAAGAATCCCAAACGCAAAAATTCGTGGCTCTTAACTAACATCGACCGTACGGCCAAATTGCTTCGGAAAGAAGTCAATGTTTTGCGTTTGGTGAGATCAGAACGGAATCGTGTACTATGAGCTACTGAAATAGAGTGAAACTGTCAATGAGCAACGCTACCGACAACAACGAATCAATCTCAACCATTATTACGACTTTGTTTGTCCTAACAATTATTTGTTTTGTAGTATAATGAACAATTCTGGGCAGAACGTTTGAGGCCATTTTGCCGATGACACCCCCACCTATTCTATTTTTTTTTTTAAAAAAAAACACAAAGGTTCGAGTCTGGGGAATTTGCTCAATGATGTTCATGTAAACCCAACTTAAAAATGAATTGGAGAGCGAGACCATTGTGCATCGGGTTCATCGTTTACATCAATGTAAATTGATGCAAACGAAAGGCACAGAAGAAAAAAGATTCTTCTAAAACGTTTTGGCGTTAATTGTGCGGTGCGACAATTTTTTTTCATTGAGAGTGTCTGATTTTGTAAATTCGTAAACATAAAGTTTTTTTGAATGTAGAAAAATTATAAATAATAAAGTCGATTTTGTTTGGATGACATGAAAATTGGTTGTAGATATACAACCATAGTGCTGTGACATAAAAAAATGCTAAATTACTCAAAATAATTGAATTGGGTTGTGGTACAAGTAAATAAAAATTAAATGGAAATGTGTTTTGTAACATTATAAAAAATTGTTATTTTTTCTTAATGGTGGCAAATTACGGTGAAGTGTTATTCGAAATAGAAGAAGATGATTGTGTCGCGCAATAAATCCATTAAAATTTTTCAATCTCTAATTTGTTAGTGGCGTGTACGAAAATACGTAAAATATTGAGTTCGTGCTCGTTAAAAAAAAAGGGAAATAATAAAAAGGGGAAAATTATTAGAAAACTAAAAGCGTAGAACGACAACAGAATCTCTGCGAAAAATTGGGGGCCGCACCTAAATTATCGTAAGTGTACATAAATTCGAGTACGTTTATATTTAAAATATCCACTGGTACTCACCTGGTCATTGGTACAGGGTGGTCGATCCATGGCCGCTCAAATTTGTGTGATCGGTGGGAAGACACCGCATGCATGGGTGGCCCACAACGAGGCATTCCATCATTATCTGCGTTTTAAGGCGAAACATCGCCTAACATTTGTAGTTTCTCTCTCTCTCTGGCATTATATCCCATCAAGGGATTTGGCCGCCTCAAATGAGGTTTCATAATCATATTTTCATTTCGGATAATGAGTGATTAATTCATTGATCCTAAACCAGCCGTGAAATTTTTTCCTTGTCACCACCGGGAATCGAACCCGGGACCTCCGGTCGCTGGAGCAAGCATGCTAACCACTTTGCCACCGGGGCGGCATGCTAACCACATTTGTAGTTTGGTATCGGTGAAAGGCACCGCAATGGTTAGACGGCTTTAAACGAACCAACGCCGAACAATACGGGTGGCCAGTTAAGGTCACTCCGCTTGCAACGGATCCGGCGGCCAGTTGAAGCCAGCCGTAATATTTGTAGTATACCGGCGGTTGGGCCACATCGGTGGAGCGGAGAATGGCAAAGCCAAGCCGTAACACAACAGTGACGCAACCAAGCGGATGACCGGTCAAAAGGTACCGATTTTTTTTATTATTTTAATTTTTATTGGTATTTTTAAATTTTTCAAGAGCAAAGGCCAATTCAATTTTCTTATTTTCAATTTGTGTTTCATATTAAATTTATTTAATTTAGTAAATACTTTTGTAATCGGGCACCGCATTTTCGGGGTTCGTGCGCGCGACCTGGTTGTACATTGGTTTTATTTCCTTCACTTTCGGTGGTCCTATTTCCGTTTGTATGTCGTTTTGTTTTCCTTTATCGCTTCTCCCCTTTTCGGTGAATTTTTTTTTGGTTTCAATTTTCCTGTTCCAATAAAATGAATTACTAATTATTTTTCGGGGCGGTGTGATGTGAGGGGACACTCCAGTCAGTGTCGGAGTGGTGTTTGCAGTCCTTTGTTCTCCGCATCTGTTTTCGGAACAAGCGCTTGCGCTGTTTGAGTTCGAGCGGATGCGCGCACTAAGGCACCTCACTCGGTTATAATTATGTTGTTCGTTCCTCGAGTTCCGGTCGACGAATTTCGGCGGAACAGCCGGTTTATTATTTTTTATTATTTGCGTTATTTTTTTTGTTTAAGTTTCTGTAGTCACGGTGTAGGCCAGGAACATCGTAAGCCTCAAACCCCACAACCCTTCGCACTTTTCCCTTAGAATGTAGCCGGCAAAAGTCACCGTGTTAGGCCTATCCTGTAACACCATGCATCGCTCGATAAACACGAACGAGTGATATTGCAGGACGACAGTACGCTTCATGCCATCGCACTCCCATCGTCTAGGACACCATCAAAACGCTGAGATGGGATCCGCTACTGCACCCGCCTTATTTGCCAGATCTGGCCCCCTCGGATTATCACTTGGTCCGGTCAATGGCGCATGGCTTAGCAGGGCTACGCTTGACCAGTTACGAAGAAGTGCAAAGTTGATGGATGAATGGTTTCGGTCCAAAGACGCGTCGTTTTATAGTCGTGGTATTCATGTATTGCAAGAGAGATGTGTAGATAGCAAAAAACAAAATTACAGATCACGAACAAAAAAAAAACTTTGAATAAACCAATCTTTTATATTTCTATTGAAATTTTCCATTTTTCATTTTGGCGAAAAAAATCCGAAAGTTTAGTTGCACACTTATTAACATAAAAATTCGATAGACGACGAACGATATCAGTATAATTTTAGTTTGTTTTGCGTTATTTTGTACAGATTTTTATATAGAAATGTTTGGAGTAATTTTCTACCCCAGTACACATAAATGCATTTAATTTAATTCTAACGATAAAAAATGCAATAAAATTAATCGTAATCGATTCAACTCGGCTTTTTTTATCTGGTGGATATCTAATTGAAGAAGGCATCTAAATGCGTTTTCAATAATTTTTAGTAATTAGTTTTTATTTACATTTTTGTAGGCTTGGGGTAGTTCTCTACCCCCGTACACAGAGTGAAGGTTAAATAAAGATTCACATTTGACGGGCAATACCCAATGGTTGCGCCCGTTTGAATTTACATAATTTATTATATTTCTCTGTCCTAGTTAAATGCAACTGCCCAGTTCTAAGGGTTCCCACCTTTGATATCTTCTTACTGTATTGGTAGTGTCCAACAAACTTCGTATGTCTTCGTGTTTCTATGCATGATTTTTTAGTTCTTCGATGACATATTCCATGTTTAAGCAACTATGTAGATTATAATGCCACGCAGACACTTTGTTTTGAAAACATTGTATCATTTGTGTGGTAGTTTTCCTGGTACAACCCCAAAGTTGATACCACAGGTCCATTGGCTTAAGTATTTGCCGATATATTAGCAATTTATTTTGTATTGTAAGCTCGGAATTTCAACCTATTACCCAATACATTTTTCTGTATTTCATGTTCAAATCTTCTTTTTTTTTTTAACATGCTCTTTCTATCTAAGCTTGCAAACGAGAGTCATGTCGAGGTATTTGGCTTTATTTGCATTTGGAACCTGCCTTGAATTAAGTTCCACTGGAATCAAGTTGAACTTCTGGTTTGTAAAATTTACGTGAGCCAATTTTGCGCCATTTCTTTGTACAGTTACTCACTGAGTTGGTTGCTTGTTGAAGTTTTGTCGTTCCTTCTGATATACAATTGCCAGTTGCAAGAATTGCGGTATCGTCTGCAAATGCTACTATATGGCAGCACGTTCTGTATTTGTCATATCTCTGGTTTATAGGATATACAATATCGGACCCAGTATATGCTACCTTGTGGCATGCCTGCGGTTATTCTCTTTAGTTCAGTTTAAATTCAAGTCCTTGATGCCGCCAAACATTTTCGAAAGCTTGATATTTTCTTTTTCTCAAATGTGTATTCTATTATGTCCGTTATTCTGTGAAATTGTTCTTTCGTAGAGTGATTTTCCCTAAATCCAAATTGATGTGGTGGAATTAAATTTCGTTCTTCTATTATTGGCTTGAGCCTCTTGAGCAATAATTTTTCAAATAATTTTGAAATAACAGGAAGTAGTGAAATCGGAACGCACGACTTTTTGTCGTTTGCTGGTTTGCATGGTTTAGGAATCATATTTACTTCAGCAACCTTCTATAGCTGTGGGACATATTTTAGGCTGAAGGCAGCATTGATTATTTCAACCAATTTTCGTAATCCCTTCTCGGAAATTTGTTTTACGAATTAGCCAGTAACTAGATCATAACCAGAAGATGTTTACGCATTTAAATTGTACTTTATCTCATCTTTCAATTCCCGTAATGTTACAGATCGTGTATTATGGTCATCAATTTTGCTAAACCTGGGAAACGGTTGAATGGTTTCTTCCAACTTGCTTGTCACTTTTGGCCCAGGTCCCTTTCTCATTTTTAATAGGCGGCACATACATTTTTTTCCTTTTTAATCTCTTTGTTACTTTCCAAAGAGAGTAATCAGGGTCTTTAGGTACGGCGAGACCACTTAAGTACTTGTTAATAGTTTCGTTCTTAATTTCTTTTATAAGTTGTTTGAGGATTCTTTTGTTTTCCGAGGCACGTGTCCTTTGCCAGGTCTTTCGTGTCTTTCGTTTCTCATTAACAAATTCCCTGACTTCAAGAGGATAATTTTGATTCCTACGGGATTCAGTATGATTAGTAGTAGAACTATGCCTTGCTGCTTGTTGAATAGTACTGTTACTTACTTCCAGTTCGTCTTTAAATTTTACCGTTGTTTTAATTGGCACAGGTCTATTTGCTCTTCAATTTGTTCTTGGAATTGGTCCAAGTCAGTTTTATTTTTTGTCAGCTTAATTATTCCTGTTAATAATCATTGTGCTGAGTGTAATGATAATAGGCGAATAGTGAGAATATATCCCCTCGTTATTTTCGAGACACATGTAGCCTTCGGTAATCTCTTTCGTAACATAGAAATCAATGAATTCTGGTATTTTATTTATATCAGCAGGCCAGTATGTTGGTTTGACCCCAGAACGGAACTCGCAGTTGTTTACTCGACGTGCTTCGAGAAGCTCGGGTTGTAAGTCTTGATCCCCAATAAGTGTTTTTTGCATTAAAGTTACCACCAATAATAAAATTGGATGAGATAGTCTAAATCTTCTTTGTTTAGATTACAGTGAAGGGGGCAGTAGATAGAGAAAATACTGGGCGGATTTAAAAATATTTTCAAATTTATTAGATTAAAAGTATTCAAATTTACTATGATGGATGCAGACTGATGTATAAATGCAACTTCCATAATATTTGAAGAGCAATGGCTAATCTCGTACAAGATTTTCGAAATTCATTTTTCGCCACAGGTTCGTCGCCGTTTCATTTTATGAGTTGGCATTGAAGTCTTTTGTATTCCAAAGTTGCAAAAATTCAGGAAATAACTTATTATTTCGATGTATACAGAAGCAAGATCATGAAATCCGACGGAAAATGAATTGTTAGAAAATATTTCAATGGACAAACACAAAACAATTCGAAAAATGGTCAAAGTTGGCATAAATATTTTATATGAAAACACAAATGAATAAAAGATTAACCTTGTTTAACATTGTATTCGACAACTATTTCATAATCGAGCAGTTTTAAACGGAAATGTTGTACCGGCTAAAAAGAATTTCAAAAATCTTGTAAGAGGTTTGCCATTGCTTTTCAAATATTATAGAGGTTGCATTTATACATCAGTCTGCATCCATCATGGTAAATTTGAATACTTTTAATCTAATAAATTTGAAAATATTTGTAAATCCTTTTAAATTTCAGGACGTATTTCATGATTCCGCCCCTTTATTCATTATTATTACTATTCTCGAGTTTTACGGTTTTAACTTGAATACTTTCTTCTTCGATACTAGGTTCTTCACAGTGTTTTACGTTTAGTTTGGAATTCTAACAATAAAGAATAACTCTAGTCTCTAGACTCTCCGAATTGAAATTCGTAGCCCACACATTACATTCCGCCATATAATAATTCCGCAAACTATGTTATGCGCATAAAAAAATATCAGCAAACTATGGAATATAAGTGTTTTTGGCCTGGGCTACGTTTTCGCAAGGTTTGATTGTACGTCATGGAAAAGTGTTGACTGGATATTTTAGCCAAAACACATATTTAAACCAAACGATTAAAAAAAATTCAAATTGTATAAAATTTATTTCTACTTTGGTACTCCCTATAGCCGAGATACACACATAAAACAGACGCTCGAAAATTGATTATTTAGATTATTATCAATATCCCTTTTTCATGCTCAGTTGACCCAACACAACACAAAACTGAGACTGAAATGGAATTGTTTTTTCCATAATTTTTCATGTTGCTTAAGTCTTCTACATATTTGGAGTATACATACATCCAACGGGGAAGACAATAAAATAAAATGATCTGATATATTTTTTTTCTCCCAAAAGGATAATTTACCTTTTTTGTCCTCATACATATAGAGCTCCGTATGTATTTGTAATGCTTGAAATAGTTTATTAAAATAATATTGTTTAAATCGGTTGATGGACTTCTGTATATGTGTTACTATCTTTTAATACAATAAATTGCTCGGACGTAGCTAACGAGGTAGAAGATTAGGAAAAGCCCATTTTCCACTGAAGTAACGTTTTACAGTAGCGAAAAGCTTATAAGAGCCAAGACAAAACCTATTTATCATTAAATTACACTCAAATAATAGTTTATGCACATAAACGAATATCCACTCAACAAAGACCAAGAGGATAAACTATACCATAGATACATCACCACAAAACAACATACACAAAACTATTCGAAAACTCGTAAAATACAAAACAAAAAATCTCAACGAAAATTGTTTTCCAAACAAAAATTGTCAAATTTCTATGGTTTTAGTGGTTTGTTCAAATGGCATGGCATATAGAATTGTTGTTGCTTGCTTCCTTTTTCGATTTGGTCGTTCTTGTTGAAATTCATTCATGAAATTTTCTCTTCGGTTTTTCCTACCAGTATGTAGACACTTTTTAAGTAAAACTTATATCTAATAAAAAATTGCCCGACTGTGTCGTGTGCGCTCTAAACGGAAATGGTATTATTCGTATGTGTAGCCTAGAAAGGCTTACAACACTATATAACACATCAATAGAGGCAAAGTGGGAATAAAACGAAATAAACCGTTACGAGTAAAGACAAAAAAAATATTCATCTTTTTCGGTAACCTCATGAAAGTAAAGTGGTAAAATTTTTTTGTTTGATTTGTATTTTTAGGTTTCGTTTGGTATGGCAAAAAGGATTTATTCATTTTGTTGGGATGTACAGTAGAATTTTGTGTTACATATCACTGTACAACAAATATTATAAATATAACACTTTTCTACCCTCGTTTATAACCCTTGCTTCTTCCATAAGCCTTTTGTTTTATTGTCATTTTTCAAGTAATTTCTAACGAAACACAAAAAAATTTTGTATGTTAAGCTTAAGTGTCCTTTTTTATTTCATGCTTAAAATTCAAAAACAATACACAGCACAATGACAACATAGAAAATATTTATACTTTTTTGTAATAAAGATTTAATACGATTTAAAGGACTGTTTTTAGTATTAGGTTTCAATATTATTTTGATATAAAACTTTTTAAATGTCAGCTTGATGATGTAATACAGACACATCACAATAAATTAAATGTCATCGTGTATGTATCGTATTATGTTATGTTGTCTTAATTGGAGGGGGTGCAAACCATTTTAAAGGATTTCATATTTAAAGTGAACACTTCGAATATACGATGTACTGGATGAAAAGTTGCAAAATACTTCTGATGTTCAGTCCAACAGTAAACAATTATGCTAACTTAGCAATTGATGGGGGCAATCAGTGGTCAAGCCCTCAACTGTGGTAAGGACACTATTCCCTAAATAAACATTGGTCCTTTGAACCATAAAAGCCATTAAAGTGATAAAACATTAGTCCTTCGAGACACCACATCAACCGTCAGCCAATAAGTTTTATAAATACATTGCAACCCTTAAAAAGAAGTACAACGAGTACGTTGATGTAGAAAACAAAATAAGAAGATTACAACTTGAACTAGAATCAACACACCAATACTATAAAGAAGCTTCATCATTCAACAAATCTAATCAATTATCTGAATCATCAAGGAGCACATTAAACACTGAATGCGAGGTTTATATAGAGAAAACGACACAGCTGAAGACATACTGACAAGCAACGACAGATCTAATAATCTGCATGGAAGATTCCGAAGAACAGGAAGTTAACTTAAAATACTTCGTAGAACAACACTTCGAGAATTTAAACAACAAATACGACAAAATCGTATTATCATTAATGACATTGTTGGAAGAAGAAAAACAATGCAAAGTGAAGCCCCTTGAAATTCGTCTACTACCAGTAGAACTCTCATATTTTCATGGAGATATCAACAAATGGGTTGGTTTCGTTGACACTTTAAAACAAAGAGTTCTAATAAGCCACGTTCAAGGGACAGTCAGAAAATAAGAAACAAGAAATAGTCAGAACTACGATGCAGCCTGGGAGATCCTGGAGAATCGCTTCAACAACAAAAGATTACTTGTACCTAGTCTATTGAACCCCTTATTAAGTCAACCACCTAGCAACACGGCACAACAAGCGAATGTCTATTCGTTATAAGGAATACAGGTATTAGAATTGAACACATAGAGTCCATTCATAATCTTTACTTTGTTAAAAAAATTGCCCAACGAATCACGACGTCTATACGAAATTTTTCTAGAAAACCCAAGAGAATTGCGAAAAGAGACAGGCCGGTTTTTGAAATTTCTGGAAAGGCGTTTTCAATCTTTAGAGTCTATCGGTAGCAACAAGTCCATCAAATGATTTTACCACTCATGGAACTATGCCACGGATTCTCCGCTGATTTTACATGATCCCATTTCACATACCAAATAAGGTAAGGTGCAAACAATTTCCGAAGTTTTCTTTGCCACATTAGTTTTCGATCGTCGAGGCTGAACTGACAGCTCAGCAAACACTATAGTACTGTCAATCCAACAAAACTCCTTATTATTGTATTGAAAGAATTTTTCTTTTTACCACTTTTAATAATAACCTCAGCCAATAATCTGCGCGTGTAATTAGTTTTAGCGGTGTGACGGTTGTTTTTGTTAGCGTCAACATAAATCACCATTCCTATGTAAATTTATTCGGATAAAATATTAATAAACTAAAATTCTACATTCTTCCAAGTCCCAAGCCTTTTAATGGCATAATAGGAAATGACTAGTTAAGAGAACTTAAATCAATAATCCGCACGGACGAGAGCCATATGGCTATTTTCCTCAACATTAATATTCCTTTAAAACAACATAATTCAGAATTAGTAAATCATATCAAACGCAGAATAGCCCATCTGGATATAGAACAAGAATCAAAATTACAAAAACTAATAGGTATATGTCCCAAGCTGTTCACTGATCCGAACAAAAAACTTACCTATACGTCCACAGTTAAAGGAAAAATCTGAACTACTACAGGCACTCCAGTCTGTTCAAGAGCCTACCCCTATCCTATGGCTTTTGTAAGACGAAGTCGAAAGGCAAGTCAAAGAACTGCTAAATGAAGGAATCATAATACCTTCACAGTCTCCCTATAACTCTCCGGTGTGGATCGTACCAAAAAAGGACGATGCATCTGGTGAGAAAAAATATCGGATGATAATAAATTACCGAAAATTAAATTCTATTACCATCCCCGACAGATAACCTATCCCAGAAATAAATGAAGTTCTTTCAAATTTGGGAAGAAACAAGTTTTTCACCACAATAGATCTCAAGAGTGGTTTCCACGAAATTCCACTTACGAATTCTGATATAGAAAAAACAGCCTCCTCCATAAATAATGTGAAATATGAATTTGTCCGATTACCGTTTGGGCTCAAAAATGCGCTATCCATATTTCAAAGAATTTTGGATGATATCTTAAGGCAGCATATAGCCAAACGATGTTACGTCTATATTGACGATATAATCATATTTGGTAAAGATCAAGAGGAACACTTTCAAAATTTGGAATTGGTATTCAAAACCCTAGAAGCTGCCAATATGAAAGTGCAATTGAATAAGTGCGAATTTTTTCAGAAAGAGGTAGAAGTTTAAGGATTTATCGTCGGGATAAATGGGATAAAACCAAACCCGAAGAAAATTAGTGTTATACTGAACCTTTCTCCACTAGAAAACCTTAAAGACCTTAGATCATTTCTAGACATGCCAGGGTATTATCGCCGCTTTATTAAAGATTACGTGAAGCTGGTGAAACCCCTCACATCCCACTTAAGAGAGAAGGATGGACGAGTGTCCAAAATCGTTTCAAAAAAAAATAAATTGATTTGCTTTAATAAAGACGTCTCGTGTGCATTTGAAAAAATGAAAAGCACACTCGTTTCCGAAGAAGTATTGTTGTCTTTATCCAAATTTTGCCAAAGACTTTGAATTAACTACGGATGCTTCCGATTGCGAGATTGGATCAGTCCTAATGCAAGAAAATAAACTTAGATAGATCAACACCAAGAAAATAGATCAAGAGCCTTTAACATATGCGCTCAGCAACCAAAATTGGAACAGCAAATAAAACAAACAGCAAAAATATCGAATAGTACAATTATGAAATAGCATATAAATCAGGGAAATCGTATGTGGTAGCAGATTCCTTCTCGAGACTACCGAGTCCAGTAGAGATGAACTCATTAACGTCTACGCAACACAGTGATGATAGTTCATCTCCGACTATGATACCATCTGTGGAGGTTCCAATTAATGTTTTTCGTAATCAATTGGTCGACTAGACGAATTCGAAACTAGTTACCAAATTAAAACCGCTTTTTCGTCTTGCTATACGAGACATATTTTTACACAGCCAAGCTCAACGAACGTGAACTCACGAATATTTTCAAAAGATAATTGAATCCACTTATATGGGAAAGATACAGGAAGTTTACACACTCCACTTCAATATAAATAAAATCCGATTTACGCGGAATATAGTAGAAGATGTTCAGGATGAAAGCCAATAAGAACAAATAGTTGTAACTGAACGCAAACGTGCTCATCGTAACCTTTTCGAAAATTGCATGCAGATTATTCAAAAATACTATGCAAAACAATAAATATGACCGTTGTTGGGGTAACCAAGAGATTCATATTATTCCCATACCTGAATACCTCAGTCATATACCATACAAATAGATATTTTCTCAACCGAGAAATATCTAGTCCTAACTACAATTGCCAAATTTACTAAGTTCACGCCGGCAAAAACTATCGAATCAAGAGCAGTGGAACACATCAAAAAACCACTTCAAGAGATTTTATTTTACTTCTTAATTCCAGTGGCCGCTGTCGTGGTAGATAATGAAAAGTCACTTACTTCAGCTTCAATTATTTCTATGATGAACGATGACCTGCACATCAAAGTATTCGTCACGTCACCTTATAAAAGAGAATTAAATGGGCAAATCGAAAGGTACGCAACACTAATAGAAATTATGAGATGTTTGAAGGTAAAAGGACCACCTCGTTCATTCGAACAACTATTAGAACGAGCTGTTAATGAGTATAATCATACGATCCATTCCACTACGGGAAATAAACCGGTATAGAGCTATTCTTTGGTCATATTCCCAATCTAGACCCCGAGCAACTTGGACGCACTCGTTTGAGCAATATGAAAAGGTTGAAACTTAAACAGGAAAAAGATCTAAAACAGCATAATAAAAAGAGGAAACCATTAAAACATTATTTGCCAAGTGATGGTATTTACGTTAAATTTAATAAAAGGTTAGGCTCTAAGCTAACTGTGTCAAAGAGACAGTCAGGGAAAACAAAAACACTACAGTTATCATAGAAATATTTTACGAAAATATTCTAAAAAAAAGATAACGAAATTCTTGCCCTAAAACAAAATTGTAGAACTTTTAATTTTATATCTATTTGTTATTCAAACAATGTTATCAAATTATCGAACACAATTTGCATAAAAAATATATTTAGAAGTACACCACATGTACAACATATTCCAACTGTCCAAGAAATCACACCAGGAATAATTCTCCTGAACAATTTTAATGGATCAATTTTAGAGGACACATTACCACACAAATTAAACGGTATTTTTCTAGTAAAGTTTCAAATCGTATCGGTAAAAAATCAATGACAAGTTTATTCATCTCACAAGAAGTGTCCCATTTCCAAGCTTTACCAGTGATTGTAAACTCCCTAAAGAAAAAGGAAATAAAGAAAATTCTATCTCTAGAAATGATGAAGGAACAGTCAGAATACAAGTCCAACCGATTTTTAATTCAAGGATTCGCATTTCCTGTAATATTTATATTATTGCCTGAGTAAAATTTAAGTATATATATATTCTGATTACATGTTGTTATTTTAATAAAATTTACCAAATGACGATTAAAATTCACTTCGTGCATGTAATAATCTGTTTTTATAATTTGCAGTGTATGAGTAAAGTGCAGTTTATTCCGTGAACTATTGATCCATTTGAGTTTAGCTATCAAATAAATGCATTTTGTATTTAAATTAAAACTGGAAAACGTATATGACCGTGACCATGGATGGATTCACTTCCTGCATGTAAAATTGATATCTAATTTTATTGGTGTAAATATTATTATTATTGACTGAGTGAAATTTAAATATTAATATATTCTGATTACATGTAGTTATTTTAATTTAATTTACTAAATGTTGATTAATATTCACTTCGTGCATGTAATAGTCTGTTTTTATAATTTGCAGTGTATGAGTAAAGTGCAGTATATTCCGTGAACTATTGATCCATTTGAGTTAAGCTATCAAATAAATGCATTTTGTATTTAAATTAACACTAGAAAACATATATGACCGTAACCATGGATGGATTCACTTCCTGCATGTAGTAATTGAAATCTAATTTTTTTTGTGTAAATATTATTATTATTGCCTGAGTGAAATTTGAGTATAAATATATTCTGATTACATGTTGTTGTTTTAATAAAATTTACTAAATGAGATTAATATTTTTCGTTCGAGATTGGTCAATTCAAGATGCTCACATAGTTTAAAGAAATTTGCTTTGCATTAACACTGTTAAATAAGTCGATAACCCTGCAGTAGTCAGATGATGAACTGCTAATTGTTTTAGTTACAGGATGATTATGTAATAAAAATAAATTCGCTTTACCGTTCAATTCAACTTTAAAAATGTCTCTTTAAAAATGAAATAAATAGTTAGGTTTCCGGCGTATTTTTCGGAAGGTTCATTTGACAAAATTTCAAAAAAACACTGTCAAATTTATCAAAAAAACACTGTGCTATTTTCATAAGTTCCTAGATCAAATTTCCTCGGATATACAGGATCTTAACCAAATATGTAATCTTCCTCCTCATTAATGATCTTCCTATAAAAGAATAAAACGATTATTTTGTTGTTGTTCAACGTAACCCAGCTGGACCTTGAATGACCCAAGCATGATCCAATAATAGTGGTTCTGGAACGTAAATATTATGATTTTGCCATTGAACGTATGGCCAGGCTGTTTTTTTTTCTTATTCAACCATGTTATTGCTAATAGAATTTCATGAAACTGTGAGCATCTTGAACGGACCAAGGATCTAAAGTTATTTCTATTTTTCTGTAATTGGATTTCGTCGATGGTTATCATTTAGTTTGAAAATTTAATTTTTCAATTTTAAATGAGAAAGAAATTATTAATGGTTGAAATTTAGGAAAGATATTGGAAAGTTTTCTCTGCCATACGACGAATATCCATTTTTTTAATGAATATGAAAGAAAACAGCATATCTTATAGTTTGTATCGTAATTAACTACAAGCACAACACTTTGAATTTTTGAAAGATGTCGATTGAGTTTTCAGACGATGCATAGCTCACAAGAAATTTAAAATTATAATTGTGTAAATAAATTGTTTTGATAGGCTATGGCACAATAAATTTAACTTTCATTTTTAGTAAATATGCCATTTCCATAAACAACACATTAATGATCCAAAGCACTAACTGTAAACTTATTTACATCATTATATATATATATATATATATATATATATATATATATATATATATATATATATATATATATATATATATATATATATATATATATATATATATATATATATATATATATATATATATATATATATATATATATATATATATATATATATATATATATATATATATATATATATATATATATATATATATATATATATATATATATATATATATATATATATATATATATATATATATATATATATATATAACGGGTGATTTTTTTGTGGTTAGGATTTTCATGCATTAGTATTTGACAGATCACGCGGGATTTCAGACAAGGTGTCAAAGAGAAAGATGCTCAGTATGCTTTGACATTTCATAATGAATAGACTTACTAACGAGCAACGCTTGCAAATAATTGAATTATATTACAAAAATCAGTGTTCGGTTCGAAAAGTGTTTCGCGATTTACGTCCGATTTATGGTCTACATAATCGACCAAGTGAGCAAACAATTAATGCGATTGTGACCAAGTTTCGCACTCAGTTTACTTTATTGGACATTAAACCAACCACACGAATGCGTACAGTGCGTACAGAAGAGAATATTGCGTCTGTTTCTGAGAGTGTTGCTGAAGACCGTGAAATGTCGATTCGTCGCCGTTCGCAGCAATTGGGTTTGTGTTATTCGACGACATGGAAGATTTTACGCAAAGATCTTGGTGTAAAACCGTATAAAATACAGCTCCTGCAAGAACTGAAGCCGAACGATCTGCCACAACGTCGAATTTTCAGTGAATGGGCCCTAGAAAAGTTGGCAGAAAATCCGCTTTTTTATCGACAAATTTTGTTCAGCGATGAGGCTCATTTCTGGTTGAATGGCTACGTAAATAAGCAAAATTGCCGCATTTGGAGTGAAGAGCAACCAGAAGCCGTTCAAGAACTGCCCATGCATCCCGAAAAATGCACTGTTTGGTGTGGTTTGTACGCTGGTGGAATCATTGGACCGTATTTTTTCAAAGATGCTGTTGGACGCAACGTTACGGTGAATGGCGATCGCTATCGTTCGATGCTAACAAAATTTTTGTTGCCAAAAATGGAAGAACTGAACTTAGTTGACATGTGGTTTCAACAAGATGGCGCTACATGCCACACAGCTCGCGATTCTATGGCCATTTTGAGGGAAAACTTCGGAGAACAATTCATCTCAAGAAATGGCCCGGTAAGTTGGCCACCAAGATCATGCGATTTGACGTCTTTAGACTATTTTTTGTGGGGCTACGTCAAGTCTAAAGTCTACAGAAATAAGCCAGCAACTATTCCAGTTTTGGAAGACAACATTTCCGAAGAAATTCGGGCTATTCCGGCCGAAATGCTCGAAAAAGTTGCCCAAAATTGGACTTTCCGAATGGACCACCTAAGACGCAGCCGCGGTCAACATTTAAATGAAATTATCTTCAAAAAGTAAATGTCATGGACAAATCTAACGTTTCAAATAAACAACCGATGAGATTTTGCAAATTTTATGCGTTTTTTTTTAAAAAAAAGTTCTCAAGCTCTTAAAAAATCACCCGATATATATATATATATATATATATATATATATATATATATATATATATATATATATATATATATATATATATATATATATATATATATATATATATATATATATATTATAATTTACTCGTTTTTACGAAGTTTTACGGATACAATTAAACAAAAATGGCTGATTTAGATTTTTAGGAAAGTTTAGGAAATACTTCACTATCATCTTCATTATCTTTAATTTAACAGAAACACAATCATATTCACTTAAAATAACTGAGAAACTTACAGTATTTAATTATGGAAACAATTTGTAGTCTTCCATCAAATTATACACTAAAGATCAAAACTATCAGATAAACACCATTCTATAGAAAAATCTAGGGGCCCCGGGTGTTTTAGTAAAAGGAATTTGTAAAGAGATCAATTTGTGTATCGTATGTTTTTTCCGAGCATTTTTCCTATTTTTAGAAACGCCGCTACCAAATACTAACCGCACTTTTAAATTATTGTGGACCAAAACTAACAGATTAGCACCGCTCTACGGAAAAGTTTTATGTATAAAAGTTAAACACGTGCTTTCAATCACCTTAAAGGATTTGTACTACAGCTGAAGTGAGTTAAAAAAGAACTATGCAATTTTGCTATTTATGATAAACGCTAAACATAATGAATCTCATAAAAATAGAGATTTATAATAAGAGTCGCAAACTCAATAAACACACGACTAGAAACTAGACACGGTTTTTCTAGATTTAAGGAAAACGCCCAAACAACTCATACGATACCCAAATTAACATTTATGAAATTTATTTACTAAAACACCCTAAGCTTTAGCTTTTCAAAAGAATAGTGTTTGTTTGTTAGTTTTGATCCATAACAACTCAAAAGTGCTCTTAGTATTTGGTAGCGGTTTTGCAAAATTAGAAAAAAAAAATCGGAAAACCATACGATACGCAAATTGAATTATGTAGAAATTTTTATTCACTAAAACACTCTAGGCTCCTAGATTTTTGTTGAAATCGTGTTTATCTGTTAACTTTGGTCCAGAACACTCAAGAGTGCGGTTCGTAGTTGGTAGTGGTTTTTCTAAAATAGGAAAAATGCTCGGAAAAACCATACGATACGCAAATTGACCTGTTTACAAATTTCTTTTACTAAAACACAAGGGGTCCCTAGATTTTTCTGTGGAATATGGTGTTGTTCTGTTAATTTTGGTCCAGAACAACTCGAAAGTGCGCTTACTATTTGGTAGCGGCTTTTCTAAAAATATGAAAAATACTCGGAAAAGCGAGCATACAATTTGGTAGTGGATTTCTTTTAATTAGGAAAATTCTCAAAGGAAAATGTTTGACAATTTTTTATTATTTACTTAAAATATGTTTTTTTAATAATATTTTTTATACTAAGCAAAATGGGCTTTTGTGATAAAAACGTATACCTACTTTAAGATGGGTATTGCATTAATTTTAATTTATTTGTTGTCATTTAGGATTTCATTCTCATTTTAAAGTAAGCAGATTTAAGAAAATAGTTTGGTAGGTTTTTAAAATTATAGCAACAGTTTTCCAAAACTTTTAAATTTTTTGTTAAAGAATGTTGTTTAAATTAACAAGAGATAAAAGTTCAAACTATTTTGGTTTTCTAGTGACAATAGGTAATTAGATAATAAGATAATTTTATTTCAATAAATCAATCCAAGACATAAACAAATTAATTGATTATTAAAATAAAGTTCACTGCGACAGTTATTACGATAATCAATCTAAAATTAGTTTGGGCTTTAAATTTTTTTGAATCCGATATATTTCAGAATTGTCTTCGTTTTTCAGAAATATAAAGAACCTTTCATTGTTATATTGCCAGTTCTGAAATATTTAAGCGGTCGGACTTTTGCTTTCCTTTAAACTCATAAAACTAATTATAATGACGACATCGTGTAGCTATACGTAAAAATATATTCTTGATGGATTTAACAAAATTTTTTCCGAAATTCAAATTTTTAAATAGAAATTTTCCGCCTGCCTATAATAACTTTCATAGATAGTAAAATTATTGGATTTATCGTTTTATACGAAATAGTATATCATACTCACGCACACTATTATAGTATATCGTACTCAATTTTTCCTAAATAATCATACTTCTATTTTTAGGATAGTTTAGGAAAATGTTCCCACGAATGGAGATCTCCTGTCTTAGGAAGCTAACCACGTTCCAGGTTTCCATTTTTGCAGCGTTTTTTAAGTACAATTTCAGAGGTTTTGTTTATGTTGAAATCGAGTGCTGCCTACTTGTTGTATCACATTTATTTATTGAACCGCTTGATACAAAACCGTTAGAGTTATCCAGGAGCATTGTAAAGAGGTATGAACTTTGGATTTACCGGCTCTGGTGGGCTCTATTTATTTGCATTTATCAAAAAACAAGCACTATAAAATGCTTTTACTTAATTAATAGAACTTTAAGTTCTATTTTTATATTTATTGACTGGCAATAAAATTCCAGATGATGACAATATTATTTTCAACCCAAGGTCAATTAATTTCCTCATCTGTTCTACAGTGCCATTTTCTGTTCGGACAACAAACATTCAATAAAATAGGCTATTAAAATTACAATAGGAATATAAGGTTTTTTGCCGAAAAAAACGTACACACATAAATGATCTTTCGACGAAATAAGAACAGTATATAACCTCCAGTACCGTTTAATAATACCTCCTTTCCATCTCATAAAAATGGATAACAATAAATTATTTTTATTTTTTCCGTTTTGTTCGCTTTTCCTCCTACTATGCTTTTCGGATAAACTACACACCGACACAACAGCAGAAGCGGCAGCAGCAACATCAGTATGCCAGCACAAAAAAAAACTTACATATAATACTTTGGTTCATAAATTTATCGAAAGAAAAAAATTTTTTGTGATATAATAAATCGATTCAATTATTTTCGATTTTATAGAACTTTATTAAAAGTTTATTATAAATTATCCCAGATGAAGTTAATGACATTAACTGGTCTATTACGATCGATATATCAACATGGTATATTATTTATATGTAACCACAAATTGATCGATTTTTTATATTACTTAACATTTACGTTCCGTGCAACTGTTCAGTATTCGCGCTAATCAGCCATAATCTTTCCAATTATAAAACATTTACTTGTAACTTATCGTCTTTATACCATCGGCATCATTATAATAACACTTTGCCCTGTATCCCCATTCCACTTTACACACAATTTGACAATGAAAGTAACGCAACATTCAACGAAGCAAAATTATGATTGATTGATAAAGTGACGGCAGAAGTTTTCTATTCTTTATACTCGAATATTATACGTGTATTAAATATTCATCCCCTAATGCTTGTAAAAAATAAATGGAAATTTTGTCGCTTCCTGATAAGGTAAATATCGATACATACAGCTAAACGTAGGCGACAGCACCAAAAACTAATTCTAACCGCATTTCCGTTTATATAATAATTGTAATTACAATGATTATGATGTATTATCATTAATTCACATGTGATATTTTCAGAGGTACACACGTGGATAATTTAAAAAAAAACATATAATAAATATGTTCTTATACGCGTAATAATAATTATATAAATGATAAGTGGGTTTATGGTTTTAGGGATGGATGGTGTAAGATATGCACACCAGGTGTTGTATATTTAATTAGCATCCCTAATTCAATAAACTCAATAATTTACTAAGCTGAGTAATATAGCAGAAATTAATCAGATTACAACGATTCGATATTCACCTACATCGAATGGCATTCTTAAATTCAATTCCCAAACAATATTGGGGGAATACTTGATGCGGTAACATTCATCCATGCTAAGAATAATAATCACCCAATAAAATTGTGAACTCTGATTAGGCTGGAACCCGTTACAGGTGGGATGATAGCACTTGGTGTTGCACATCTTAACGCACATGGCAACAAAGTACACATATTTTTTATTTGGATTTTGGTTTTAACACTTCGTTCACCACTAAACATTTATTGCATTCACTTTCGCTGGAGTGGAAAACTTATTCATCACATACATATTTATACATGCCTTGCAATGCTAAATACTTCATATTCTAGAATAACATTCGGAACGGTTTTGTTCTCTACTTCTAATGCTTAAATCAAGATGTCACTATTTAAAAAAAAATCATTAAATCCTTAACTCTTAACACAATTTGCGCTAAATTAAAGTCCTGCCCAAGTGTTATAAAAAAATAACCGTTCTGGAAAAATAACCACAATCTCAACATGCTAGAATCATTCTTCATAATTTAAATTATTTACAATTCTTCATTAATTCGTGATTAATACACCCATATACAAATTAACGTTCGTCTCAAAATCTAAAAGCCAAGTGAAACAAAACAAAAAACCCACGTTATATATTTATCACCTCCGCGTTAATGTAATTCAGGTCACTGTTACAAGGATTTATAGCAAGGCGCAAAAGATAATTATACTTCGAAAAAACAAAAACATTGTTTTTTTAACCACCTTTCTCATACCCTCCGGTCCTAGTACGAAAATTTCGTTTCGTTCATTCTCTTGTTCTCCGAATATACAATTCGACACCTTAAGATGATGGAATAAATTAAAAAATTTGAAAAGAAAAACTTTTTTGTTTTATAATCAACATCAAGGTATGGTGGTGTGTCGGCGGAAGTGATGGCGGCGGTATATTTTCCTTTTTTGTTTCGTTCATAGAAGTTGTGTTCTGTGATGGAAGTAAATCGAAATTTTTCTATTCCAATCAGAATATAAATTAGAATATTTTTTTTTCTATTTCGTACGTTCATCACAGTTATACAATTTTCTAATTTTGTTATGGGTTTACACCTAAAGACGAACAAAAAAAAATTATATTTACAAAATAAAAACAACATGTCTTGGAACATTTTTTTTTTGTTCTAAACAAATTTGGATCGAAGGTAAATTAGGTAGTCGTATAATAGTATAATTTTTCCCGATTACGTGTAGGATGCGACAATGGTGAACAAGTCGATGTACACAAGAAGTTTTTTGAAACAAGAATGTGTAAACTCGAGTAGCTATGTATAGTTAAAATCAATTTCGAGTGGTACGAGGGTTTCAAATGAAAAAATGGTAAGTGGAAAATGTGAAAAATTTACAACAATAAAATATTTTAATCTCGTACTTCGGGGGTCATAAAAATAAATCAAAACGGGTTTCATTGAGCAAATTTTTTTTTTTTTACAAATTTTTTTATGTTGCTGGAGTAATAAAATGAAAATGTACGTACATCTAACATTTTGTTGTTGGTAGAAATGTAAAATTTTAAAATTTTAGATGTTTCTCTGATATAAACAACAATTTTCTATTTTCCGATGAAGGATACGATTTTCTTAAATATAAACATTTTCCGAAATGGATATTATGTAGAAAATTCAATTTTATGGATTCATATTTTATCCAATAATAGAGTTCGTTCGTTTTATAATTTTTCTTTTTGTATATAGCAATTCAGGCATTTCCCGTCTGTGTTCATAAAAGTGTATGTAATGGAAATCGTTAACATGTGGTTTTTGCGAAGTACTCTAGTATACCGATGACTTTATTACAGCATCATTGAAATTTTTTAAGATTGGGATCGTAATCTTAAGTCAATTAAAATCGTACTCGTGAAATGTAAAATTTTATGAGTTTAAATCATGTTTATGCCACATTAACTGCTGTACTGAATTTATAAATTGTTGCAGGTGTATAGGTATTGATAGATATTGGATTAATGGCTGTGATTGTGATTTGGTAGTTGAGGTGTACCACCCAACAAGTTACCCAGTTAACCGTACTATGATTCCTGTGCCAGGTTAAACTATAAAAACAATTTTCACTTGTTCTCCTGTGGAGTCAACTAAGTCCGGAATTTTTTAGAAATGAATAATAACATATACGAGGGTCGATCAATAAGTGCCCGTGTTTGAAAATAAGTGGCGTTGCTGAGAGAAGTTGACATTGCCATCGTGTACTGTCATCTGTCAAACGACACCATACTCAGTTTCAGTGTAGTTCACAAATTTAAAAACTAATTGACAGCCATTAGTGCCTAGAAATAAAACCGAAGTTGGATACCGAACGGCAATTCATATTTTAAATGATAAGATAAGTGTGAAAAAGGTATTGACTCGATGAGTGCCACAAATTAAAAAATAGACACATGGCATGTGCTTAGTATTTTACAACCGACAAAACTCCAAAACCTTTTAAGCCAGGAAACGATTTACACATTAACTGTTCTCGCACTACATACACATTGATGGACTGGTTACATTCCCCATTACGGCGCCCTTAGAAGTTGGTTTTCTCGTCCAACGGCGCATGAAGCAACACATCATGAATTTTCGCCCTGTCATAATATGTAGATGTGCATCGTGCAAATTCGTACTAAACATTTTAACATTTCGTTCGATAATGTATATTTAATGTCGGTCCTGATAGGTAACACCTAACCAGCAATAATGTACACTTTAGTTGTATCAAGCAAGTTTTTTTGTGATAGAATCAACAAAGTAGCGTGGAGGAAGAGCGGAAAACCAAATTGATCACGTCATAATCTTCTCTATGAAGCATTCTACCTTCAATCATCCATTTGAATATCAATGCTTCAATTGATCTATTATTACTGTAAGTTACCCACCTCCACCCAACATCCAGGACCAATGGCTTGCTGTATCGGAAAACCTCCGAGAGGCCGCAATGATTGGTTCGATGATCAATGTCGCAAGGTTGTCAAAAATAAACAAACCCGTCGTGACAAATTTTTCACTCGTAACACTAACTGGAAGTAGCCAACATCTTGCCGTTTCATAATTTTGTAACTAGCCAATCGTTCATTCATCATTTTACCGATTGGGATGACTCCAGCTTAGCCAGCAAACCGCTACGACTGAGACTCTCATTTAGTTATAGCAGAAGAATTGCTCTGTGCACTTATTAGTGTTCTTTAATTGTGATAATTTATTCTTATCTCGTTATGGATGCAACCACTAGCCCTTTGAATGTGTTTGCCGAAGTATTTTGTTTCAAATACCATCTTCCTTTAGCTAACTTTTTCAGAAAAAACAAAACTTTTGTACTATTCCCGCTAACTCTTTCAACTACTCACACAATTACAGAAAAACCTGCACGTTGCAACCTCCATGTCAAAATGCACACTGACATGAAAGGTGGGTCGGCACTGAATTCAGCACTCTAACAGAGGGTCTAAGTTGTGTTTATTATCATCACCGATCGTATTCGATGAAAAAAAATCGCTTTACATCCTGCCTCTAGTCGGATTCGAACCCAGTACCTCCCTGTCCAAATGCCGAAGCTTTAACCACTGCGCCACTTGTTCGATAAAGAGATTAGCTATCAAATAAATGCATTTTGCATTTAAATTAAAACTAGAAAACATATGACTGTAACAATGGATGGATTCACTTCCTGCATGTAATAATTGCAATCTAATTTTATTTGTGTAAATATTATTATTATTGCCTGAGTGAAATTTAAATATAAATATATTCTGATTACATGTGGTTATTTTAATAAAATTTACTAAACGAATATTAATATTCACTTCCATCGTGTAATAATCATTTTTTTATAATTTGCAGTGTATGAGTAAAGTTCAGTATATTCCGTGAACTGTTGATCCATTTGAGTTAAGCTATACAATAAATGCATTTTAAATTTAAATTAAAACTAGAAAACATATGACTGTAACAATGGATGGATTCACTTCCTGCATGTAATAATTGCAATCTAATTTTATTTGTGTAAATATTATAATTATTGCCTGAGTGAATTTTAAGTATATTATATATTCTGATTACATGTGGTTTTTTTAATAAAATTTACTAAATAAAGATTAATATTCACTTCGTGCATGTAATAATCTTTTTTTATAATTTGCAGTGTAGTAAAGTACAGTATATTCCGCCAACTACTGATCAATTTGAATTCAGCAATCAAATAAATGCATTTTGTATTTAAATTAAAACTAGAAAACATATATGACCGTAACAATGGATGGATTCACTTCCTGCATGTAATAATTGTAACCTAATTTTATTTGTGTAAATATTATTATTATTGCTTGAGTGAAACTTAAATATAAATATATTCTGATTACATGTGGTTATTTTAAAAAAATTTACTAAATGAATATTAATATTCACTTCGTGCATGTAATAATCTGTTTTTATAATTTGCAATGTATGAGTAAAGTGCAGTATATTCCATGAACTATTGATCAATTTGAGTTTAGCTATCAAATAAATGCATTCTGTATTTAAATTAAAACTAGAAATCATATGACTGTAACAATGGATGGATTCACTTCCTGCATGTAATAATTGCAATCTAATTTTATTTGTGTAAATATTATTATTATTGCTTGAGTGAAATTTAAATATAAATATATTCTGATTACATGTGGTTATTTTAAAATAATTTACTAAATCAATATTAATATTCACTTCGTGCATGTAATAATCTGTTTTTATAATTTGCAATGTATGAGTAAAGAGCAGTATATTCCGTGAACTATTGATCAATTTGAATTTAGCTATCAAATAAATGCATTTTGTATTTAAATTAAAACTAGAAAATATATATGACTGTAACAATGGCTGGATTCACTTCCTGCATGTAATAATTGTAATCTAATTTTATTTGTGTAAATATTGTTATTATTGCTTGCGTGAAATTTAAATATAAATATATTCTGATTACATGTTGTTATTTTAATAAAACTTACTAAATGAATATTAATATTCACTTCGTGCATGTAATAATCTGTTTTTATAATTTGCAGTGTATGAGTAAATTGCAGTATATTCCGTGAACTATTGATCAATTTGAGTTTAGCTATCAAATAAATGCATTTTGTATTTAAATTAAAACTAGAAATTATATGACTGTAACAATGGATGGATTCACTTCCTGCATGTAATAATTGTAATCTAATGTTATTTGTGTAAATATTGTTATTATTGCTTGAGTGAAATTTAAATATAAATATATTCTGATTACATGTTGTTATTTTAATAAAATTTACTAAATGAAGATAAGTATTCACTTCCTGCGTGTAATAATCTGTTTTTATAATTTGCAGTGTATGAGTAAAGTGCAGTATATTCCGTGAACTATTGATCCATTTGAATTTAGCTATCAAATAAATGCATTTTGTATTTAAATTAAAACTAGAAAACATATGACTGTAACAATGGATGGATTCACTTCCTGCATGTAATATGTAATTGTAATCTAATTTAATTTGTGTAAATTTTATTATTATTGCTTGAGTGAAATTTAAATATAAATATATTCAGATTACATGTGGTTATTTTAATAAAACTTACTAAATGAAGATTAATATTCACTTCGTGCATGTAATAATCTGTTTTTATTATTTGTAGTTTATGAGTAATGTGCAGTATATTCTATGAACTATTGATCAATTTGAGTTTAGCTATCAAATAAATGCATTTTGTATTTAAATTAAAACTAGAAAACATATATGACCGTAACAATTGGTGGATTCACTTCCTGCATGTAATAATTGTAATCTAATTTTTTTGTGTAAATTTTATTATTATTGCTTGAGTGAAATTTAAATATAAATATATTCTGATTACATGTGGTTATTTTAAAATAATTTACTAAATCAATATTAATATTCACTTCGTGCATGTAATAATCTGTTTTTATAATTTGCAATGTATGAGTAAAGAGCAGTATATTCCGTGAACTATTGATCAATTTGAATTTAGCTATCAAATAAATGCATTTTGTATTTAAATTAAAACTAGAAAATATATATGACTGTAACAATGGCTGGATTCACTTCCTGCATGTAATAATTGTAATCTAATTTTATTTGTGTAAATATTGTTATTATTGCTTGCGTGAAATTTAAATATAAATATATTCTGATTACATGTTGTTATTTTAATAAAACTTACTAAATGAATATTAATATTCACTTCGTGCATGTAATAATCTGTTTTTATAATTTGCAGTGTATGAGTAAATTGCAGTATATTCCGTGAACTATTGATCAATTTGAGTTTAGCTATCAAATAAATGCATTTTGTATTTAAATTAAAACTAGAAATTATATGACTGTAACAATGGATGGATTCACTTCCTGCATGTAATAATTGTAATCTAATGTTATTTGTGTAAATATTGTTATTATTGCTTGAGTGAAATTTAAATATAAATATATTCTGATTACATGTTGTTATTTTAATAAAATTTACTAAATGAAGATAAGTATTCACTTCCTGCGTGTAATAATCTGTTTTTATAATTTGCAGTGTATGAGTAAAGTGCAGTATATTCCGTGAACTATTGATCCATTTGAATTTAGCTATCAAATAAATGCATTTTGTATTTAAATTAAAACTAGAAAACATATGACTGTAACAATGGATGGATTCACTTCCTGCATGTAATATGTAATTGTAATCTAATTTAATTTGTGTAAATTTTATTATTATTGCTTGAGTGAAATTTAAATATAAATATATTCAGATTACATGTGGTTATTTTAATAAAACTTACTAAATGAAGATTAATATTCACTTCGTGCATGTAATAATCTGTTTTTATTATTTGTAGTTTATGAGTAATGTGCAGTATATTCTATGAACTATTGATCAATTTGAGTTTAGCTATCAAATAAATGCATTTTGTATTTAAATTAAAACTAGAAAACATATATGACCGTAACAATTGGTGGATTCACTTCCTGCATGTAATAATTGTAATCTAATTTTTTTGTGTAAATTTTATTATTATTGCTTGAGTGAAATTTAAATATAAATATATTCTGATTACATGTGGTTATTTTAATAAAACTTACTAAATGAATATTAATATTCACTTCCTGCATGTAATAATCTGATTTTTTAATTTGCAGTTTATGTGTATTTGTGCAGTATATTCCGTGGACTATTTGTTTGAGTTTAGCCATCAAATAAATGTAGTTTGTATTAAATTAAATCTAGCGAAAAAATATGTATGGCAGGGTTGTCTTTTACATGATTTAAATTTAAAGTATTATTATTCAAATTATTTTCTACAAATTTTCTATAAATAAATAAAGGCTGAAAGATGGTTTGCTCTTTTATTATTTAATGCCTTTAGGTTATTTCTGTTAAGTTTAATATCGTTTATGAACAATTGGACTATTTAGTTTATTGAAGGTTCAACTCATAATAATAAATTTTTATTGCAGGAAATGTACCATTATATATGGGTACTTAATTAATTATTAAATTTTTTTCAGGATGCTGATTGCTGAACTTTTATACCATAAAACCAAAAATAATTGTGCTGTCTTGTGCCTTACAATTTGCTAACTATTGACTACTTAGGTGTCTGTAACCGGGTCAAGTCTATCATATCAAACAACCTTTCCTATCCCTCAATCTTGTTATATGTAAAAAGGGTGTACGGTAGGCCCGGCGTATCAGGGATCCCTGCTTAGTCTTTTTGACACGTAGATTTTACCATTCACCTCCATCTGTCGGTTATTATATTTTTTGAATGACTGACAGATTGCAGTGAACGAGGTTTATATCATGGACAAGGATATTTGATTTAGCTAAAAATCACGTTAAATCAAATAAAATCACGTAAAAAAAAAAACAAAATGTTTTGTTGAATCGTGTTAAATCAAATTCGTGTGAAAACGGTTCGCGAAAAACAGAATTAGCTATTCATAAGGAATTCATTTATGTTTAATGAAAAAAAAAGTTTACAAAATATTCCATAAAACAACAAATTTAAAAAATATATTTCTAAAAACAAAAAAAAATTCGAGAATTCGACACATTCGGCCCTTTGATAGATTCGACCCTTCGACATTCGGCCCTTTGACATTCGGCCCTTCGACACATTTGGCCCTTCGGCACATTCAGTCCTTCGGCATTTGGCCCTTTGTACGAGTACTCATTTCTACGTGTCGACGAGGTTAATGTTATAGTATTCTGATCATTCTGTCTTTTTGATCATTAGTTTCTGTACCATTTTATATACAGTACCCACTTTACTCCGTGATGAGCGATTAAAAGCTCATTTAGCATTTCTGCAGCAGGCACACCTCACCCATTACACGAAGCCTCTGTCTTCTTTGGGTAAAACTTTTGGGAATGTCCAGAACCACAAGAGTGTCCAAAAATTCGATCTTCCCCTTTGCAAAATTTTGGAATGTGATATTTCGTGCGGCTGGTGTCAATTCAATGACCCAATTGATCACCATTTCGTCTGATTTGCAATTATTTAAATGATTGATTGTGTCATATTAGGATATTCTTGATCATTTTTCTTCATCGTAACAATGATGATCACTTGTGAAAATTTTTGATGTGTAAACATCTTTACTCGCGCCTACCAAAAATTTTTGTATTGGAGTAGACTTGTAAATGAAACGAACGGAAATGACGTACCTACTTTGTTTGAAAAAAGCAACAAACTCAATAAAAACAATTTTGTACTATACATGGCATGCTTGTATGTATATGTATAATAGGGAAAACAAAAAAACTATTTTAAAAAATGAAATAGAAACAACGACATTTCCATCGATAAGAAAAATCAAAAAAAATCACTATATGAAGTACGAATTACTTTTACGAAATTACATACTTTTACGATTAAAAACACAGTCAAGAACTTGTGTATGTTGCTTTATCACGAAAAACGAGTCTCAAGGAGCTATTTATCACGTCGGCTATCAATGATCATGTCGTGTACTAAATGGGGTTATAATGACGTCTCGTCTTTAACATTGCACTGCCAGAGTCTGAGCATGTTAATATTCCTACTCTTGAATGGTGCGTTCAGTTCAAGAGAGATGGTCAGTGGGCTGCCGGAGTAGCAATTCCGTCAAAAGATTCATAAAATGAGCATAGTGGACACAAATAATTTGCCTTATGAACTTCCACTTGTCATAGGTCGGCTTTATTTTCTAAAAACCAATATTGACGTAACAGATGGACTGGCGAACGGAACTATGGGCTTTCTGAGGTATATCGAATGCAGCCATTCTGACCGGGACAACGAGAACAATAAAAACGTCAACATTAATGTAAATGTCAAACGACTCTGGATGGATTTTGGTACAAATTCACAAGTTGGCAAGAAGGTCAGGCGGCTTAAAGCTGGATGGGCGAAGAAAACGAATATCGACCGATGTTTAGTGCCCATTTCTAGAAAAAGCTCAACTGTTAATCAAAACAACAATTGGACAATTAATGTTAAGCATAATCATTTTCCAGCCGTACCTGCATGTGCCACCACAATTTATGCATCATAGGGTGGTACCGATAACGAGATAGTCAGTATATACTCTTACGATTAAAAACACAGTGAACAACTTGTGTATATTGCTTTATCACGAGTAACGAGTCTCGAAGGACTGTTCATCCCGTCAGCTATCGATGCCCATGTCTTCTACCATGGACGTAAAAGTGGGACCTCAATGGGTCTTCTTCAAAATTAGCTATAGCTCAGGTTGTAATGGCGAATTTTGAACGAGATAATAATGACGTCTGGTTTTTAACATTGAACTGCCAGAGTCTAAGGTCACATCACCTCGCGCTAAGTGATATAGTCACGCAGGGATGTTCAAATTTCTTGCTTTCCGAGATCTGGCTACGCAACGACGATGTTAATATTATTAATTTTGAATGCTGCGTTCAGTTCAAGAGAGATGGTCAAAGGACTGCCGGAGTGGCAATATATGAAAATACAAGTAGAACTTAGACAGTCACCTAGCATAAGGAAATCATCGTTCAACAAACAACTGGTATGAGCGTAACAACACAACCCATTGATAATATATGATATATACATGGCTGAACTTCAGCTTCTCAATGGGAATAAGATGCTTTCTGTAGTTGTATTCAAGAACTACAATACTGTCGAAGACATAATGAAGTTCATACATTTCGTCCTTGCTCCACATTCTAAAATAATTTCAAAAATTCTCCAAGGAATATCATCTTTCGCCGATGATTATGAGCGGGGATTTCAATATTAATTTTAATATTCCTCAAGCTGGACCAACTTATAAACTTCCTTCGAGACAAATTCGATTTACACATGAACTCAGATCGAAATATATCTACTACGAGATATGGGACGACCATAGTGCAGTTTTTCAATGAAAGTTAGAGTCGACAGTATATGTATCTTATTTTAGCTATACCATAATCCAATTGCATCGATTATACCGCAAGAGTAATAGACCAATTTAACGATAATAAACAAATGAAAAACTCTGGTTAGTAAAATTGCAATCTTCTTTCTTCATAGTAAACTGTACACACGCCATGTTTACACATCTCCTTGAGAGTACTTATGGACTCACTTTTTTTTTTGTTACAGGTGTTGTACCGTTTTTCCTACACTTGTTAGTATTCACTATTGGGCGGTCAAGTATAAAATTTTTATTTTCGTAGATACATCCCCATACCAGATATTTATATTTATGTTATAATATCAGAATAAGATGCTGCACCTTTTTACATGTAGATATCTACTTCCTCGCCTACTCTAATAATACAATTCCACATTTACCGTAAGTGCGAAGCTTTTAATGTTACCAAATTCAAACACAAAATGACAAAAAATAAAGTTCAATAATAATTTAATCGATTTCGATTACAGGAAAATTCCATGAAAATTCTATTAAGTTCAATCACAGATAGAAAATACACACAAAAAACGAAAAAAATCCTTTTCATTTTATGTCCTTGTTCGGTATAGCTGAAAATCAAACATAAATTTCAATTTTTTTAATTCGATTTAAGGAAAGAGCATACACATACATGTTCACACACACAAAAAAATCTGCAAGGAAAATTGAGAAGAACTCGACGAAAAAGAAAATTGTAAAAAATTCAATTTCATCCACTTTAACGGATTTTTCAATATTTTTTTTTGATTCCAATTTTATATCGAGTTCGGTGTATGCACCACATCACACTTTGCTAATTAGGTGATGATATTCGACGACCATGGCCAAAACACATTATTTTATAATTAAACCCTTTTCCTCTCTAGTTGACTGTTCCACTAATTTTTTGATTATTTCGATTGGATGCTACTGCGAAGACATGGCAGATCGATTTTTATTATTATTAAGATTTACGATTTTTTGTGTCCTCTTCATTTGCTTTTGCCATGGTTTTTGTTGATTAAAATACAGTTCGATCTTGATTATTTAAATCCTGAATTTTCTAAAAAAATTATGATGTGGGCTAAAGTGTTACCCAATACTACTAAATTAAAATATTTGAGAGTTAAATCTGAAATAATATTTGCACACATATTTTTGGTGCTGTACTGTATATGCCTTTTGAAGGTCATTTCACAATTAGATTAATTTTATTCAATCGGTTTAATGGATGAATATAATTTTCCATGGAAATGAATGAAATTGAGGTGCTTGATTGAAATTTATTCCTATTCAGTTTTGTCATTTTTATGTCCACAATGTGTGTGGCAAGGTACAATTGCACCTGTTTTGTTGTTAATTTTAAATATGTTTACTTTGAAATTTAGCTACAAATCTGAAACTTATGTTTAGCCTTCATTGGTCTTTTACTCTTTTCTTTATGAGAATTTGGCTTTTTTGAAAATCTTGTGGAAAAAAATAAGAAGAAACAACGATAAAATGAAAAATACCCCTGCTAAAACTACAATAACTCAACAGCGAATAGTCGTACATCAATTTCAATAGTCTCATTCTCAAGGTTTCTAAATTCTCTACAAAACGGCTTATTTTGATTTGTGAATGACACATCAAGATAGTTCGTTGTCAGTCTTAAAAATTGTGATTTTTTTCTCGTTAAAACTATTTTTACTTTTTACGCTATTTGCCGTAGGCACTTGGCGAAACACACTTATACTTAATAAACACATTTTTATTAATCACTTGTTTTTTGTTTCGCAGAATATTTTGAATATTTTTCATGATTTTTAACAATAAACCTAGAGTTGATCGCCTTTCCAAATCTGGTGTCTATAGGATCAATTGCAATGATTGTAGTTTCTCCTATATTGGTCAGACTGGGCGCAATTTTGGAGTTAGAGCTAAAGAACATTTATCTGGTTGCAATCAATCAACTTTCCATAACCATTTAACTTCAGAAAATCATACAGCTAGCTTGAACAATTTAGACATATTACATATACAACCCAAAGGCAGACGTTTAGATACCTTAGAATCTTACGAAATTCGAAAATCAATATTTCTTAACCAAAATATCCTTAACGAACAGAGAGAAATCCGGTTCTCACCAATTACAGATCCCGCCCTTTTCTATTCTCACGTACGCAATAATATACCTTGAATTTTGTTACTCAACCTATGACTCATCGCCTACCTGCGCGATCCGTAGATTAATTTTTATTGCTTATTTTTTCCCTCCTTCTTTTATTTTTATTTATATTTTGCTTTTTTCTACTATATAACAAAATTGTTACTAATACAAATCAGTAGATACTCCTGATGATGACCTAACAAGTCGAAATCGATCGAGTGATTTTTTAAACTTTTTGAAAAATATTCAAATATTCTGCGAAACAAAAAACAAGTGATTAATAAAAATGTGTTTATTAAGTAAAAACATTTTTGTTTTACTCAAAAAACTATGTCATAAAAAAACTAGAGTAATAAAAAACGGTCATCAGCATCGGAAAGTAGACTAAATTTGCTACTTTTTCAAAGTAAAAAAATGAAAATTAAACCGACATTTCACCAAGATACAAGCGTTTGAAAATAGGGTATTTTTTCTAAAAAATTTACTGTTGCGTTTTTTGTTTTGCGCAGTGTATATGCCGCCAGAGCACCGACATCGATAATAATATTAAACGTCTGTGGCCATTGCAGCTTCTTTTGCTTTGTTGTATTTATGTTACCATTTTGTTCAAAGTATCTACGCCCCCTTTGGTCTCGTTATTGTAATGAATCATTTCTGGTTTGTTTCTGATACCGCCGTCCGTGTTGTTATTTGTATATTGTGAAAACGATTTTTTTTCGAACGTACGAGCAAATGCTCACTTTTCCATCCCCACTGATTCCATCACCACATATTCCGACCTAGCTGGAGATTTTTTAAAACTTCCTGGGATGCAAGTTTTATTTTGTTTCAAGGTTTTATGGTAGTTTTCCACCAAGCTAATATAATAAACATAAACCACTAATATTTTTCAATAATTATATTGAATGTAATTAAATTATACGTAATACTTTATTAAGGCGGTGATTCATGTAGAAATTTTGTCGGACAGACATGAATAAAAATCGCTCTGATTGGTTAATAATTTTTTGTCTTATGCGATAAAAACAAAATTCACACTTAAGCGACACACGTAGAAAATTTTGTAGTAATGGTTATTTTTTGACATTTTATAAAGCAAGCAACCTAAAAAGTGTTTTTGTTTTTGTTCTTTTTGCTTTTGGAATATGTAATCTTTTCTTCTCACTGCCGTCAAATCTTATACAAAATTGAGCAATGTTCAATTTTTAATTTGTCGTACGATAAAAAAACATGGCCGACATTCAACCAATAAGAGTGGCTACTATTTATGTATGAGACAAAATTTATACAAGAATCACCGCCTTTACATTTACATACATATTTTATATACATTTAAATTATATAGACATCTATTGACGACTGTTAAAGTTGGGAATGTGACATCTAGCGCATTAAAAATAAGCTCATTGCGGGTTTTTTTCTATGAAATTTTAGCACGGCATACTTTATGAAAATAAAAATTAACATACAAAAATATCCGCAACAAGCTTAAGTTTTTAGCCGTCAGATCCACTTATAGTTGTCTATAAATTATGTATTTAATAATTTCTATTTTTTATTGTTTCTATTTTTTATGAAAAAACTAGAACTGAAAACTATCTCAGAATTTTTTTTTTAGAAAAATTGGTGTTTACCCAACTAACCATTCAGGTGCTAATCAATTTAAATAAATTTATAATGAATTTCGATACAAGGTGTGAAGACGCATCGAAACTTTAAGAATCTGGTATAGGAGTCCAGGATACACGACCCGATCTTGTAGTTGTTCCAGTACTTGGCGAAAGATCAAAACGAATCTTTTTGCGAATTTTCGGTTCCTCGGTAGGTAATTTAGGTCCGTCATCCGAAATAATGAGTTCTGGTTTTCATGAGTCGGTAAAAGTAAACCAGTTTGTATAGTTGGTGCGTCGGTAATTTCTAATTGTTTGTCAGAGTAACACGATTTGAGTTGGTCGATGGATATTTTGGCGTGTCGTCCGTTCAGATCCAAAGTGTAAAATTTGTCTGTACGGCCGATAACCAAATACGGTCCAGTATATGGTAATTGCAGTGATCTGCGTACTGCGTCAGTCCGTAAGAAGACGTGCGAGCAAGTAAGCAGATCTTTACTGAGGAAAAATTTGTCCGGAGTATGCCGAGAAGCCGGTACATTTCGAATTTCATCAAAGTGTCGTCTTAAGTTCGTAATAAAGTCTGATTGTAAAATTTAGTCATTCATAGTATCTAAAAATGTTCCATGAACTCGAGTTTTACATCCGTAAACCAGTTCAGCTGGAGTAGCTTTTAGTTCATCACTCTAAGTCATTCGTAGTCCAAGTAAGATTGCAGGAAGAACACTAGCCCAATCAGATCGATCATAACACATAATAGCAGATTTGACGACTCGATGCCATCTCTCGATCATGCCATTATATTTTGGATTGTAACTAGTTATTCTGCTGCGTTCAAAACCAAGTAAGTTAGCCATTTCGTGAAAAAGTTGTGATTCAAATTGCATGCCTTGGTCCGTGACAATGAACTCGGACACACGAAAGCGAGCTATGTAATGAGAGTAAACAGCAAAAGCAATGGTTGCAGCAGTTATATCCGGTACAGGCACCGCCTTGGGCCAGCGAGTGTATTATAGTTACCCAGTGGATATTTTGTATGCCGAGAGATTTTAGCCTTTTGGCAAGCTACACAACTTTAAGCCATTTTCCGAGCGTCTTTTTTAATCGATGACCAGATGACATTCTGAGTCAAAAGTTTGATGGAAGCTTTGACGCCAGGATGAGACAGATTGTGAAAAGACTCGGAAACTTGTTTTCGGAAATTAACAGGAATAAATGGCCTAGTGGTAGTGGTAGAAATATCGCAATAAAATAACTTTTTCGAATTAAAAGAAACGGGAAATTTCTCAAATTTGAGAACAGAGTTACTCCTTAATATTTCTTGAAGTTCCTCGACATTGGTGTGAGTATCTGCGATGATTTCATAATCAATACTTTCGAGAATAGAAATTTGATTAATGCGTGAAAGAGTATCTGCGTCAACGTTATCCAGACCAGAGATGTGCTGAATATCGGTCGTGAATTGACCAATGAAATCTAAATATCGAAATTGGCGAAGAGATGCTTTTTCCGGTTTCTTATTAAAAGCATAGACAAGTGGTTTATGATCGGTATACAGCGTAAATAAATGACCTTCAAGAAGATATGGAAAATGTTTAATCCCCGAATCCGTCCCCGAATCCGTCTGATACAAACTGCTGAAGCACTGCTCCGGTCCGGCCAGAGGTGCCGATGATGATGGATGAATAAGTAAAGTAGCGTTCGTAAATTTATTTTTACAATTATCGAACGCTTTAATAGCCTTTGTAACCTTTTAGACCCAGTGTAACCTTTTAGGTAATCATTCAACAATTCCTGGTCAGCAGCAACACCCGGAATAAAGCGTCGATAAAAGTTGATCATGCCTAAAAACGTTTCAGCTGTTTAACAGTCTGTGGTCGTTCGAAATTTTTGATGGCTTGAACCCGTTCATGTGACGGTAATATACCTTGTCCAGTTACCAAATGGCCTAAAAAGTAAATTCCGGTTTTTGCGAAAACGCATTTGTCAACATTTACAACCAGACCATGTTCTTCTAATTTAGTAAAAATAATTTTAATATGTTCGAGATGTTCGTCATCATTTCGAGAGGCAATGAGCATGCCATGCAGTCCAAATAAATAAAACAGAAGTCAAGTCCACGTAGTGCTGAATGCGTAAGACATTGGAAGGACTTTGCTGCATTCCTAAGGCCGAAAGTCATTCTACAAAATTAAAATAGTCTGAAAGGTGTCGAAATTGCTGTTTTTGGAATGCCCGTCGGTTCAATAGGAATTTGGTGGTAAGCCTGGGTTGGTAAAGTTTTTGGGTTTATTTTGTTTGGACCATTTTTATTATATGTAGTTTATTTTTCGTATGGACCCGACCATTTTTAGTTCGTGGTTAAATCCACTTTTAAATCCTCTAAACTAAAAAATAAATTAATATTGGCAAACAAAATATCGAAAATCTCATTCATGAGATATCAATTTCATTCTATATAAAATAATTTTCATAAAATCAATTTCAGGCCCCGCAACGCGCGGGTAGCAAACCGGTTGCCCATCCGGTGATATTTTGTGGTATCGGGGAAAGGCCCCAAAACGGTACAGGTAGCCAACCGGCTATTCGTTTTTATTTGGTATCGGGCAGAGGCCCCGTAACAACAACGGCACTAAGGCCGCCACGTTAATTTTTTTTGGAAATTTTTTTTTCTTAATATTAAGGTAAAGTTTTTTATTTTTTTTATTTTTTATTCTTATATTTTTTTGTTAAATTTTATTAAATTCTCAAATTCTTGTAATCGAGCGCCGGATAACGGTCGACGGTCGACGGTCGCGCGCTCGGGCATATTGGTCTCGCTCCCTTAATAATGGCTACTGCCATCCTGCAGATTTCACTAAGCGCATGCAGAGGCCTCCACGGTGATTTTTGCCGGCTACAACTCAGAGAGAAGTGCAATGGGTCGTGGGGGTTGAGCCTTGCATGGCTCCTGGCTTACACCGTGTACAGAAATTTTAGATAAAAAGAACGCAAATTATATAAAAAAAAATAAACCCGAGTTCCGCCGAAATTTTTCGGCCGGAATCTGAGGAATGACAGCAAAAAAAAAATAAAGAAAGTTACAACGAAAGAGGGGTCCCTGGTGCGCACATCCGTCCCAACTCACACGGTGGTAAGCAACCGGTTCCGAATCAGAATGCGGGCATCAAGAAACCGCCAACCGTACGCCGACACAGGATGGGAATTCCCCACACCCATACCGGGAAAGTTAATAATTCATTTTTTTAGTTTATTAATTAAAGCAAAAAACAAAGTAAAGAAACGACAACTTCGGAAAAAAATGAGGTAGCGAGACCAATATGCACCGAGCGCGGGACCGTCGGCCGTTATCCGGCTCTCAATTACAAGAATTTGAAAATTTAACGAAAAAATATAAGAATAAAAAATAAAAAACTGTACCTTAATATTAAAAAAAAAAAAATTTTGGAAAAACCCCTCTTCCGTTATAATTTTCTTTATTTTTTTTTTGTGTTCGTTCCTCAGGTTTCGGCAAACAAATTTCGGCGGAACTCGGGTTTATTTTTTTTTTTATAATTTGCGCTTTTTTTATCTAAAATCTCTGTACACGGTGTAAGCTAGGAGCCATGCAAGGCTCAACCCCCACGACAAATAGCACTTCTCTCTGAGTTGTAGCCGGTAAAAATCACCGTGGAGGCCTTTGCATGCGCTTAGTGAAATCTGCAGGATGACAGTAGCAATCCTGTAACATTGGATTCAACAATCTAAATATTCCGGTATGTATCACACCTCATCATTTTTATGGGTCATTTACCACTGTATTCACCCCTTTATTTTTGTAGATGTGCGTTGATCGAACGAAATATGAATCCCTGCTGGTGTGGCATTTATCGAAATTTATGTCTCTTTTTCCTAAACCAAAGTTGGCGAATATTTCGTTTATAAATTATTTCTTTGCTATTGCTATCACAACCTACTAGAATAAATATGACAATATCCCTTTTTCTAATTTCGTTAAAGTTTCGAAAACAAATTACTTGGTGAAGTATTCGAGTGGATATATCACAATTTTTTAATCTAGCTTGAAAATGATATAAAATATGAAATTGTATCTTTTTTTATTCTAGAGAAGCGAGACATAAAGTTAGATAAAGTATCGAAAATGTGATGTTACAAAATGCCGCCCCAGTAGCATTATTCTGGTAATTCCCTGGGAATATTGATTTGGGAAAAGATTTATATGTAATTTTTATTTAAAAAAAATTTTTCTGGCATACTGTGGCACTATTCTGGTTTTCCCTGCTAATAGGGAATTGGGAAAAATATTTTCATAGCATTTTTGTCTAAATTGAGTTTTTTGGCCTACTGAAGAAAAAAGTTTAGTGTAAACATTTTTAAAACAAAGTTAATTGGGAAACTTTTGTTCCACAAAATTTTTATAGGGAAAAATATTTTCCCATTTAACTTTGTTTCCAAAATATTTGCACCAAACTTGTTCCCTCAGTAGGCCAGAACAATACAATTTTGGCAAAAATGCTATGAAAATATTTTTCCTAATTCCCTATTCCCAGGGAAAGCCCGAATAGGGCCACTGAGGTAAAAAGTTAGTCTTAATATTTTTGAAAACAAAATTAAATAGGGAATAATAATTATCTCTGCCAATTTAGGTATGAAAAACGTATTCCCAATTTATAAATATTTACATCAAACTATTCGTCTTAGTAGGCCGGAAAAAAAAATATTTGAACAGAAATTAAATATAAATTCTTTCTTCAGTTTCCTATTCCCAGTGAACTACCAGAAAAGTGCCACAGTAGTAGTATTTTCAATACACCACGCTTGCTTTCTAATGCAAATAATTAAGTTTATCGGACTTTTGGTAAGACTCATTAGTGAGTCAAAAACATTACTTCTGTTTAAATTTCAGAAAATCAACAAAGTCAACCGTTGTTTCTTTGCCATTTTTATAAATGCTAAACTTTTCCAAATCATTGCTATGGAAGCTGCGTTACTTCCGGAACTCGGTTTTCAACCACATTTCGCAAGGACCTCAAATTTAAAAAATGTTATGAACTAATTTTGTATTAAATTTAATTTACAATTATTTTGTTTTTAATCGTTTTTTCGTAAATATTATTTATCGACAGTGTGCAAATTAATTACCTGTTACGTTTTAAAATACTCTTAAAGCGAGTATGAGTACGAGTACACCCACAATGCGCCTACACCCCAAATATGTATTCTATACATGAAAATTTCAATTTGAGTTTGGCGCCGACACATCCCCTCGATTCAATAAAATTTTATTACTCGTACGTACAATAAAAGCAAAAAAAAAACTAATTATTTTTCGTTGTAATTTTTATTTTTAGAGAAGTTAATTTTCCATGAAAACAAAGCGCAACAGAAAATTACCTAACTACAGGATGAATGAAAAACAAATCATTTTCATTGTACACTCACACATAGCTGTAAACATACATTACAAATATATACCAAAGAGAAATTTCCACTAACCTCCTACATGGAAAATTGAATACGACACAGAGATAGAAAAACACAAAATACTTTAATGCCATCGAACTGCTTTTCTACTACCATGGCTACATGGATGGTTCCGTCTCGCATGAATTCCTTTTATCACATATGGTATACATAATGGTGGAACAAAAAACCGTAATAAGAATGAATGAATGATGATTATGTGATGAAGTAGTTGATGATGCTAATGATGACGAAACTGTACCATATGTAAGGAAGACTTGTTTTCTATACTTACATGTATATACGAGCACGTATAGACGATAGTAATATTGTAAAGGAATGACGATATTACATTCATTTGAATTGAGGATACATGGAAGCATACTTGTAGATGCGACGACGAATATGTCGTCCTTTTATCATCAATTTATTTTATCTTTCTATGGCTCTATACACGAGTGTCGACTGACAAGGATTACACATACATGTAGTACATATCGATTTGTTGTTGTTGTTGTTGTTATTATTGGTGTGGTTGATGATGTTTTATTTTTTTATTTTCATTTCGAAACTCGAGCAATGTTGTGTCATTTTAATTTTGTATACAACTCTAGACGAGATGAATATCGCTGTATTATAGGGATATAGATGATGATTGGACAGCATACGAATTTATATGGTAGATGTTTGAATTGCTATCATTTGTCATGGTCCAATCCGATCTATAATCCGAAATGTACATGTATACGTTGATCAATGCTTTGATAATCATCAAAGCGTTGTACTTTGAAGTCACGGTGGGTATATTTCCAAAATGGTATACTTGCATTAACAACAACAACAAAAAATGTAGTTGTATTTGTGTATTGTTTTTTCAAATTAATTCTTTAAAAATAGTGCCGGCCTCTGGTGAAGTTTAACTGCGCACACGTGCGGCCATTAAAGTGTTAATTTTGCACTAATATTTTTCCAAACCAATATTCCAAATTTTTATCTGTAATGACGTTTCTTGACGGGTTTAAAAAAAATTGGTCCCGGTACTGCCCCAGACGGACTGATTGATCGCAATGACACTCAAAACTTATAGGGAAGATATACTACACAATCTGGCATGTGCAATCGTGTGATGCATGCATGATTGTTTCATGTATGGGCCCTATTACGTTTTTTTTTCATAAATTCGGAGATTTCAGTGCTTTTTAATTTTACGAATATTTTGTAAAGTATGTCATTTAAACTTGCAACGATATCGACTTAGAACATATCTATAAAATGTACTCGGAAATGATGATTTTTGAGAAAAACATGTTTTTTTAACAAAAAGCCATCCCTGTACAGCAAAAACGGATTGATTGATCGGGGTGAATCTCCATAAGCTATCCTTACCAAAATAAGGATTAATTTCTGTGGTGCAAATGTTATCCAATTCAAGGTTGATAAAGTAGAAATCTGTATACCGACATCTGTCAAAGATAAACGCCAAGTACGCTGTCATTTATTTAGTTGACATTCTGCCATTTAAGAATATGGAGCATTTAACAATCGACCAATGCGTTAAAATGATTTAACTGATTTAAAAATGATTTAGCTGATTTTTCGAACAAAATTTTCTTCAGTGATGAAGCTCATTTTTCGCTTGGTGGATACGTTAATAAGCAAAACTGTAGAATTTGGGGCTCAGAAAATCCACAATTGATTGTAGAGAAGCCATTACACCCGGAAAAAGTCACTGTTTGGTGCGCATTGTGGTCTGGTGGTGTGATTGGGCCGTATTTTTTTGAGAACAACCATGGACGAACCGTTACCGTCAATTCTGAGCGCTATGGCCGAATGTTAACCGATTATTTTTTTACGAAAATCGAAGATTATGATCTTGACGATATGTGGTTCCAGCAGGATGGAGCAACCAGTCATGTAACACGAGCAAATCGAGATCTTTTGCAAGAGAAATTTCCTGGACCTTTGATTTCGCGATTGGCTGATGTCAATTGGCCTCCAAGATCCTGTAATTTAACGCCTTTGGATTTCTTTTTGTGGGGCTACGCGAAAGATCGTGTTTACGCAAACAATCCTCAAACTCTTGACGAATTGAAAACTAATATTCGTAAGGAAATGGCCGAGATACCGCCCGAAATGTGCCGAAAAGTCATTGAAAATTATCTCAAAAGAATCAAGGCCTGTAAGAAGTCCCGTGGAGGACATTTGAATGATATCTTGTTTAACTAAAAATGGCAAGGATCAATCTGTAAAATGAAATAAAAATTACAATACATTCCGAATATTTTGTGTATTTTTTTTAAGTTTACTTTATCAACCTCGAATTGGATAACACAATTATAACTAAAATACCAAGTACCGCATTATTCGATTACTTTATTATATTAACACGGAATTCTTACCGTTGCAACCATTTTGACCGCGAAAGAGCAGAAATCTTTATTATACCAATTAAGTTTATTGGTTGAAAATTTTTTTGTTTTATTTTTTGGATGGTCCGATTTTTAGTCAGTCGATCAGTAGCCAAGTTAGAGTATAAGCACAAAAAATTTCTGAAAAGAAGAATCATAAAAAGTTAGTTGAATTTATTATTATTTTTTTTTTGTTGAGGTGCATTGTGAGAGTTTGACTGTGGAAATGCAAACAAATTATACATAAATCGCAAGACTTATACATAAATCGCTGTTGCACGCGTCAGCTAATCTAAGCAAGAAACGTAGTTTTTATTAGCATAGTTTAGGATAAAAACCTACAAGTGGTGACCTTTGTGAAAATTAGCGGATTTAGTATATAAATTCCGTTAAAAAAGAACACGTAAAATTTTGCCTTAATATTTATAATTTTTGACATTTTTGATAATAGTGTACGCGTAGTGTGGTGTAGACACAAAGTATACGGCAACGTACAATTAATAAGCTGTATACCGAATTAATTATACAATTTCGATTTAAACGGTTTCCTGAAATCAAAAAACCTTTTGGTAGTTACGGTAACCAAAATCACATTTACTAAACGGTTGCTGTAAGTTACGAATAGTTTCATGATCCAGATGCATAATAGCTAATACGGAGTTTACTGCTATTCAATCTCTAAGCAATACTAAGTTTTACGGAAATTACGGATATCATTGCTGTAAGGCTGGAACTTATAATTACGAGTACATCATCATTTCTGACACGCATGTTCGATATTAAAACTAGCTGGAATCGACCGTTATTTTCAAAGCTGAACGAGGTGAAAATCTAGTCAACCATGTGCTGCAAGGTAGTCAGCAAATAGAAGTCATTAGCGAAGACAAACCAAAACACTAAGAAATTTAAGTGTCCTTGTTATAAAATTTATTTTTTAAATAATTAATTTTAGTTTTTTTCAATTAATTTATTAATCTAAATTAAATACTTAAACTTAATACTTAAAATTAAATACTTTAATACTTAATTTATATTTTTCCATTTAATTTTCATTTAATTCTATTAATTTTTTTTTTTTTCATTTAATTCTATTAAATTTTATTATTAAAACATTTATTAACTGATTTAAATCAAATTTCAAATTGATTATTTATATTCTATTTAATTGTCTGTTAAATTATTATTTATTCATATTTGTTTATTTATTAATTTAGTCTTTACTATTTTTCTTTTTCGTCAATTTTTTTAAAATTACGATTTGATCTTATTATTTGATTCAAAATTCGAACATTATTTTTTGCTCGTCAGCCAGAACCAAATTGTGTCCACAGGTTAACCAACCACGCGTTTCCCGTTTTATTTTTTATATATTTTGGTCGTTGAAATCCGAACGTCACAATGAATTCCGATAACGATGACGATAAAGGTGATCAAAAAGGAGTTCTATCAGTAGAATCTTCTCGAATAAAGTTGCAACCCTTTTGGCCTACTAATCCTTCCGTTTGGTTCGCACAAGCCGAGACTCAGTTTAATATTCTTAATATAACGTCCGATTCAACAAAATTTTCCCATGTTATTTCTGCATTACCAACAGAGGTTTGTAAACCAATAATGCCGCTAATCCTAAATCCTCCGAAAACCAAAAAATATGCTAAATTAAAGGAAGCACTAATCGCTCGACACGCCCGTTCTACCGAACGGCGTCTTGGAAAATTATTAGAGCGAGCAGAATTAGACGATCGAAAACCCAGCAAGGTTTATTTTTCGATGAAATCGCTCGCAGGTAAAGCTTTCGATAATTAAATTGGTAGAAACATTGGGGTTTCGTAAGTTGCCACGAGCTCTCTATGTCTCGTTGACTGCGATGGGTGAAAAAGACATAAATGACTTGTTGCCAGTAGCTGATAAAATATACGAGATCACATCACCTAGTATGTCGACGATATCTAACACCGAGCCATCACGTTCTGGCGACACACAATTTAGTGAACGACTTTACAGTGTTGAATCGAAGTTAGCAAAATTAAATTTGAATCGTAGTCGCTCACTATTTTCAAATTATCGATCAAAACGCCCATATAGAAGACCAAGAAGCCACAGCAGAAAATGTAGCAACGACAACAGGTTCTGCTATTATCACAACAAATTCGGAAGTAATGCTCGAAAGTGCTATAAACCTTGCTCATTTCGCAGCAACAAACCGGAATCCACAAATCAAACTCAAAAGAACGATTAAATCTGATAGTAAGTACAGCAACTAATCAGATACGATAAAATCGCCGCTTATTTATTAGCGACCCGCAAAACAAACTTCAGTTTCTCGTAGATACCGGTGCCGATCTTTTAGTAATTCCCGTGGAACATTTTTCACATAATGCATCAAAAATAGATCCTGACCTAGTGCTTTCTGCCGCTAATGGTTCGAAAATTCAGACATACGGGACGAAATTGCTTAATGTTACCATTGGTTTACGGCGGCAACGCAAGTCCAGCAAAGCATAACGTGGTTTATTATATATACACCGAAGGTTGACTGCCCTTTTCAAGACCACGTAGGTTAGATCCGGTTAGACATAAAACTGCGCTTACTGAATTCGAGCATATGGTTCAACTGGGTATATGCCGACCGTCAAATTCTCCGGTTTTGTTCCCTCTTCATATGTTAAAGAAAAAATCTACTGCCGATTGGCGTCCATGTGGGGATTACCGAAGACTGAATGCCGTTACCACGCCGGATCGTTATCCGATCCCACACATTCAGAATTTTACAATGCACTTGCATAATTATCGTGTTTTCTCAAAAATTGATTTAGTCATAGCTTATCACCTTATCCCTATTGCGACCGAAGACGTGGCCAAAACTGCAATAACTACCTCGTTTGGGTTATTCGAGAGCAAAAATGAGGAGGAACACAGAATTCATCTCAAACAATTGTTTGAGCGACTCGTCGAATATAGAGTGAATATCCAATTCTCAAAATGTATTTTCGGTGTCCATGCTCTCGAGTTCCTCAGCCATCAAATTACTCCAGACGGTATAACACTCTCGAAACAGCGAGTTGAAGCCATACATAGTTTTCCCCCACCAACTTCAATTCAACAAATTCAACGATTAATAGGAATGATTAATTACTACCATAGGTTCATTCCAGGGCAAGCCGAATTGCTATCTCCAATTTACGCTCATTTAGTGATATTAAATAAAATGCCAAATAACGCAAAACATTATTCTTGGCCCGACGAATGCAACGAAGCATTCATAAAAATTAAACGAGCACTTGCTAATGCGACACTGTTAGCCCACCCCGATAGCGATACATGCTATAGCATCTCTTGTGATGCATCCGGAAGTACTGTAGGAGCAGTTCTTCAGCAATGGAATCAAAATAGTTGGCAACCTTTGGGATTTTTCTCACGCAAACTTTCGCAAACAGATGTAAAATATTCTGCCTTTGACAGAGAGCTACTTGCTATTTACTTAGCCATAAAACATTTTCGCTATTTCCTGGAAGGTCGGCCATTTACTGTCTATTCAGATCATAAACCTCTATACTTTTTACGCTATTTGCCGTAGGCACTTGGCGAAACACACTTATACTTAATAAACACATTTTTATTAATCACTTGTTTTTGTTTCGCAGAATCTGCGAAACAAAATCAAGTGATTAATAAAAATGTGTTTATTAAGCATAAACCTCTAATTAAAGCATAGGCAAACTCGACATTTCGACTATATCGCTCAGTTCACGACGGACATCCAACATGTCCAAGGCAAGAAAAACGTGATCGCTGACACATTGCCACGAATTAATGATCACGTCTCAGCAATAGACAATGTCAATTTAGATTTAAAACAACTAGCTCAGAAACAACAGTCTGACGATGAATTACAGCAATTATTGCAAAACTCATCACGCCCCGCGAATTCCAAATTTAAGTTGGAACTCACCGTCCTCCCCGATTTAAATATTTTCTGCGAGACTTCAACAGGCATGAATCGATCATTTGTCCCTGCATCTTATATACGCATCACGGTTTATCTCATCCCAGTGAGCATCACGAAAACTAATTTGCAGTTGATATTTTTGACCGAATATGAACAACGATATTACACACTGGGTTAAATCTTGTATTGGTTGCCAGAACTAGGACATTTTAAATTGCCTTCTACTAGATTTGAGCATATACATATGGTTATCGTAGGACCATTACCGCCATCCGACGGTTATGTGTATATTCTTACAATTATCGACCGCTTTACTCGTTGGCCTGAGGCGTACCCCATTCAAGATAGTACCGCGCCCACAATTGCCAAGACTTTTATCGAGCAATATGTTTCCAGATTTGGGATACCACTGGAAATCACAACAGATCGAGGCAGTCCGTTTGAGTCTAAACTCTTCGCTGAACTTACGCGTTTACTTGATGCGCATAGAATTCGTATAACAGCCTACATCCGCAGGCAAATGGTATGGTCGAAAGACTCCATCGTCTAATAAAAGCCTCACTCAAAGCTTGAGGAAACTGGCAGGTGAATTTTTCGAGAGTAGCTCTAAGGATAGTCCCGATCCACATAATTATGTTGAAAGGCTTCGCGCGGCGATCCGTGACATCATTCCAGTGGACACTCGAAATTCAAATAAACAGCCTAAATTTGTTCCCAAGTGTTTAGAAAATTGCGAGTTTGTATTTGTACGCATTGATAAAGTATGAGCAGGCCTAACACCTCCATACGAAGGACATTATAAAGTCATTCGTCGTTTTCGCAAGCATAACATCCTTGAAATAAACGGCAAGAATAGTAATGTTAGTATCGATAGACTGAAGGCGGCCTATGGTGTCCTAGCTGAGTCTAGCTTAGTATTAAACCGAACGATTCCTAAACAAAACCGTCCAATTTCAAAATCTTTCGGATTTATAATAAAAACATAAATAAATCCACTTCCTACCTTTATTTCCTCTAATTTTTTTAGCACATTTAGGGATATTTTACTTGCAGGGGTATGATGTAGCACTCGGTCACAACGCAATCTACATTGATGTCGGATGCTTGGCTACTACACAACGAATTAAGTAGATGATGTACGCGTATAATTAAATACCATTGTTATTTTGGTACATGCATAAGTATTGCGTTACGTAATACCAAAATAACAATCGGATAAACAAAAAATTGGTACACATTTTGGAGCGGCTGATTTTTCGATTATTATCAGTACCAAACAAAACGACCTGCAATACACTTGGTATTTAACGGCCACAAAATAATGTTTAAAATAACCAAATTAATAATATTCATCAATTAATATCAGTGATAAATTGATAAACAATCATGTATAAATTAATAATAAATTAACAAGTCAATTTTATTTGTGAAAGAACAATAAATAAACTACAAATTGGACTTATTTTATATAAATAAAGTTGAGGTAACCCAAAATATTAGAGCCCTGTAAAAAGCTACAGCTTCTGGACGGGGTGAGATATCAAATGAGTTCCTTCAATTTTTTCACGTAAAATTGAAGAGAGCTCTAACCGGCTTGATAAATAAATCACTTTCCGAGGGGAAATTTAAAATGAGAAACGTTGTACGAAAATATACAAGGATAGTAAGACCCAGAACCCAATGAAGTATCGGTCAATCTCTGTACTTAATGCAATATCTAAAGTATATACGAAAGAAAAGTTAATGCTGTTATTTTTTACATTATTGATTTTGATAGGAAGTAAGATAATTTAATTTTATTTAACATAAAAGAACTCTTAATTCAATATATTTTATTGTTTAAGAACTTTTTCGTCCTTTCGGACAAAATATTATTTTAATGGACATCCATACAATGTTTACGACTGAAAAGCCGAAAAAATTCTTAAACAATTTAAATTCACGGACGTTTATAAAATTCTTCTTAATTATATATGTGTTGGCTGTATTACACATACTTAATGAGAATTTCCTGTGGTTTCTGATTTAGTGATATATAATATAATTCGCTAAATCGATATGTTCTTGTTTTGTATTATCGGTACAAAGCAAGAGTTGGATTTTTGCAGTTTGGTTGTTGCAACCTGATGAGTAGACCAACTTTTTATCAGTACGAAACCAAGCTGCCAAGAAGCTACCTAAGGGAGTTCTCATTTTTGTAAGGGTTTGTGTATCTGTGTGTACACAAGTGCCCTGGGGTTAAAAGTTTGGGGGAGGGGAGTGCATTTTGTCTACTTTTGTGGTAGAGATATTGTTAATAAATGGCCTCTTTGTTTTCTGCGACTAAAACAGTCGTAAACATTGTATGGATGTCCATTAAAATAATATTTTGTTCGAAAAGCCAAAAAAGTTCTTAAACAATTTAAATTCACGGACGTTTATAAAATTCTTCTTAATTAATATATTTTACTTTAATTTTTACAATTATTTTACATTTTATTGTTAAATTTCATTTTATTTATTTTATTCTTTTTCATAGCATTTTTACATGTATTTTAATTTTTACAATTATTATTAAATATTGCGCCAATATATTGAACATATTATACGTTACTTACAACACTATTTTTGTTATGTAACAAAATTTGTAAACTATAATAGGTATGTAAGGTAATAAAGAAAAAAAAATAATGACCAGCGATCAAAGTGGACGGATTTGGTTCATCGTTCGTAACTTATCAATTCACATGGATTTCGGCTAAAAATGTCTATTTCTAAATGCATTAAAAAAAGACTAGAGGTTGTTTTGAACTAACCTTTGATTGCAAAACTTCTCTAGTTAATGCCCTTTCCGACTGTATGAGACATGACATAGAAGTCATTCATTTGGTGAGCAAAATAAAAGATACTTAAATAAAAGATACTATTTTTGGCGCACTCCGTATGCATGCAAGGTATATTTTTCTTATCTCCACAGTTGCTGTACGAAGTTGCATATCATTCCCATTTTTTCAAATGCGGCACTTATCCTTTCAATTAAAATTTCTATTGTGCCTTTGTTATGCGTACATCAATTCCTTAGGACGTCCTCAAACATAGAAATCCAAGGGTGTGGGTTCTAATTTCTGTGCGGGCCAAGGGATATGGTAACCTCTACCAATTCATAATTTTGAGAATGAATTATCCAAGTATTCTGCTACTGTTCGTTAGGTATGTGCCGAAAAGGATCCTCGTCAAAAGCTTGTATTAATCTTTCATCGAATACGATATTATCTTGGCTAACATTCATCTGAGACTAGTGAAAATAAATGCTGTCGGCATCCTTTAGATAACTTCTGATAAATACTTCTCGCTTCACGCGCATTGCAATAAGCACTGCCCTACTTCAACAACGTGTACTTTTCGTTACTAAAGGTTGCAGCATTTTGGGTAATTTAAAAAATACTTTAAAATATCATATCTCAGTTAACTATCTGAAATAAATGCCTCCCCCCCCCCCCCCTCCACAATCTGCCAAAAAATTGTCGGTGCTCGAGAACCCTGTCAGGGGATATTCACACATTCCCACCATACTAGAATTTTTTTTTGGCTTCCATACCCGTCGGCCACCAAGCGAATCATTTTAATACCTGTAGGGATCTAGTTGGCAAATTCGATGGTAAACTGCCGAAGTAATCTCATTTGACCCTTTTGCGTGCGTGTTCTCGATCCAGTAATATAATAAAACGTTGTTATTATTTAGAGATTAATGACTGGTACCTACTACCACTGTGCTTTGTTTTCAAGAGACACATTTCTCATCGGAATAAATTGTTTTGGTTTTAAATTGGAGTGGAATAGTTAAGTTTTGTATACGTAAAGTTGTGGCGGAGTAGAAATTACTCAGGAATTGAATACATTTTGTTTATTATCATTTGACTTATTATTACAGTTCAATGAAAAAAAACAAATTAAATTACGAGCTCAAAAATTTTTAAAAGTGGAATAGATCATTTTTGATATATGTTATATCACATAATAACATTTCTGCTGATCAAACCATTATGATAATCACAGCATATACATTTTAATTTACATTAATATTAGTTTGTATTTTAATATTTGACTAATAGCATTGTAAAATTCAACAAAAAAATTTTCTTAACAATAATATTATTGGATTTTATTATTTTAAAAATTTTAAAAATTTTTGGTGTCATATTGATTAATATTTGTACAATTTTTGATGACAGGTGAAATTTCATTGAATCTAGAAAGAAAACGATATAATAAATTATTTTTGGAAACAGATAAGAAAAAAATGGAACGTGATAATCATTTCCGCGACGCGTGTTGTAATCATGTCTACTGCGCACCTTACACACATCAAAATTATGTTTAATATAATTATCTACTACTTTATAAACCGTAATAATCAATTTCCGATCCAATAATTTGGTTAGAGGCGAATATTTTTCAAATAATTTCGATCTGGGATGGCTCCACTTTTCTAGCACCCCATCAAAAGGTTTTGACAAAAGTGATGAACGAATTCGTTTGGTCAGGATTTGTCACTAGTTTTTATCGTTTGGTCACTAACGATTAAACGGTAAATAAATAATGAAAAATTCAAAAATTAATTTCCCGGGTAGCACCTCATTGCAAGAAAATTATACCGTTTTTATCAAATTTCGTTAGGTAATCGTTAGATCAGGATTGGTCACCACATTTTGACGTTTGGTCATCAATGGATAAGTTTTTATTGCGAAAAAACAAAATCAAAATTGTATTAATTCAATAAAATCAGGTTCGTCGCTTATTTGGGAATTTCATTTAACAAAATTAATAAAAAATCCAATTGGAATATACCATTTAGATAAAAATATTTCTTTTTTCAAAGAATGGTATCTAAAGTGGAATGGCATCAATATATGATATATTCAATTCAACTTAATAATTCGCTGAGAATTGGTCACTTGTTTTTTTTTCGTTTGGTCATCCTTACAAAACGATTTATTGCAAAAATTCTTGAAAAATTCATAATTTCCACATGATTTCAAGTCTTCGGGGCTGGAAACTTGACCAATACTAATAATTTTATGAATCAGACGATCGGAATCTGTTGGTCAACTGTCATTTAGGATTGATCACTAGTTGTTTTCGTTTGGTCATCCCAACATAATGATTTATTGCCAAAGTTCTTGAAAAACTTATGGTAATAATTACGAGTACCGATACATACTAGCTAAATATTTTTTTTTGGAATACGGTTAAGCTGGGGTTGTATATGTTCTGGAAAGCGGGGAAAGCGCGCGAATCTTGTGAAAAGCGATTTATAGAGAAGGAAACGAGCAGAATGGAGATGGAATCAAGTTGTGGATATCGACCAAGAAAGATCTTAAAATCGAAATTGGGATTAAAGATATCTAAATTAAATTCTAGTAAATTGTAAAAAAAAGTATTTGTATATAAAAATTAAAATTGATTGTCACTTGTAAAATAAAAATAAATTAAAATACAAAAAAATTATAATATTGTAAAACAGTTTATGTGTTTATAAAATGTACTTTACAAAAAATACATATATCAATCAGTAGTGAGATAACTCAAAATTTATCTGAATTCTAAATTAACTATTGTTAATATGTTACAAATAAACTTTATTTAAGATCGCAAACTATGTGTATATAATAATAAATGGTGTTTCATTCATAATTCGTAAATTAAACGAAAACATAAAAAATAAACAAAATTTTTTTTGTGGTGCATTGTGATTTACTACAGCTATAAGTACGCTGGCCGCTAGTTTTTTCTGCTGAATCGAGAATCGAAGTGATTGTTGGATTTAAAATCTTGTTAAACGGTTATATATATGCAATAACTGTACGTACGCTAATAGTTGGTGATTCCGCATGTTGTTTACCGATACTTATCGATAAAAAGAATCGAAATTACTTGTATACTCTGAGCAACGTCATCATAATCCATCCTGGGTGTTAGTCTGTTATTTAATAAGTACATTTGTACATACTGATAACTCGTGCTTTTTATATACACCGATACAAACGAAAGCGTAAATCTTAACTAGCTGCACATACGCATGCTTGAAGTTGATGGTGTACACACATACATCGTTATTTGGTACCTATCAAAAGTTTGTACTATACAATTATCACAATAGAAGATTGCAACGAATTAACCTTACGAAAAGCAGGGGCCTTAAACAATTATTCGGGGGCCTTTATCATCAAATCTTAATCTTGCTGGTCATTTCCACAACGTCGTTGGAAATCATAACAGCCATATCGCTACAACGAGGATTAACATATCAAGGTCGTTGATACGCTGCAACCATTTTCTTCAAGGATCATTTCATCATCATCTAAGAGGACTGTTTGTTTTTGTAAAGTATTGCATGCAACTTTTTATTTATTTATTTTTTTTTTGTGCTTTTGCCTAAATATTTAATTAATTCTTGGTAACGTAATAATCAAAATAACGAATTTTTAGTTCTTTTATCAAATTTACTTCGATACTTTTTCGGTGGTGATCGTTCTTGGAATTTATTGGTGATTGAATCAGTCGATCATATCACTTTGTTTGTTTATCAGTCGAAGTTTAATATGTTCATTGTGATGGTTTCTTTCTCTCTACTACGGTAACCAGTGCCTTGATCATGTGCTAGTATTCTTAACGAGAGGGGAGGAATCATGAGCTTCAGTGTTGTGTGGTATAAAGATGCTTTTCTATGGCTATTAGTAGTATAATTTTATTAGTTTCAGTTTGCTTTTCTTAATTCGTATTTTGTAACATGGCTGCTTCTATGGTGGATGTTATAACCTCCCAACCGACTATGAGCTATCCAAAAGTTATGTGCGACCATCATTTTAGCGTTAGACAAATTGCTGCATTTGCAAACTGATGTTGTGTTTGATAAGTTTTTTGCTGTAAAAGAATTTTTTGTGATCATATAGCGCATTATACATGTGTTGGCATTAAATCTAAGATCATTATCTTCAGAATTCTTTATTTTGTTGAATGCCGTTATCTCATTGTCTTGGAAAATTACCTTTCTGCTTTTGTCAGAGGCTTTGCTAACTTAGCGTAATCTTTAATGAACCGTCTGTAAAATCCAGCCATTCCAAGGAATGATCTAAGCTCTCTTATAGTGTTCGGTATAGGGAAGTTGATTATTGCTTGTACTTTTTTCGTATTTGCTTTTATGTCTTCTTGAGAAATTATGAAACCGAGAAATTCAACTTGATGTTGCATAAATTCGCATTTATCAAATTGTATTTTCATATTTGCTTCCTCCAGAGTTTTAAATATGTTATTCATATTTTCGAAGTGTTCTTTTTGGGTCTTCCCGAATATTATTATATCTTCGATACGTAACAACACTTTCCTATATGATTTCTTAATATGTCGCCTAGGGTACGCTGAAAGATAGAGGGTGCGTTTCTAAGTCCAAACGGGAGTCGGGTAAACTCGTACTTCCCGTGGTTCACCGAGAACGCCGTTTTTTTCGATATCAGATTCTTTTAGCGGTATCTGATGAAAGCTGCTCTTTAGATCGATGATGGTGACGAATTTGTTCTTTCCCAGATTCGTCAGGATGTCATTAATCTCGGGAATCGGGTATCTATAGGCTATTGTAACGGAGTTTAGTTTCCGATAATCAATTACTAATCTATACTTTTTTCCTCCAGATGCGTCCTCTTTCTTTGGGACAACCCAAACGGAGGAATTATAAGGGGACTTTGATGGTCTGATGATGTCGTCATCGAGTAGTTTCTGGATTTGCTTCTCGACCTCCTCGTTTAGAAATATAGGGTACGGATACGATCGAGAATAAACCGGACGAATTTCGCCTCGCACCGTTGTCGTATAGGTTAATTTCTCCTCAGGGTCAGAGAAAAGATTAGGATAACTGGCAACTGTTTTTTCAAGTATGGATTTTTGATCCGAACTAAGATGGGATGTCCTCAGAGTTACAGCATATACGTGGTTCGATACATGCTGTTTCAGGGGTATTTTCGTATTTGAATGAATTACCATGAATCCATCTTTACATGGATCGTAGCTTGAAGTTATCTTAGACTGTCGTGGCCGATGATTCCGTCGAACGACTTTAAGTGAGGCAAGATGGAGAATTTTAGCTTCATTTCGAAACCTAAAATATCTATTAAGGCGTGGTGCGTAACTTTCACGCTCCCTGCAACAAAATTCGCAATAAAAGGTTTTTCGTTGAGAATAGGATTTCTCACGAATTTTGATTGGGCATAATTCTTATTTGACCCAGTGTCAATTAGGAATTCAAATATTTTGCCGCTGTTTGCCTTATGCTCTAAGTAAGGAAGCGAAGAGCGTTAGTCTAAAAAATGTATGTCGTCTAATTGTTCTATGACCGTCGATACTGCTTCTTCGTAGTCGGTACTGTCAATTTGGTTATTCTGACCGGGATCTTCTTGAGCTTGAGTGTATTCCAAAAGTGTTTGGTCGTATTGTAAATCATGTTGAATCATTTATTCTTGATAACTTTCAAGGCTGAGGTTGTGATTATGATTGCTTGATTCGTAATTGTGTACTCTCTGATATTTAAGTGGTTGATGCATTTGATTCGAGTTGGGTCTTTTATTTTCCAATAGGTTCATTGGAATTTATATATCAACTATTTAACTTTAGATTTTTTCTTAACTTTAGTTTGACAAGATTTTCAATTTTTTTATTAACTTTAATTTAATTTCTTTAATTTTTATATATAAAATTTTTCGTTTATCCGTAATTTATTGGTTATCGATAAATTTATTTTTTTCTCTTTTCCTCTTAATAATTAAAATTTAATGAAATGATAACTTAGTGATGATTTAAAAAATGTAATAACGATTTTAATTCTAGTTTTTCTTTTTCTTAAAAATTTCTCTTTTAAAAAGATGCAAAACTTTTCCTTGAAAAATGTTATGAAAGTAATAAAAAAAAATAATAAAACTTTATTTAGCTTACGTTAAGATTAGCAGACGTACATATGTTTAACATCTGGAGTTGTAATTCTTCTCTTGATGAGACCTGTGTACCCAAAGTCAATTATTCCCTCCAAAATGCCGATGCTTGATGATTGGTTGGGCCGCTGTTGAATAACTCCAACTCCGTTTTTCCTTTATACCGGATACTTCGGTGCTTCTTTTCCCAACTCGTTCGTATTTTGGTTTCTCCTTTTTTCACTTGAAAAGAGATTGTCGTTACACGATTAATGTCACTATTTAAGCACGATTTATTTATTCGAATAATGGTTAATTCGAAATGAGTCTCACACTATTGTCACACAGTGATTATAAGTGATGGATTGGTTTTGGTTCGACCAATTAATTTTAATGAATTCTTATTAGTTGTGGTTGCACTAATTTATAAAAAAAGATTTACTAGTTATGATTACACAATTTTTTTAGAAATTCTTATTATTTATAGTTACACTAATTTTTTATTTTCGGGTATGACTTTTGATACAGGGTCCCTGCTCGGGCGCCAGTTAAAAATATTTATTAATTTAATTTATAAAAAAACTATTTATTTTTAAACTTATTTATTTTACACTTGAATTAAAACTAAATTCTTATTTTAACAAAAATTTTTATTCTACATAATTTACTCAAAACAATTGCTTTATCATCAATAATTTATTTAGTGCAGTGGAAATTCGCACGTTTGGTGTTGCCTCGTGCTTTGGGTGTTGTTTTATGCTGCAATATGATCTAGGCCATGATTCGCGTGTTAACTTGTATCAACAATTTTCAAGAAAATATTAATACTAAAAGAAGTTTTGGTACACTTTCCTTCAATGAATTGCAAATGGGGTAATGAGCATACACGTGGTGTCAAAAAATATTATTTGGTAGAATTGAAGGAGCTTACGATTGAAGATTGTCAAGCTTTGCTTATTATTAGAATAAAAAACAGCCTATAATTTTGCCAAATTCCCATAGCCTAAGCGAAATGATAGCTAAACAGTACCATCAAAAATACGTCTATTCCCCTCCTTCCTTACTATGCTCTCTTCATAAACAAAAATTCTGAATAATTAATGGTAGAAGCATGATTCGGGGGATTACGCATAATTGTTACATATGCGTATGCGACAGCGAGCAGCCACCAGTACTCAAATAATTGGTACTTCGATTTCTATTGCATCCAAGTAGAGAAGGGTACGTAAATTTATAGTAAACATTTATTATAAATATCGTCTCAAATTTTGGTAAATTTATTCAATTTGCAAAATATTTTTTGTGAAATAAATACAAGTGAAATTTAAAAATAGTTTAACGTTTTTTGCCGAATTGCTAGTGAACTAAAATTAAAATTGGCTTCAATCGCGGATCATTTGTTTTGGCTATTTCGAATCTGCAACCCCGTCTGCCGGCAATAATCATTTATTCTGGTAGAGTCAGTGTCTTGTTGTTCATGATGTACTCAACTGTACCTTAAGCATTAAGCATCACTGTTTCAAACCATTATACTATTTTACGAATTAATGAAATTTTTACACTTGAATTAGCTTATGCGCCAATACCATATTTACGATTAGGAGATATATCGGAAAAGGTTGAACATATCTAGAAAAAAGGTTAAATTAACCTTATTTTGTCACAACATTTAATGCTATTTGGAACCGAAACCGTTAAAGTAATGGCACATCAAAACTATAAAGTGATTATATACGAATTTCTATTGCCATCTACTGTATATTAATGATGACACTTTATAGTCTGGCAAAATAGTTTTGACATAACGAGAAATAATCATTTTCCAACCAATTTTGTGTGAAAGCTAAATTGCCATAATACGGTTTAGCTTTTTATGTTCGTTCAAGTGTATCACGTAGAAGAAACATTTATTTTAAAATCATAACACCATTAGGTGATAAATTATGTATGTGTAGGTAGATATGTTGAGATGACACTAATATTATTTTACTATCCTAAACATACAATATCCTATATACCCTCGGATAATGAAAATATTTGAATTATGTACGTACGTACGGAGGTAAACCTTTAGCTATCTGTATACTCGCACGATTTCATGTGACAAAGAATATGAATTATCGGAATAAAAACATTTACTTTTAAGATGAAAATAAACGTACACAAGCTTTTCTCATAAAAGGTGGGGGAAGGTATGGGTCGTAACATTTACTGTATCAAAATTTATTTTTAACTTTTTGGATTTCTCAATGAAAATTTTTGAATAAATTTTTGATTTCTAAAAATTAGGGGCTTTTTAAGGTGTGAGAGACTCTTCTATTCTAAATATAAAGCTTTACAATTTCTAGATTTAGAATTTAAGTACCTTTTATTGTACAAAGATAATTATAGTTTATTCGAAGGGAAGAACATTTTTGACGATTGGCAGGTTCAAAATATTGGAGCAGGTTCAAAATATTCACAATAAATAGTGATGATTTTGAAGCTGAAATTGAGTAGAAAAAAAATCGGGAATAAATTATATTTTAAAGTTTAATGTCCTTAAGGTGGTAGGTGCCTAAAATTTTACCTGTTTCGTCCGATAAGACATAATTCACATTTCCTCGCTTTTCTTTCACGATGGCTTTAATAAACGGAAATGCAAATTTACCAACAAATTTCTTTGTAGCATCGCTGATCGGATGTTGCTTTACGAATACTACCTCCCCTATGTCCAGAGATCGGTCACGAGACCTTAGGTTATAACGCTCAGAATATCGTTTGTATGCTATCAACAGATTCTTTTACACTTCTGAGTGGACGATTTGAAGTCTATCACTAACGTTCATCCAGTCTAATCTATAGCTTCATCTATCATATTCAATTCATCGAGTATTTTGTACTCATTCCCATGTCCGATTTTATGCGGTAGCCGTATAATAGGAAATGAGGCGAGAACCCTGTTGATTCATGATTAGAATTTCGAAGTGCACTTGCAATTTGTGGTATGTGCTTATCCCATGCCGTATGCTTTCCAATCAAGCAGGCCCGAATTGCAGCTACAATGGACCTAATTGCTCTCTCTGAGGCATTGCTCTGAGGCGAATAATATGCGGTTGTTGTGTGGTTGTTTCCCTACGATTTGTACGCCATTGTCTGCATGGATGACTTGTGGACACTAAATAAAGGGAATATTTCGTCTCGCAAACAATTGATGATACTCGTTGCCGTCGCTTTCGTCAAGGTTTATAGATAAACAAACTTAGTTAGATGATCTAACACGATAAATATGGTTGTTTTCCCAGTGGATGATCGCGGATAGGGTCCTAACAAATCAATGTATATTTTCTACCAGGGTTTCTCGGGCATTAGGAATTTTCCCATAGGTGGTCGTGCGCATTGATTTGTAGCCTTAGATTGTTTGCAAATTAAACAGTAACAAAATCGTATACAGTTACGGCCATCCTCGGCCAGTAATATAATTTTCGAATTCGCTCGAGCGTTTTCTTGATTCCACAATGTGCGCTTTCCGGTAAGTTATGTTCGCGCTCGATAATATTCTTTCTACTAACGGATGGAATTCACATCTTCCATATTGGAACATCAGTTAATTCCACGTCTAATTTAGGCTCAACTCTAATAAAAATTTTCCCATTTTTAATACAAAAGTTTGGATGGATTTCCGGGCTCTCTTTTATGCGTTCCCGTAGTGAATTGAATTCTTCATCATTAAGTTTTTCCTCATCAAAGAGGTTAAAGTTATGCAAATTTACATTCGAGTTTACTTCTTCTAAGGTGTCACAATAAACTCGCGATAAGGTATCACCTACCACGTTATCCTTGCCTTTCTGATGAATTATTGTAAAATCGAAGTATTGAAGTTTGAGGCTCCATCGTGCAAATCGTCCACTTAAGTCTTTCTGTGTCATTAACCACTTAAGGCTTGCGTGATCGGTAATGATGGTAAACCTATATCCTTCGATATACCGGCCGGAACAGTTTTACACTAATCACAGCTGCTAGACATTCTAGCTCTGTGACCGTGTAATTCCTTTGTGCCGATTTAGTTTTTGCGATATGAAGGATATAGGTTTCTCAGCACTACACTGAGAAAAAAAAATTGTAAATTTGTTAACAAACCATTTTAATTCAAAAACTTTCAAATATGAAAATGCGCTATTAACGATTCTTATTAAATTATGTTTAAAAATAGTAATGCATTGTAAAATAAATCGTAGTTAATTCAACAGTTTTTGTTGTTAAATCATAAGAATTACAATGTTAGTTTATTAGTTTGTATAGTAAATTCATCGATGTTTCGTTGTTAACTCTACAATTTGTAGAACAAAAATGGTACAAAATGGTCACTTGGGGTGGGTGGGGTATTATAGGAGTTTATGTTTCTCTTTCTATATTAATGCGTCATCATTTCGTGCTTGCTGTAAATTACAGCCTGTAATCATTAATATTCGGAATTTATTTTCTCCGCCTGCGTGAGCACCGAAAGTTTGGGTTTTCACTATCATCTCAACACAAGTTTTTATTAACATTTCTTATAAAATATTTGGTAATCGCATAATTACTGCAGCTATGAAGCTACAACCTACAACGTAAAAGGTGGATATTAAGTACTTACATACAAATTAATCACTCATTAAGATAGCGAATTTTTCATAAATAAACCAAAAATTATTATCAGTCAAAAATCACAGAATAAGCATAGTAAATTCATCGATGCTCCATTGTTAACTCTACAATTTGTATAGTTAGGAGTTCAACAATTTTAAATTTAATTTAACACTATTTTTTTTTGCTTAACACCGTTTCATGATAAATTCATCAACAAACGTGATTGATTTTCTGAACCAGAAACAATATTGAATTAATAATTTTCGCCTATAATTTTACTACTCAACATTTTTCTCAGTGTATCGTCATCCAATTGGAAGAGCACACCCCCAATACATCGCAACGGATAATGAACTGTTTTCCAAAATAAGCAGAGCTCGGCATAGAAGCTCTTTCAACCTTCTAAAGGCCAACTCTGCATCATCGGTCCATCGAAATTTGACTCCTTTATTTAATAAATTGGTGATAGGAACGGTAACGTCGGCATAATTTGCATGAACCGACGGTACCAGCCCGCCATTGTTTGACTGTTTTTGGAGCTGGAAAGTTATTGATCGCCTGTACTTTTGCCGGATCCGTTCTCAGACCCTTTTTTCCAATAATGTAACCTAAGTACCGTATGTCTTTTAGTAGAAAGTGGCTCTTCTCAACGTTAAGGGTAAATCTGGCCCTTGACAATAATTCCACTACTGTTTGCAGCAATTCCAGGTGCTCGTCAAACCCCGCTGATATGATCAGTAAATCATCCAAGTACACGAATACATGTTCGTGTAGTTGGTGGGGTATTACTCGATCCATCAGTCTGCACATGGTTTGGGGTGCATTACACAACCCAAACGGCATGCCACAGAACTGGTAGAGAGGACGGCCTGGAACTGTGAAAGCTGTTATTTCTCGGGACTTCTTCGATAGCGGAATTTGCCATACGGCATCTTTAAGGTCAAGACTAGAAATGAATTTGATCTCTTTCATTCTTCCCAGCAAACCGTTTATAATGGGGAGCGGATATGCATCCTTTTTGGCCACCATATTAATTTTTCTTGAGTCCAGGCATAATCTATGTTTGCCATTTGATTTTTTAAATAATACAACAGGTGAGCTCCATTGACTATAACTCTCCTCAATCACACCGAGATTAATCATTCGATCTATTTCATCGTATATGAGCTGTTGGGTGATGGGAGAAACTGAATAATGTATTTGTGAAACGGGAACCAAAACCAAAGGTAGAGGTTGCCCGATTTCATATTTATATTTGCTTCATTTGTTCCTGCATCCCCAGTGACTTTAACCCGCTAGCTCAAAAGGGAGGTTAATCGGTCGTGGATCAGGGAATGCCAAATGAAGCCTAGTTTATCACATTACTTGGGCAGGCAAGGACTTGGTGGGGGATCGGACTCCCCGGGTAAAGATTACTACAATCACTTCTCTACGTGGGTTCAATCCACCATGGTTATTCCGTGTGGCTTACTCACACATCCTTATAGCCGTGTCGGTAAGTAAGCCACATAAAAGTAAAAAAAATCAAAGAGTTTAAAAAAAACCAAAAACTCACCTGTCTCCGAATGGAGCCTTCGAAGATCGAATTTTCCGATCAAACAGGAAAATTCACAAATCTCTCTTATAAATGTTCACTCAATTCTATATCAATAAAAATTTCACTTTAATTAACTATAATTGTAATTTTATACACTTATCATACTAATTACTACAAACACAAAACTTAATTTTTTTTTAACTGCCACACTTTTCTGATATGTTATACATATAGCATAAAACCAAAATATTATTTTAAAAAAAAATTTAAAATTGAGGAAATTAAATTAAAAACTTTATTTAAAACAAAAAAAATATTTAAATTAGCCCACGGATTTTTTAAAAAAAATATTTTTTTTATATTTTTTCCACATTGTCTTTTTGTAAAATTATTAATTATTATTAATTTTTTTATTTCACTTGTGAGCTCCAAGCTAATTTATATCTTAAGTGGTAAAGATCCGATCGACAACCCGACCAAACTCCCCAAACACTTGCCCAAACTCAACTGCCTGCCCCCAATTTTTCGTAGTCTTTTCAGTTTTTCTTCAATTGTCAGCGAAAAAGAGGGGAAATCCGTAATTAACGTAGTAACTATGCTGACAATTGATAAATCGAAAAAAATCGACCACGCCTCAATTCATTTAAACTCAAAAAAAAAAAATAAACACTATCATTTAAATTCATTCTTAAACGTGTGCTATATAATGAAAAAAATGCATTAATTGCGTTTTTGACTATTGAAATATTTTTGCGATTTTTCAACTTAATGTTTTGAAATCTGAATATGTATAGCACATTGTTGCTGATTTATAGTATATTCACATGGAAACGAGTAGTTGAACGCAAATGACCCTGTTCATCATATAATATTGTGAAATTGGATTACCATGAGTGGCATTGGGGATATCCCATGTGTGAAGGATATGATCTTCAAAATTATGAAGTCAAGGTCTTTAAGATACGCATTCCTTGAATACCTATTTTAGATTATTGGGATTGAGTTTGTAACAGGTGATGAGAAATGAGTGTTACATTTGTTTTATTGGGGTGGCATTACCAACATCAATCGTATGTTCCACAAGACTCGTTTTTCCTAATGGTTTTGTTGCAAAAGAAGGGAACAAATTAATAATTTGGCTTAGTTCGACCTTTTGGTGTGGGTCTAGCTTGTGTTGGTTATCATCGATTTGCTGAACTTTCAATTCACTAGTTATTCCCGGTGCAATGTTGAATTTTTGCCAAAAATCGACCCCAAGATAGAGCTCTGACTGAAGTGTTGGAACGATACAAAATTTAATTATTTCAGTCTTATTTAAATACTTGACTGGAAAGTTTACATAGCCACGAACAGCATTCATAGATCCAGCAGCCGTTTGAATACATGAGTTGAAAGGTTTAAAACGGATGCCCATTGATTTCAAAAATTCCTCCGAATTTTTACCTAATATGCTAACGCTAGCTCCACTATCTAGAAGTCCAACAATATATTGGCCGTTTACATTTATTCTAGCATATGGACGTAGGTTCTAGTCAGTATTGACTGTTACTTGCCGCGCTTTTCCACCGTTTGTAATTGGTTTTACAAAACTGTTATCACTCATCTTAACCTAGTTGTTACCGAATGTTTAGATTCAAGTAGAGAACACTCATAAAACTACGTGCATCACAACAACAAAACCAATAATTTCTTGGCTGCATTTTTTTTTTTTTGTATTCAAGTTCAAGGTGAATTTGTGTTTATATTGCAATCAGCTGTACTCGTTCAAAGCAAAAAAAACATATTTTTGACAAGCATTTGAAGTTCCATCAACCATCAAGATTTATTGAATATTCAAGGTGTTACCATACGATACTAATGACATCTTTCGTAAGGGTTTTTCAACTAACCTAATAACATAAAATAATTTTGTTATAATTATATCTGTTATAATTTTATATAAGTATTTATAAAAATTCATTTATGTAATCTTTTTTTAATGAAAAAATAAAAAAAAATCACTTCTGTCTAAACTTTTGGTTACCGACCAAATGGCACAGTGGTTAAAGCTTTGGCATTTGGATCGGGAGGAACCGGGTTCGAATCCCGATAGGGGCAGGATGCAAAAGTGAAATTTCATAACCGATTACGATCGGGGATGAAATGTAACACATCTATGACCCCCTGTCGGAGTGCAAAACTCATATGGGCCGACCCATCTTCCATGTCAGTATAGGCTGGCATGGAGCTTGCAATGTGCAGATGGTTTTAAATCGGCCCTATAGCCGTACGTCTTCGATTTGGCAGGTGATGCGTAAAGTAAGACGGAAAAAATAAACCGCGAAAGAGCAGGGAGTGCCTCGGCCCCAAAACAGATGGCATGGAAAAAAAAACTATTGGTTAAGTCATTTGAAACCAATTTAAAATCAAAATAAGTATAATTGATTTATACTTATCAACCACCCATATCCGGACCAAAAAAAATAAATTTAGAATTTTCAACATATTTTCTGGTCCTTCGAGCCGGATGTGGGAATCTGAAAACCGGAGATTATGGAATTTTTTCTTTGAAAAAGTTGAGTTTTGTGCAACAAAACAAATTTATACAATTCTTAGATAAAACGATTCTATCGATCGATTCTTATCAAAATGGCCGACGAAACAATAGACGCCGATTCGGTAATTACGCATCAATATCAATTGCTCGATTTCGTGCAGAAACAGTTAACAAATTTCAAAAAAGATTCTGCTGTTAGAAAAACAAAATATTATTTTGAACGTCGTTTGTCATGTTTGGATAAATTTTATTCCGATTTTCACACTAATCATCGTTTAATCATGCCGCTAATTGACAGAAAAGAATATTACATCAAAGAAGATATCCCGAATCAATTTGAAGAAGCATTTCTCTATTCAACTGCTGAAATAGAAGAAACCTATGTACTCGCATTCCCACCGTCGTCTCAATCGACCACGAGTAGACGACCATCGTCAATGATTACGCATACGGAACCTTCAAATGTGCGGTTACCAAAATTGGATTTGCCAAAATTTTCTGGTAATATTTTGGAATGGCCTTTATTTTTCGATTTATTTAAACAAATTCACGAAAGTTTAACTTTATCTTCTTCACAAAAATTTCAATACCTCAAGGGCTGTTTACAAGGCGAAGCTGAATTAAAGTTACGACATTTAGCCATCACCGATAACAATTATACGAACGCCGTCGATGAACTTGAGAAGAATTATAATAATACTCGATTGTTATTCGCGCAACAAATGAACGCATTTTTGTCACAGCCAGAGATCAAAGAGATACAAAAGAAGAAATCCAACAATTATTAAGTTTTTGCACCTCAATGCATGTAAATTCCAAATTAGGTGTTGAATCGAGTGAAGCGATTTTCGTTCATATTGTGCTGCAGAAATTACATCAAGATACTCGACCATTCTGCCTTCAGTCTTTCGACGCAAATAAGATCCCATTATGGTGTAATTTAGAGCACGCAATCGAGATACGACTAGCTTCGCTTCCATTAGATAATTCAAGTGATGTCAAGAAGCCATCATCCAATTCAAATGCTTCGTTACCTTCATCAAAGGAAACATCAAAACGGAATAAATCAACGCCCAGTTCATCGAATAGAAAACCAAATTCATTCCACGTATCCAATTCAACATCGGTACAGTATCCACATTGCAAAGAATCGCACATCCTACGAAAATGTCCATCGTTCCTCAAATTGTCAGTACAAGAACGAAAAGTAATAGTCGAGAAACTTAAGTATTGTTTTAACTGCCTTGGATTCAATCACGGGCTGCCAAGTTGTCCTAGCTAAAAGAATTGTGCCACATGTGGTGGTCGTCATCATACGTTGCTTCATTTTGTGAAGTCCAATGATGGTTCGGCTGCCTCATCGTCTGCGCCTGTCGCTCCTGCTCAGGTTCCAATATGTCATCACGCTCCGAAACCAACAAATCGATGCCACCAAATCTTATTAGCAACTGCAATCCTACGTATTCGTTCTAATAATGGTCAACTTATTCCATTTCGTGCTTTAGTCGATCAAGGATCACAAGCCACTTTAATCACTAAATCAGCTACTCAACGTTTAGGCTTACCCATGTCATCCATTCGCGCTCTGGTCAATGGTATTGGTAGCTCTCAAACTACTCAAAGCAAAGCTTCAATTTCAATTGCTATCAGATCGTGCCACGACGACCGTTTCGAATGTCACACTAATCCTCGATAAGTTGACTAAACAATTACCTTAAAATAGCGTCGATTTCACTGAGTGGGATCATATTCAAAGATTACCTCTAGCGGATCCACATTTTTCGCAAACGAGCCATATTGATTTGCTTTTAGGTGCCGAAGTGTATGCTTCAATCCTACGACCAGGTTTATGCCATGGAAAAATTGGTACACCAATCGCCCAATATACTTCGTTGGGATGGATACTGTCAGCTGAGATTATTCAAACTCAGTCTGCGACCATTCATGTATCGAGCTTTCATTCTCAAATCGAAATAGATTCACTTCTACGAAAGTTTTGGGAAATAGAAAAAATAAAAAACTGTCCAAAGAAGACAAGTGGTGTGAAGAGTTCTTTCAGAAAACTCACCAACGTCAATCTAATGGTAAATATTTAGTCCAACTGCCACCGAAGTCACATTACGATTCGAATGCAGTCATCGGTTCATCTTACAAAATGGCTTACGATCGGTTTCTACAATTACAACGGCATTTTCATCGAGATCCATCATTCCATTCAGCATATTCCGCAATCATCAGCGAATATCTCGAATTAGGACAAATGGAATTGGAACCTGCTCCCGAGTCGGACTACAAAACCATCAAAAATAACGTCTCTTCATTTCAGTGTTGTTATTTACCACATCATCCAGTGTTCAAGGCTACGAGTTCCACCACCAAACTTCTTGTAGTGTTTGATGATTCTGCGACGACGTCGAACAAACACTCACTGAACGATATTCTATTAACGGGTCCATTGCTTCCATCAGATTTACCAGCTGTCATCATCAACTGGCGTTTCATCAAGTATGTTTTCACAAGTGACATTGAAAAGATGTATCGTCGAATCGACATGTATCCTCAACACACTTAATATCAGCGAATTTTATGGAGAGATTCACCGGATGAAAACATCAAAACGTATCGACTGAAAACAGTGACATTTGGAACAGCTAGCGCACCATATACATCGCGATTCGTGTAATGTACCAGTTAGCTCAAGATGAAGAAAATAATTTTCCATTAGCTGCGTTCGCTATTAAAAATCAAATGTATGTCGATTACATACTTTCTGGAAATCACACCATCGATTCGACTATTGAGCTTCAACAGCAAATCATCCAATGTCTCCAGTCAGCCGGTTTTGAATTAAGAAAATGGTCAAGCAATGCATCACAAGTGTTATCATCAATTCCACTGGAGTATCGCGAGAGCAAATCGGATTTCTTAGTCGGACAAAATGACTCGATTAAAGCACTCGGTATGTATTGGCACCCTACAAAATAAATTTCGATTTGGAAACTGAGAATCACACAAAACGCACAGTTTTATCTACAATTACTCGCCTATTTGATCCGTTGGGGTGGATCAATCCAATTATTATAGTCGCCAGAACATTCCTTAAACGTTTGTGGTGCGAAGGACTTGATTGGGAGGATCAGCTTTCACACAATCTAGCTCATATTTGGCAATCATTTCTCGAGAGCCGTAACAGCATCAATCAAACCAAATTCCTCGTTGGATACACACTGACAACAGGCAACAAACTTTCGAATTACATACGTTTTGTGATGGATCAATGCATGCTTATTCTGCTGCAACGTACTTACGAATCGAAACATTTCAGCGAGTTTTCGTTCATTTAGTATTCGCAATATGCAAAGTAACTCCAAAACGCGCTCTTACAATTCCAAGGATTGAATTATGCGGAGCAGTTCTGGCAACGAAATTGCATCGATACGAGTACGTCAAATCAACACTCCGAATTCCGTCCAATCAAATAACCAGTTATTTTTGAACTGATTCAACTATTGTTTTGTCGTGGATTCGAGGGGATCCAAACCGATGGAAAACATTTGTGTACAGTAGAGTCAATACAATTCTCGACACCAGCAACACCAATCAATGGCATCATGTATCCACCACAGATAATCCAGCACATATTTCAAGCCGTGGTTTAACCGCTGGACAGTTGTTCCATTGCGAATTATGGTGGCCTGGACCTCAGTGGCTCAAAGAGAATGCTTCTAAACGGTCAGAATTGGTCCTTCCATCATAAGACTCCATCGAAAAGGACAGCGATTCAGAAATGAAGAAAAGTTACATCACTGCATCGATTACTATCGATCCTCTAAAATGCATTAGTCGTCGCTATTCATCATATATTCGCTTACGGAAAATTACCGCATGGATTTTACGTTTCATCATCACTTGTCGTGAAAAAAGAAATAACCATCGAATCACTTCAGGTTACTTAACACTTATCGAATGGAACCAGTGTGTTATTCCATTGCATACAAACGTCCAACTTGAGGCATCCAACAGAAATCGCAGCACTTAAACACCAACAACCGTTACCAACCAAATGTAAACTGATTGGTCTAAACCCATTCATCGATCGTGATGGCATACTGAGAGTGGGTGGTCGTCTTCGAAATTCCTTATTACCATTCGACCAAAAACATCCAGTCATCATTCAATCAACAAATCACTTCACAAGACTATTAATCAATCATTGTCACCGAATTTGTTTGCATGGAGGTATCCAACTTACTCTGAATCAAATTCGCAAAACATATTGGATTTTACACGCACGTTGAATCGTCAGTTCACAATTGAAAAATTGTCGTGAATGTTTTAAAGTGAATCCAATACCACGTTCACAGTTAATGGGCGAACTTTTCCATTCTCAGCCACTGGAGCAGGTCCGATCGCCTTTCGTGTATCAAAAGGCCATGGAAACAAATCGTACAAAGGGTATATCGCCGCCTTTGTTCGCCTTAGCACGAAGGCAATGCATTTGGAACCAGTGAGTGTTCTCACTACCTCAGCATTTTTAGCAGCACTACAACGATTCTTTGCTCGTCGTGGATTTTGTCAAAATATGTATATACAGCGATTGTGGCACGACATTCATCGGAGCAAACAATCAATTGAAAGTAAATGAAAAGGCTACTAAGAAAATATTTGAAAAGGAAATTCTGCCAGTTCTTGTACCACAAGGGATTCAATGGCACATTATCCCACCCATTTCGCCACACTTCGGTGGGCTATGGAAAGCCGGAATAAAATCGGTAAAGTACCACTTGAAACGAATCATTCCGAAAATCGACGGTTACCTTCCAAGAAATGGCAACTGTACTTTGTCGTATCGAATCGTGTCTCAATTCGAGGCCATTATTTCCGCTCAGCGACAAACTCGATGATATTATCGCATTAACTCCAGGACATTTCACCAGAGGATACGCTCTCTCTATTAGCACCTGAACCACCAATCGAAAATTTATCACCAATCAATCGGTGGCATCAATTACAAAAAATTCTACACGAATTTTGGAACGTCTGGCATAAAGAATATTTATCACGACTACAAATTCGTCCAAAATGGAATCAGGTCAAAGAAAACATCGCTATTGGTGAATTGGTTTTAGTAAAAGATGAACGATCACCACCTAATGGAGATTAGGTCGAGTCATCGAAGTTCATCAAGGCAAGGACAAATTGGTTCAAGTCGCTTCATTAAAAACCGCTAATGGAATCATCAAACGTCCGATTGTCAAATTGTGTCCATTACAAAAACCAGCTGACAAAAGCGTAATTGATCAGCTCCAATCCATAAAGGAGCGCTTGTTGCACACTAATCAAAATTAAATACACCTTGCTTTCATTTCAGCTATCCAATGTACCCAACGTTATTCTCTCCAATCAACATATTTACTCCGCCGAGTCGTGGCGGCGTAATAACCACCGAATTTCAACTGATTATGGAAAAAATACCGATCAGTTTCTTCAATTCCGCAATTTACATCTCTAACCAATACCATCAGGTCATGTGTAATTATTTGAATTATATTTAAAACCCTGTTCTCTCACAAATTCTTGTTTCTAGATACGACAAATCGAATGCGAACAAATCAACAAAAGCATCATAACATTATCGAAGATTTATCCTGATATATATCGGCCCGGGCGGCATGTTCAGATTCGAAGGAGAGAGCGATCGTCAGTTTCCGTTCAACACACAACACAAATTTTCCAATCAAAAACAAAATATTTATATATTATTTTTGTATGTGTATACAATTTTGACAGGCGATTGTAATGTCATCCATCACCAAGGTGAATTTAATATTCAAGGTGCTACATCACTTAACTAGTGACATCTCACGTAAAGGTTTTGACCTAATTTACATAATATACTACATAGAATAATTTTCTTTTATAATTTTATATCAGTATTTTTTATATAAGTTTATGTATAAGAATTCATTTTTATGTATTTTTGTAATGACAAAAAATCTCACTTTTGTATAGCAACTCTCGTTCAATCGTGTTTGAATCATTACAATAAAAATAATAAATAGCAATTAAATTCAAAATAAGTGTAGTAATTTTTTTCTGTGCTTATCATTCATACTCACAATCCGAACCAAAAATAAATAAGAAAATTAAACGCAACAACAAAATTTATTTTTTAAGTAAAATTCGATTAAAATATTAATAAAAACCAAGTAAACGTAGTAACTATTTCTAAACATTTGTTTTCTTATTTTATTACGATCGTGTTTCGAACTCCAGTAATTAAATTGTTTTCCCGTAAATTTATTCCTCAATCGCCAGAATTTACTTTTGTAAAACAGGGAATTGGGGAAAATGTCTGGTGAATAGTTGCTACAAAAATAAACTATTCCCTATTCCTGGGGAATTACCAGAATAGGGCCACTGAGGGTGGGGTAGACTCATCACGCAAACAAAATAATTATTTTTGATTATTATTAGCATACAATTTTGTATGCGAATAAAGGGGTGGAATAGGGGGGGGGGGGTGAAACAAAAAAGGATCTCTAAACCTGGATGATCCTATGAAACATTTTTTTTCACGACCTCTATTTATTAGTTTTTTTAATTTTTTATTTTACCTCTACCAGATTGAGCTGGACATTGGACTAATAAGAATCATGCAATTAATGTAATCGTCTTTAAACCAAAGCGTTAGAAGCTGTAAATCCAGCCACGTGAAGCATATTATAAAATATGACCATTGGCCATCGATTACTTTTTCTTTTGCAGGTGTAGCCGCCTTGTTCGTCGTAATCTTGGCTCATAATTAGTTTTGTCCCTCCATTTATCCATTTATCTTCTCGGTTGCATTTGCAGTCGACATTAGAAGCACATAATAATCTAAAATTTTTAAAAACCGACTCCTCAAATAAATCCTATTTAATCCATATTTGAATTGGATCGATTCGTTTGATTAATGAACCTAAGCTCAAACACACATGTAAGTACGTATCTTGTAAGCAAAACGAAATTTACTAAACATATAAAATATCAATTTTTTTAAACTGCCAAACCACTGGTGTGTGGTACAAGGTTAATACCATATGCTCTTAGAAACATATTATTCAATGTCACACTGGGCGTGTGTGCTTAATCCACAACGTGTACAGTGTTTAAAGCTCTGCGAGGTATGTACAGACTACATACAGCTACATCACCGGTAGTACAAGAAAACATTATTATTGAGTTTCCTTCCAGCAACCAAAAAAAAAAAAGTTTTGTGAAAAATAAATTTTCTTCGATTTTCCTTATTATGGGATGCTGGATCGATTTTACTTTTTCTATCGCAATCAAATTATAGAGATTAAATTACATCATTTTGCAAATAACAGCAAGAACAACACATACACGGAACTGAACAAAGATTGCGAGACGATATACAAACTCGAAAATCTCCCGAAAAAATTGAATTAACATAATCTTTATTTGTGTATCTTATGGTGTATATAGTTTCTTATTATCTTAAATAAATTGTGTTGTTGTTGTTATTACCTATGCTGAGATAATTATCTAGGGTTTTAATGTAATGTTAATAGAACCATATAGATTTACCATATTTACGGGGTGTTATGGTTTAAACATTCCAATTTCCAGCGCAATCCATTCGTTATGGTATTTCCTAGTTTTATTCTCATCTGACTGTGTATATGTGTACTAATATAATGGATAGTGTGTACGTATCTGTGGAAAATTCTGTTTGGTAATTCGATTGGATTATGGTAAATTTATTGTGATCTCTATGGTTGTTTGAATTTACGGGATAGCATTTATTTTGGGTAGCAATTTTATATTCTATGCAAATATGTATATGTAGTTGGTAGTTTTGCAATTTTTATCTACCCTATAACCTGGCTTATAGGTGTATATGCAGGTTCAATTGTACTGACCAACTACACAAATATAAAAATACACAGAGAGCAAATAACACCGCTAATTGAATATATCTAACATTTTGTCTGCATAAATTTAACAAAATTATTTTAATATCGTGTCAAAAAATTCTACTTTTATCGGTTTGCCCTCGCCATTCAAAATCATTTTTCTGTACAAATATTTAAAATGTATATGTCGTAGCTAGAAAGCATCCTTCAAATCAAAATGCAAAATAACGCAAGCAAAAAAAAAATCCCCATGTTTCGAGTGTCGTCGACATATTCAACCGACAATAGAAATTTTATTTATTTTATTTTTTCACAGCCATCACCCGGTACACTAATGCGATTAAATACCACTTTAATCCGTTCAATGTTGAATATATTTTAGCTGTATATAGAGCGATGACATTTTTACCATATACCATTTCGGATACATATCTGTGTCTGTATGTATGTATATGGTTTATTCCCAGATTCAACTTACAATATCAATTTGTATCAAACGAGATGTGATGTTGTATTCGTACAAGGTACCAAAACCAACATACACCGTCCTAAATCTTATCAGTCTCGAACAAGGAAAGGAGCTTTTATTTCGTTATATATTTTTTTTCACTGTGAATCTCAACAAAACATTTTTCTGTTCATTTTAAATTTTTTTGGGGTTTGGAGGAGGGCGCAACGATGGACTAAAAGTTTTTGCGAAAAAGTACTGTTTCACAACTATTTGACTATTGGAAACTTAATAGAATGAACTAATTCACAAAAAAAAAAAAATGTTACGAACAATTTGGATAAAATAGAGAATCAACGGAAGTTAAAAGTTTTCAGTTTTTATTTTCCAATTTTTCTGTTTATGTCGAAGTAAAGTTTTTGCAGCAAATAAATTGTTGTCGTACCGGAAAATATATAAATAAAGGGGGGAACAAAAAGTTTCGTTTAATTGAGTTGAAAATTGATTTTCTGTTGTGATGTAAAGAATTTTCGTTCACCTGTTCCTGTTATTTAAGATTTTGCGACATAGGATACAATTTGTGAGGGAAGATTACAATTTTAGAATGCGCGGTTGTATTGCACCGTGGAGCCAAAATGATGCACAACTAAAAAATTTTGTTTTTGTAATTTGCCCGTTCGACCTTGTCTACAAAAGAGACAATCCGCTATGCTAAATCACAGCAGCTATTGCTACTCTAAATTTAATGATGGGTTGGCGAAAAAGAAATTCAAATATTGTTTCGCTAGATGGCTTAAGCAGTGACATATATATCTCGTGATGTTTGAATCATTTTCAATACCTATCCAATGGTACCTATTTTGTATTTACATATATCCGTGCCATCAAACAGATTTTTGAGGGTAAACAAGTGGGGCCGAATTTTGGTCAAAAAATTATGAGATTTACAGTTGTTTTACTTACTGTTATATCTAAAACATTAAATCATAAAATTGTTTAAAATTATTTTTCGACCAAAATTGTTTTTCGGCCAAAATGGGCGCCTGATGAGGTACACGTTTTTGTCAGCATGAATTGCATCAATTTGTCAGCATTAAAATGAGGGGAAAATAGAATTAAAACATGGAAATAAACACAAATAAAAACAGTTTTATTAATAAGAAGCATTCCCTCCCCTAACCCGAATGACAGCTTCCATTCGATGCTGCATTGATTTCACCAAAGTTTTCACCAAATCTTAAAGTATCGCCTCCCATTCCTCTACGATTGCCTGTTGCAGCTCCTGGAGACTCGTTGGAGAAACATCTCTTTCTCGAAACCTTCTTTTCAACTAGTCTCATAAATGTTCGATGGGATTGAGGTCCGGGCTTCGAGCTGGCCACTCATTAACAGGCAAATCCACCTCTTGAAGGTAATGATATACTACATCAGCCGTATGCGGTCTCGCATTATCCTGCATAAACCAAAAATGTTCCCCAATAAACCCGGCAAAAGGTACGACGTACTCCTCTGCCACACTCAACGACCGGAGAATCGGCTCAAATTTAGTTGTAGAGCCACCTCACTTTGGTGTTGCCCCGCATAAATTAGTACAATCACTTGTGCGGCTACTTCTGTTGTAGTATCCATTTCTTTACTCCGGTTGAAAACGTAATCAATAGAGAATCGTTCAGGCTAAGCGTCGATATGCGAATGATCACAATTCCGAACGAGATATTTCATGGCATGCTATTGTATTGATCTTGTTGAATTATTTTTAGAATTTAATTCGAAAGCCTGCTTTATGCATTTGACAAAAAATCACTTTGTTGGCATGGTACAAGTACAAAAAGGTACCACTGGATAGGTATTGAAATAGACTTTGAATCTGTACTAAAAAAAATTTAACAAATATTAGATTTTTTTTTTTGATTTGTAACGTGCGTTACATCATATGCCTCTATTACCTTGCTCAACTTTGGTGGCACACTGTGTAACTTTGATATTACGCCTAGGTCACTGCTGCACGCAACAAATCATACCGTTTAAATAATCATTACGCCTGCGAAGTTTGCAGATACGTATTACTACAGTATAATTTAGGCGAAAAATTATCGATTATGACTTGCATTTTGGTGTATGAACCATGCACAGACCGCAAGTCGTACGATAATTGTTTTTGTTATTGCATTAGCGGCTTTCGGTTCTTCGGTATAACGAAAATACCTAATTTTTGTTTTTGCGTTTCTGGTAAAGAATAAAAATATAATTTTTTCGTCGCTCATTCGATATATAGTAATCGTAAAAATTTGCGTATAGAATTGTGAATATAAAAAAATTTGCAACAAAAAATTAAAAATTCAAGTTAATTAAAGGGTGGAACCTTAAAAAGAGTCCGAGTGGATAGTATTGAGTTTAGTTGGTGTGCAAAACATTGGTTAAGTGATATAGTCATGTACAATTGTGAAATCATTTGAAGTGAGCCTAAATGAAAAACCTCAATAGTAATACTTTTCGGAAAAAAACGATATATGCTAAAAGAACGATACCAGAACGTAGTCGCCCACGAGGGTTGTGTATTTTTTTACGCAAAGTTGTTGTGGAGTTTACCCTTCGATATCCGAAAACATTACATGTGATATATGTCGAAGCGAGCAAAAATGTACAAACAACTGCGCATAGAGCAACTGTTGTATTTGGCGCCATACTAGTAAGGCGGACAATCGATAGTGGCTGAGTTTTAGTGAAGTCTTGGTGTTACACCGGGGCAACGTAAGTGCCTTGCTGAAGATTTTGGCGGGGATTTTGGTGTTGTCTGCGGTATCCGGATCCAGTCTGCAGGGCGAACGGTGATCAAGGTCAAGGTCGGGGACATATAGCTGCACGCGGCGAAGTCGAGCGGACGTCGGCATATTCGAGCACTAAGTTTTTGAAGTAAAACTTCTTTAGGCACGCTTGACTTGGGGACTAAGCTGGTAAATGCGTTACGAAAAGTGTAATCGAACGAGGCGAACGAAACAATAAAAGCAAAACGAAATCATTTTCCTTTAGTATCAGGATGTGCCATGACAATCATAAATCCCTAGGTGGAACATTAGATGATACCATTTTATTTTAATAATTGGTTAAAAAAATTAGAAAATAAGAAAATAGGAAAATTGGTAAATGGAAAATTGAAAAAATTGGAAAATTGAAAATTTCAAAATTTGCAAACTTGGAAAATTTGTAAATTGGAAAATTGAAAAATTATAAAATTGGAAAATTGGAAAATAGGTAAATGGAAAATTGGAAAATTGGAAAATATGAAAATATTGAAATATGAAAATTTGAAATTTGGAAAATTGGAAAACTGGTAAATTGGAAAACTGAAAAATTAGAAAAATGAAAAATTGGAAAATAGGAAAATAAAAAATATGAAAATAGGAAATTTGGAAAGTTGGTAAATTGTAAAATTAGAAAATTTGAAAATTGGAAAATTGGAAAATTGAAAAACTGGAAAATTGGAAAGTCATAATATAGACTTCTATGTCACTGACTGACTCACTCGAGAGGGTGACTGACTCACTCGAGAACGCACAGGGTGACCAAACATTTTTTTTCTATATTATAACATCTATGTCACTCACTCACCTACTCACCTACTCACTCCAGAACGCACAGGGTTACCAAAAAAATCGTCCATGTGATATATTTTATATATGTATTTTTTCTATATTATAGCTCCATTCCACACGAGGTATCACAGAAACCGATTCTTTCTTCGTTTCTTTCCCCGTTCGCCTATGATACAGGTTTTAATGCGACTTAAACAAATTTTTGATGAAACCACACTACACAAACATAAATGAAATAAAAAATATTTCAAGGCCATTTTTACTATGCGAGGAGATTTCTAAAATTATTTTTGAAGTAAAACTTCTTTAGGCACGCTTGACTTGGGCACTAAGCCGGCAAATGCGTTACGAAAAATGTAATCGAACGAGGCGAACGAAACAATAATAATACACAACAACAACAATAAACGAAAACGAAATCATTTTCCTTTAGTATCAGGATGTGCCATGACAATTCATAAATCCCTAGGTAGAACATTAGTTGATATCATTTTATTTTAATAATTGGTTAAAAAAATTGGAAAATAGGGTTAGGTTAGGTTAGGTTAGAGTGGCTGCTATCGCACACTTAGGCCAATAATGGCCCATTGTGATACCACAGGATCCAATCTCCCCTTACTCCCGCTGAAACCAACCAGAGCTACTGATGTAGCGTAAAATATCTCGCACCCCAAAGTCCGCGAGTTCAGAAAGGCTGTCCATGTTGTACACACCCAAGTACCTATGTCTTTTGTATGATAGTGCTGGACACGAGCATAGGAAGTGAACTAACGTCTCTTCCTCCTCTTCGTCCATACAACTTCTACAAAAGTCATTCGTCTCTAGACCCAGCCTTCTCGCATGTTCCCCAAAAAGGCAGTGTCCTGTCAATATCCCTACGACCAATCCTAAATCTCGTTTTCCCAGGGATATAAGTGCCTTGGAGCGCCGCAGGTCCAGTTTTGGCCAAACCTGTTTTGCTACCATGCACGTGAGAGTGTTGGTCCACCTCTCATCTGTCAAGGCGATTGCCTTTTTACTGAGCGTCAATTTGAGCGCTGCTATAGGCCTCCCTAGACCTGCCCTTTCCGGTTGCATCTGGAGAGTCGTACCGTACCTAGCTAGTTCGTCTGCCCTGCAGTTTCCCGTGACGTCCGAGTGACCAGGGACCCAGATTATCTGGATACTGAAATACTCGCTCATCTCATTAAGAGATGATCGGCAAATCCAGCGCCACCCGTGACTTCAGAGAAACCGCCTCTAGTGACCTGAGTGCCGCTTGACTGTCCACATAAATCGCGATATCCCTAACAGATACCACGTTATGCTTCAACCATGTCACGACTTCCCCTATCGCCACCACTTCAGCCTGGTACACGCTGCAGTAGTCAGGGAGACGAACAGAAATATTAACATTAAGCTTCTCACAGAAGACTCCGGCTCCTACTTTGCCGTCTAGCTTAGAGCCGTCCGTGAAAAATTGCAGTGCCTCGTTTTCCAGTATTGATCCGTTCCTCCAGGATTCCCTAGAAGGACAGATGATCCGGAAACCTATATCGAAGCACAACGTTGGTTTAATATAATCTAGATTCACCAGTTCTTCCCCTAGTGATCTAACTATCGTCGAGTGTCCCGCCTGAAGACACTTCCACTGAGAGACAGCCGAGAGCCTTGTAGCCACATTGGCTGCCATCTGCTTACCAAAAAATTCGATTTACATAAGATGGAACATAACCTCTAAAGCGCGTGTAGGTGTTGTCCATAAGCGCCACGCTTATAAGCATACAGGCCGTTCTTTGCACCTTCTCCAACATCCTTATATAGGTTACCTTTTCCAGAGCTGGCCACCACACGCCCACCCCGTACATCAGCACAGGCCTTACCACTGCGGTATAGAGCCAGTGTACCAGCTCTGATTTCAAACCCCATTTCTTCCCTATGGCGTTTCTACACGAGTAAATGGCTACATTAGCCTTATTCACCCTTTCTACAATGTTAGGCTTCCAGCTGAGCTTACTGTCCAAGATTATGCCCAAAAATCTCGCTCTGTCAGCAAAAGCCAGTCTAATGCCGTTCACGGTAGGAGGGCCAACTACCGGAATTTTATATTTCTTAGTAAATAGTACCAGCTCTGTCTTGGAGAGGTTGATCCCTAATCCACATTAGCTGGCCCATTTCGTAACGATCAGGAGTGCATTCTGCATAACATCCCTAATCGTATCCAGATATTTGCCTGAGACAGCTATTGCTACATCATCTGCATACGCTACAACCCCTATCCCCTCTTTCTCCAGTTCCAACAGCAATCCATTCACCAATGCACTCCAAAGAAAGGGGGACATTACTCCTCCCTGCGGAGTTCTTCTAACCACCCGCCTTCTAATGGTGGACTCTCCCAGTTCCGAGATAATAATCCTGCTTACCAGCATCTGATTTATCAACCTACTTATAGGATAATCCACCTTCAGAAATGACAATCCTTCCATGATCGCCTCCGTTTTTACATTATTAAAGGCACCCTCAATGTCGAGAAATGCTACCATACAATACTCTTGCGAGTAAATTGACTTCTCAATCATGCGTACTAGATCGTGCAGAGCTGTGTCCACCGACTTTCCCTTACAGTACGCATGCTGCGACATTGCCCAATTCCTTGGCTCAACTTTTGTTCGAATAAGTACGTCTATCAATCTTTCCAAGGTTTTCGACACAAAGGATGATAGAGTTATAGGCCTCAGGTCCTTTGGATAAGCCTGTGAGCTTTTTCCCGATTTCGGGATAAAAACCACTCTGACCTTCGTCCATTTCCTGGGAATATAGACCAATTGCAGACATCCTCTGAAGATAACCTCCAGCCAGGGGAGGATAACTGCAGAGTTTCTTTGAATCTCTGCTGGTATAATCCGATCCGGGCCCGCCGATTTATAAGTCTTAAAACCGTTCAGCGCCCACAGGATTCGTTTCCTGTCCACGATGCCATCCACATCTGTTAAAGGTGTTCCTCGATGAGCTTCAGGCTCCATCGAGTCATCAATGCTTCCCGGAAAATGGGTCTCAATGAGAAGCTCCAATGATTCCGCACTTGAAGCTGTCCATAACCCGTCCGACCTAATTAAGTAACTAGGACTGGTTGGGTTGGTAGATAGAATTTTCCTAAGGCGAGAAGTCTCAGAGATTTCCTCCATTCTACAACAGAAGAGTCTCCAAGACCCCCTTTGTGCCTTCCTCAACTCTTTTTTGTATTTTCTCAGGTCTTCCTTATAGGAATCCCAATCCCGATTTTCCCTGGTGTTCTTAGCCTTATTAAAGGCTGTCCTACACACTCTCCGATAGGTTCCCAACTCCGTGGTCCACCATGTCGGTTTCTGCCTGCCCCTAGGCTTTATCAGGGGACACGCAGCGTTAAATGACAGATTGCATGCTTTTGTGACAATATCAACCATGTCATCTAATTCCTCTACTGTCGCCGGAAGTCCAGGAACCTCCAGCGGCAATAGTTCCTTCAACACCTCCCCATATTTGTTCCAGTTTGTCCTTCTGGGATTCCTAAAGGCTTTCCGGGCAACAGGTTTGATGTTGAGGTTATATGTAATATATCGGTGATCAGAGAATGAGTGCTCCTTCGCCACTCTCCACCCACTGATCATATCAAAAATTGTTTCTGACGCACAGGTTACATCTAGAACCTCCTGTCGATTTCTAACAATGAATGTTGGTTCACACCCAATATTGCAAACTACGAGGTTAGTGTTTAATAAGTAATCAAAAAATAACTCACCTCTTTCGTTAATGTCTGTGCTTCCCCAGATTGTGTGATGCGCGTTTGCATCACATCCAAGTATCACACCTACCTTTTTCAGACCTGCTTCCCGGATCAGTTTCCCCAGATTACCCGGTGGAACCTCCTTTTCACGATCCATATATAGGCTGAGGCTAGCCATAGTTTTTCACAGCCTACCTCAGCGCTCACCGCTGTAACGTCCCCGCTACTAAATTGTGGAAGAAGAAAAATATTCAAATTATTTTTCGCTAAGATACACGATCTGATCTTTTCAGAATTGCTTGAGTATAATACTTTATACCCTTTCATTCTGAGGCCACAGATCCTGTTATTGTTAATCCAAGGTTCTTGGATTAACACCAAGTCCTCATCTGACTTAGTCAGTCTGAGCACGAGAGCTGCCGAGGCAGCCTTCGTGTGATGTAGGTTTATTTGTACAATGCTAATCATTGTAATGGACCTTACTCACCTCTTCCTGCACTCCCTGCATCAGGATAGTGCAATTTACCTCATTGCTCCGGACGCTGTCTTCCTCTCGTCGAGAGCCTGACAGGATGTCCCCATCAGGCTCCAGAGAGAGGAGGCTGCCTCCCATCACCAACTTCTCTTCGTCCGAAATATCGGAACGGCTACCTTGGTCGTCCTCAGTCCGCTTGACCATTTCCTGCCGGGTCCGTTCGCCGTCGCCCCCAGGCTGGTCTTCCGCGCCCTTATCGACCTCGTCTTTCTTATAAACTTTAAGAGTGATCGACCCGAAACCGAAGTTGATCACTCCCTTAGATCTAGCAAGGGAAGCCAAGGATTCCTTATTGATCAGCATGATTGCCAATCTAAAGCCCCCCCTGGCCTCCTTCTGCTTCACAATCCTCCATCCTTCCGTTGGAAGATCGGGATTACTGGCCCGGATAATCTCAATGATCTCCTCTGGCTTATCCGGCTCAGTTGGTAACCAGACGCGTGCCCTCGGCCTGCTCGGGATTTCCCCTCTGCTGACTGCTTCAAGCCTCGCGCCCGGCCACACCTCGCCTACCTCGGCCACTGCCCTTTTATAGAGATCGACCGATCTCTGGTCCGAGCACGCAGTTAGCTTAACGCGCCCTTGGTGCCATCCCGCATCTCTGCAGGAAGGGGGGATCCCGGATTTTCTCTCAGGATCCTCAAGAAAATGGAATTTAGTGCATTATACACTATCCTCCACTTTTCCGATGTGATGCTCCCATCTTCCTGACCTTTGTCAATGACGGCTAGCACCAGCACGTGCTCCTTCAGGGTTTCACTGAATAATTTCAGTTTCTGCTCCTTAGGAGCCCCCGACGTCATGTCTGCTTGCACTTTGGCCCGCTTACTGCCTTCTGCTTCAAGCTCATCCTGGGACCTCTGTCTTTTAGACACAAGGACCCTCTCCGAGCTATTGCAGCCGACAGTTTTCTTAGCCCATGCTATAGATTCCTTCTGCGCAACTGTAAGCTGCCCCTCAGGGGTCGCAGCCAGTTTCTCCAGAATTCTAAACGCCGACCGTCTCTCTCTGTACCGTCGCTTTGCTGGGGGGATCTCTTTCGGTCCCCCGCTCTTATGTTTGGCGGTTCCGCTTTCACCTGGCTTCGATGCCATGGTGTTGCTTGCCCCTGCCTCAGATGAGGGAACCGCACCTTTCTGGTTAGAGCTACTCCCCTCTATAGTACTTTCCGGTTTTTGGTGGGTACCGGTCCCCTTGTTTTTATTATTTTTTTTTAAACCTTCCATTTATTCCCACGAGTATCGGAGAAATACGTCCACCTGTGCAGAGATCCGTATGCGCAGTTTAGGCTAAATACAACTGGAGGTCGCCAGGTATTCAGAGGGCTCCGTTCACGACTGGGCTTTGTTAAATGGGCCCCCAGTCTAGTCGACCATCAGCACGGGTCGCGTAACACCTTAATCCAGCCCATTGGCTTACCGAGCACCCCGTCCGCCGCGCCCCGACCTCCTCCCACATTCACTCACTCATTCACCATTCATATGGATATCCCAAACAAATGGGACCCACGTCATTCATGGGATACCCGTTTATAGGGTTCCCCATTCACTACCTGGAAGCCCGGAAGCGCAAGGAGGCGTGACGCTCAGTTCACCGTGGTTGTGGTCGATGGTTTTATGGTGCCATCAGTTCGCCTTTCCCTACTGGGTATCATAGGCACTCAGAATTTAGTGAACAGAGGTTAACCACTCCCCCGTTCTCTGAGACTCTCCTCCCAGCAGAGCTGCGGTTGGGGACGGCTTATTTAATTCACCGCTAACCTACCTATCGATAGGCCGTTCACGATCCACCACCTGTGACCCCCCCGATAGCTGCAGCTCGCCACGGGTCGGGTTGATCCCTAATCCACATTTGCTGGCCCATTTCGTAACGATCAGGAGTGCATTCTGCATAACATCCCTAATCGTATCCAGATATTTGCCTGAGACAGCTATTGCTACATCATTTGCATACGCTACAAACCCTATCCCCTCTTTCTCCAGTTCCAACAGCAATCCATTCACCACTGCACTCCAAAGAAAGGGGGACATTACTCCTCCCTGCGGAGTTCCTCTAACCACCCGCCTTCTAATGGTGGACTCTCCCAGTTCCGAGATAATAATCCTGCTTACCAGCATCTGATTTATCAACCTACTTATAGGATAATCCACCTTCAGAAATGATAATCCTTCCATGATCGCCTCCGTTTTTACATTATTAAAAGCACCCTCAATGTCGAGAAATGCTACCATACAATACTCTTGCGAGTAACTCGCAAGAGTATTGTATGGTAGCACTCTTGCGAGTAATTTGAAAATTTGTAAATTTGGAAAATTGGAAAATTATAAAATTGGAAACTTAAAAAACTTAGAAAATAGGTAAATAGAAAATTGGAAAATTGGAAAATTGGGAAATTGAAAAATTGGAAAATTGGAAAATTGGAAAATTGGAAAATTGGAAAATTGGAAAATTGGAAAATTGGAAAATAGGAAAATAGGAAATAATGAAAATATGCAAATATGAAAATTGGAAACTTTAAATTTATAAAATTGGAAAATTGGTAAATTTGAAAACTGTTAAATTGGAAAATTAAAAAATTGGAAAATTGGAAAATTGGAAAATTGAAAAATTGGTAAATTGAAAAATTGGAAAATAGGAAAATAAAAAAATATGAAAATAGGAAATAAATTCCAAAAATATTAAATTTGGAAAGTTGGTAAATTGGAAAATTGGAAAATAGAAAAGCTGGAAAATTGGAAAGTCATAATATAGACTTCTATGTCACTGAATGATTCACTCGAGAACGCACATGGTGACCAACATTTTTTTTTTCTATATTATAACATCTTTGTCACTGACTCACTTACTCACTCCAGAACGCATAGGGTGGCCAAAAACCGATTTTTTCTTCGTTTCTTTCCCCGTTTGCCTATGATACAGGTTTTAATGCGACTTAAACAAATTTTCGATGAAACCACACTACACAAACATAAATGAAATAAAAAATATTTCAAGGCCATTTTTACTATGCGAAGAGATTTCAAAAATGATTTTTTTGTCCATTTTGTTACACATACATAAACATTATCTATTACGGCTAATTGGCCTTGAAAAAGTTACCAAGTTACAAGGTTACCTCTTGTAGCATCAGACATTAACGGCTAGGTGACACTCGAGAACGCACAGGGTGACCAATTTTTTTTTCAATATTATAATTTTTCTATATTATATTATAAATATTAAATATCTTGCTCAAGTACACATATTGGTAATTCTTCTCGCTAACTTCGAGTAAATTTTTTTTTGCATTTTTGAATTTTTTTTCAATTTTTATTTCTGTAGTGTGGCCTAAAGCACACTTAATTTTTTTGTATTTTATTTCTATTTTTTTTATTTAATCCTATAGCCATTTATTTAATTTGCTTTTTCCTTTAAGTAAGAATTTTCGCGTGTTTTTTTAAAATTGGACTATTCTTAATTTCAAAATTTGTTAATCATTGTTGTTTTATTTCTTTCAATATCGCCAAAAGTTAGGTTGGTTGCAGGTGCCGTGTACCGAATGCAGGGAAAGCGCTTTCTTCGCTCAGGAGGAGACAGGTAACCTTTTATTTGCAGATATATAAACATCCGTTTTTTTTGGTACCGTTTGAGTGCCGACCTTACCTTTTTTTTAATTAATCAATTTACAAATGGTGCTTCGCAAATATTTCTGATTTTTTTATTATACTAAAATTGTACTTTTATTGGTTAAAAGAACACATTTGTGACCTCATTGAAATTTACATGTTCTTTATTTCTTACATTTATTATTTTTTTCTATTATTCTTTTTTTTGTTGTTTTGATAATAAATACGAATAATATGCCTATTATTATAATTATAAATCTAAATACGTGTCTAAATTTCACAACCTTGATGAGCGAGTAAGTGGAAATGGGCTGGAGTGAGTTGAGGGAGTGAGGTAAGTGGTTAAAATGAGTGTCGGAATGTTAATCTCGTGTTAGGTTTTTTTTAATTCGGAACGGGTGTTCCAATGCAATCCGGAATAGCCCAGCCAGAGCACACCCGCACGGCCATATTGTTACCTCTGCTACTGAGCTAGCAGCAGAAATCATGGCGTGCTTTAAAAAAAAGTTTCATTACTAAATATTAACTATTATCATAGTTTTTTTTGGTAACGGCAGTCAATCTCAAAGGCGGTCGTTACAATTTTTGAACTTTTGTGGAAAATTGAGCAATTTTTTTTGCACCCAAGTGTACATTCAATTCACATTTATATACCCGGGTATTTCTAGTGACGATTAAGAATTTTTATTTGGTGAGAAGGTGAAGGTAAAATAAAAAAAATTTTTTTTCGACATTTACATAAATTACTTTAATCTGATAGCTTTAGGAAGTCTTTTTTGTAAACTGTGTTGCTCTTCAATTGTATACTATCGTCAAGCAAATATCCTTGATGTGAATTTTGCACGGTGCGCACCTTTACATTGCCTGCGTTTCGCGTTATAGACAGACGTTATTGACGTAGAGCTGACTGTGTGAGTAGACGGCCGTCTCGAGGTCGGTTCCAGTACTGTTCAACGTCTGGTCCTACACTTTGTTCATGGTGATTGCGTAAGCTTGGATTATCGGAAACGATAAAAACGGCAAAATAGTATCCGTCAGCTTATAATTTAATCGTTGAATGAAGGCGTACGATTGCATGTGAATATGATTTCCAAAGTGATAAAGTACTGCTGAAAACTTGTCACTATCACTCGTGTTGCAATGCACAATCCCTTTTTTGGATACAGATTGCGCAGCTACATTACGATGAGGTCAGGTTTTAACAGAAAAACATGTGGCAGCATACGGTATGGTGTCGGATTGCTCAAGTGCTCAACCGGATAATATTTTCCGCCATATTGAGATCTTCAGAAATGATGAAATCAGCTTCAGCTGTACTGTTTATTGTAGAAAAAGTTTGGCCTGGCATGTAATCATGTCAATGATCTTGCGGTTCGTTTCAACCGTCTGTTGATTGGTTGAAACAACATTGATTCGCTTGGTTAGCTCGTCAGTAGTAAATTGTTTAATCACTCTATACCGAAAACTGATTCTATGATATTTTCCGTCCCTCTCATGTTCTGTACGATTTCAACTGTAGCGGAATCGAGTGTTGAATGATCACCTATGATGGTTTGAAGAAAGCATTGCCGTGATATTGCGCATGACCTTTGCTGCACGTGTTTGTCGTCAGTGTTAACTCAGTGAAGTGGCTCCAAAGACAAAAGGAAGCTTTTGTCGAAAGTCTCCACTAACAATAGTCATTTTTCTTGACGTTTGATCTGATCCGGTTCAGTTCAAATCTTATGAAACCATGGTAAGGCGGTTAAGCTTGCAAATCAAAAATTTGTGATTGAAAACAAGATTTGTGCACGCAAAAAATCAACGCTATTTGAGCACCGCTTCTATATATCGTGAAGTGCCAAATTCTTGGCATCATCATCTGGATTGTCTCTGTTGAAATCGATAGCCATTTCGAGCAAAAGTATCCCAGATTAAGTGCAGATGTCTAACCAAATGTGATTTGGAGTTGTTTTGACTTTTGGAAAATGGCGGATTATCGGACGTCGAGTAGCATTCCCATTCTTCATCAGAGGTGAGAAGTCCGCGCATTTTGAGACACATTCTTTAAATGTCTCGAAAAAAACTTAAATATGAAGTTTCAATGCAAATTGTTAATCCGCCTAGACTGCATAGAAGCCGAAATTTATAAAAATTATCTGAACTAAATTTGATTGGAATTAATTTTCTAGCTCTTTGTTTTTAATCGTTTTCCTCGTTCTTAATAGTCTTTATATGCTGTATACTTTTAACGTATTTGCGAAAAACAATAAAGCTCCATTGGAAAGTGGCAACTGTGGACGGTGGACCGATTTCGGCTAGATGTCACTGGGGTCTCTCAGTTTATAAAATTATATGAAGCTTCAACCAATCCGTACAAGGCCGAATTTTTGTTGAAAACCAGATTTTATCAAAAATCGCCATGTGCTGTTAAATATGGAAAATTGATCTTGAAAGGTTTTGTTGTAAAATTAGACTCTTTTAAATCGCATTTTTTTTTCTTTAGTCATACTTTCAAAATATTGGTAAATATATAATAAAGTCCAATTTGGTTGAAATAAATCGAATCGTGCAATTTCATGGTTTGATTCATTTGTAAGAGTTGTACGAATCTTTACACAAGTACTCCAGTGTTAAAAATGCCCCCCGATTTGCAAATCTGGTTCGGTAGACTTCGGTAGACTACTGGTCTGTTATGGAAGACAAAAAGTGATAGCTAATTACAAGGTTTAATCCAAAAAAGGCTCGCATTCCTATAATGATTCATTTTCAAATTGAATAACTTTTTGAAAACTTTAAAGGGTGTCCCAGAAGTGGACGATCAAACAAAACAGGGTGATAAAGGAGCTCATTTTTAACCAAAACAGCTATGCAATATTTTATCGAATTGTTGATGGTGCAAAATTTATTCCACTTTTAGTATTTTTAGGGAAATCGCAATCACATCTGCCAAACAATTTATTTAAAAAAACCAAGAGTTCTGTTGTTTAATTTTCTTTTTTAATACGATCGTCAAATAAAGTAATGCGTCAAATAAAAACATTGTAAAATTTTTTGTTTCTCAAAAAAATGATGTGCAAGTTTAAGTTGTGACACTGGGAAAACAATGTACTACATAAAATTGACTCACTATCAGAAAGATATGTGACACTAATACAGATTTTAAAATGGTATCACACACCGGACTATTCCCAACAGAACGTTTTATTATTTCTGATCAATTTTTTTGGCAAAGTAAGTCGTGTTTATTAAAAAATTTACTTAACTAAATTTCGCGTTTTAAATAGATGTTTTGTCAGAAATGACCGCCTCTGTTTTATCGTCCACTTTTGGGATACTCTGTATTATTTACTTTCTCTTATTAACAAGCCAATTAAATAATTTAAATTCGCAACGGCATTGCAGAACTCAAGAGCTCATGCGTGCCCATCCAAATTTTGTGTGTTTGAGTGGGTTCCTGGATGGTTTAGATTCACAATTGGACCTGGTAAGTGGCACTGCAATCGGGTTCTAGGATTTTTTTTTTTTGTTTTTTGGCGAAATTTTTACTTTTTAATTTTTATGTTTTTAGATTTTTGCCATAACCGAACATATAACCTCAAAATTTCACCACCCCCACCACCAACTTTATATATATATATATGTATATATAATTCTTCTGTATGTGTGTACGTGACTGAGCTCTTTCTAAACGGCTGGGCCGATTTTAATGAAATACTATTACTACAGATATTACCAGTGTTCATATTAAAAATTTATTATTTCGTTCATTTATATTTTTTCGACTCTCTTCCAAAGTAGCTTATATTTTAGATGGATTTTATTTTCCATTCTTTTTGGAAAAAAAAATTGTTTACTATTTTCCTGCTCTCTTTCAGAATTCACGATATTTTTTTTTTTATTTCTATTCGGTGTGAGAGGAAAGAAAAAAGTTAAAATATAAATTCTTTCTTTTAGAAATGTACGTCATTTTCAGCATAGAAAAAAATTACCAGTGACGTACATTGCACGTTAAAATAGTGAAAGAAGTTGTATGTACAGAGGTATTTGGCTGGTATTGTTTTCTCTAGATAAATATATGTTGTCAATAAGATATTTGCCATCAGAATCAATTTCGTGTGATAATGCATGAATTAAAGCTCAATTGAAGCATTAATTAAAGCTTCACCTGCACGAATACCTTCAAGATCGTCTTCAAGAAATTGGCAGTACTTTTGAGCAGGTCCTTGGTCATCTTCGGCCAATATTGTGCCACCTCCTAAAGCAAAAATTGATAATTATTTTCGAGAAAAGCAATTTAACTAATTGTTACTGAACTGATGTATTGAACATTTTAATTTAAAAATAACAAGATCTTAGTAAATGCACCGAACACTATTAAATCTATTTTTTATACTACAAAATATATTAGGCAACCTGTTTTAGGGTCAATATAAAATATATGCAATATTTACTTTTCAATAAAATATCTCAATAACTTCAATAAAATATGTCAAAACTTCAATTTTTAGAAAAAATTTGCAAATGAATTTATTGGGGTAATGTTGTAGCTTCAAAATAGTGCATTGTAAAACTCGTAATACCTTAATGTTTAGGACCCACAAATCAAATGATTGAGTCTCAAACCAATAAAAATTTATATTGTTTAGCAATTAGTTGAAGAAATTATTCACGAACATATGGTGTAATATTTCTAAACATGAAAATCAATTTCATCATTTGAAAAATATCTTGTCAACACGATTATAACGTATTGGCTAAATTAAGGCAAACGCGGGCTCCAACTAGTACTTGTTTCTACTCTCATAATCGGTTTCCTCTTCAATGGACGATATTCATTTTTAATTTTCATTTTTTAGTACCATCATGTACCTAACGGACTAACATAAGTTTTAGATATACAGTGGTCTTTGCCAATGTACAAAAAAATTCGATGTCAGTTAAATCGGACTCAACACACGGACATTTACTTCAGATCTGTCGTATAACTCGAATTCAATTATTCTAAAAGTAAATTGATTCCTGTCGTACTCTCGACGTGTAATACAAATTTTGTTGTTTTAGAATTGCGTATAGCTATATTTCGGTAAAATTTTTAATGGTAAAGCCAATTTTTTGACAGTTTTTCCGAATTGAAATTGTTGCCGATATTAGGGTACAAGTAATATCAAACTTTTATCAAAGCTTTTATGCTTCCGTCTATAATTTTGTGTACCAAAAACAAAAAATCCTTTGATATACATTTAAACTACATATATATGTACATACATACACGTAGATAATTTGCATAAAAAAATCGAGCTTTTTGCTTAGTTGTTGTGCTTAAAAAAAACAGAAAATCCTTTACTTTTTAGTGCTTTTTTTGCTGTGTGCTTATAAAAGTTTTTTGAAACGACTTTACTCTTTTATTTTATATCATTTTTAGGATGATTTTGTAAAATTTTTTGTATCAATTTCGATGATGATGATACTGTACACACGGAGAGATATTTATATACCATATACGGTAAGTACGTAGACAAAATATGTATGTACATACATATACACATTGGTACGAAGGATACATGTGGTATCCTTTTAAAATCATTATGGTTTTAGCTATTTTCTTCTATGTAAAATAATTTATAAAACACAAGCTTTGCTCGTAAACGCAAAAAAGTTTTCCGTTTGTTGAATTTTTTGTCGGTTTATATTTTTGGTTGTATGGGTTTAGTGATTTTCATGGTTCATTGTATATAAATATGTAACTAGTGTTTAGAAATTCAGCACAAAAGCGAAATGTAGGTCAAGTAATTAGCAAAATCATCTCATTAACAGATAAATTAAAAGTTTTGCTATGTATTCAACTTTGTGTTCCACTACACCCTGTGTTTATTTATTTTGTATCTATAGTACGCCACAAAAAGTGTTGCTTGGTAAATGCTTAGTAATTATTATTTCTACTGTACAAATGTGCTGATACATAAAAATACATAAAAACCATTGTGTTCCGACCCTGTTTCGCTGTATAATGGCTAACAACTAAATGGAGGGTAGATTATGTTGTGGCCAACATCCAACTTTCTTTTACCACGAATATCTACATAGATCTTGAATACAAGCTGCCATATGGCACCCGCGCAGATCCGGTAACCTTAAGTATCCAAGGACTCCTTAACTGTTCAGAAGGTTCTATTTTTTTAGATTCAGTTTTCTCAGATAATTATTTTTCCCTTCGTTCGAAATAAGTTTTAACGATTTATGGTTAAACCAAATGAAAGTAGTATAGTGGACAACCATAACGCACAAACCAACGTTTACAAGCATAACTCAGATATTTCATTGAAAAAACTCTCAAGTTTGATCTTGCTCCTCGATTCATGCTTTCGCCAAATAACCCACGGACTACATTATCAAATGAAAGACTCTCGTTTGCGAAAAAAAACACTTCTCTTCGAAATAGTTCTCTTCAAGGACACATCCACAAATTAATGTTGCAGTCCTCGGAGCAATAAATATTTTTTCTCGTTCGTCTTATAATGTAAACGTTAAAAATGCTACTCCAGGTTTCAAAACTAATCTGAAAGCGTATTTTGAATTTTGATGGATTCAAGCCCGGTAGTACTCGTCCGCAAATCAAACGGCAAATCTCGATTATGCTTATACTCAAGGAAACTGAACAACGTAACAGTAAACGACTCGTATTCGCTTCCCAATATTGATAGGATTCTGGTCCGGCAGTCCTTATTTGGTGGAGTTTTGTTTCAGAAGAGCCAGAAGCAGGATGAACAACTGCTGTCTTAATTTTCGCAGAAGCTAAACGTAGCTCATTGACGTGTTGTCAATATAAAAGTTTCTGCAGCATGTCGCAAGTCCACGGTGATCACTGATCACTCGAGTCTAAAGTGGCTCATGCACACAAGATACCTCTGCTGTGGATTAGCTTGGTGGAGTTTGTACCTCCATTAATTTGACTGTAATATATGTAATTCACCAAATACGAAAGGAAAATATTGTGCCCGATACATTATCAAGGAACTACTGTGATTCTGTTACTGAGATAGAAAGAGATAAATTATTCATGATCGATAGAATTTGAAATCTAAAATTTTAGGTAACCCTGCTCAATTCTGTAATTTAGAAATCCTGCATGAGCATATATATCAAAAGAACCTAGACCGTTCGATGGTTTATCTGTGCGAGTTTGGAAGATTAAGGTTCCTAGATCCTTGGTGCAGGACATAATTCGTCACAACCATGATGTACCTACTGCTTCATACGGGGCCATTAAAAAACTGGGGACACAGAAGGGCCATCGTCGTTTATGAGTAGGTTACGAAATGCGAGATTTGTAAATGTACGAAGGCACCCAATAAAATTATTCGTCTGGGACCATGGGAGATACCAATATTGACCTCGTCGAGCCGTATCTTCGCTCCAGACATGGTAAGAAGAACATAATTCTAATTGTTCTCTGCTACAAACATTGTAAAATTTTTAAAAGATGGAGTTTTTAGTATGTTTGGATGTCCTGAAACTGTGGTTTCTAACAACGGAGCTCAGTTTACCAGTCGAGAAATGCCAAACTCCATTTCCAAATGGAGGGTTAAACACGTAAAAACTCCTTTCTATTTCCCACAATCCAATGCCTCAGAACAAGTGAACTGATCCGTGCTGAGTGCCTCTTCAATAATAATAATATTTACACAAATAAAAATAGATTTCAACTATTACATGCAGGAAGTGAATCCATCCATTGTTACAGTCATATATGTTTTCTAGTTTTAATTTAAATACAAAATGCATTTATTTGATAGCTAAACTCAAATGGACCAATAGTTCACGAAATATACTGCACTTTACTCATACACTGCACATTATAAAAACAGATTATTACATGCACGAAGTGAGTATTAATCTTCATTTAGTAAATTTTATTAAAATAACAACATGTAATCAGAATATATTTATATTTAAATTTCACTCAGGCAATAATAATAATATTTACACAAATAAAATTAGATTACAATTATTACATGCAGGAAGTGAATGCATCCATTTTTACAGTAATATATGTTTTCTAGTTTTAATTTAAATACAAAATGCATTTATTTGATAGCTTAACTAAAATGGATCAATAGTTCATGGAATATACTGCACTTTATTCATACACTGCAAATTATAAAAACAGATTATTTGTTACCTTTCTAATTCACGACCCCGGTAGCTCTGTTCGGTGAGGTATAGAATGGGTGGGTAAACATTAGTTTGAAGGTAACAATAATACCTGAGAACACTATTACCGTAAACTTCACTCAACTATAATCAATTATTTAATATTTATATAACATGACAATTAAACAAAATTAATCAGAAAATATTTACAAATTAATATTAAAAATAAAGTAAATTAAAATTAAGTAAAAAAAATATAATATTTACAATGTCTTTTTTTTTGGTTTAAAATACTCTTTTCCGGAATATTTATCAATCCAATAATGATCACGTAGAATTTCTGCACCAGCGATAGAATTTCTGCACCACCGATTTTGTTGGTTACCAATTTCCAAAATCCAAGAAACGAAAGAAAATAAAAACTGCTCACCCCGCTTCTCAAATAAATTGTGTCCAATTGCTTTACAAATTTTGATAAACGTTTTTTTTTGTATATTTTTAATAAAGTTTTATTTACATACACAAATTACATATCGTTTACAATGTTACGAAAATTTGTATTTTTTTATTTTTTTGTTAAATATAATTTTTAACAATTTTTTTTCTTTTAAATTTTATTCACATCTTACATATACATCTTAACATTTGTATAAGTAATATTTTATACAATATACAAAACATATACCCAGAGTTTATACCATACGTTTTAATTAACGCCTGGTGCAATATATATATATAGTTTATTCAATATATGTTTTTTTTTTATTTGGTATATATTCTTATTATTCTTTTTAAAATGTTTATCACCAATTACTTATTAATATTAATAGTTCACAAATTACTTCCTATCTACTAACTCTAATTTTCCCAACATTTCAACAACAATCTTTTCACGCGAACCCCTCCAGAATTTTTTTCTTTTTTTTTTTTTCAAAAACAAAATTTTTCAACCCAAAAACTCCAGGCTAATTTAATTTCGAATCTTTTTGAAAGTTTACTTTAATCAAAATTTCTAAAAACTAAACAGGTTTTTAAAAGGCCTAAGTGCAATTTCATGATTGCAACATTCGTGGGGACGTACCACACACCCTGAATGTCTCAAAAGCCGGGTTAAACATTAGATAACCGCATATATATACATCTCATCCTTATGAAAATTTATATTAAAATTTTTATTAATTTATACGTTACGTTCGAATATCTTTTATGTGGTAAATTCCGAGGTTTTTACCGTCTTCCTTTACTAATTCATAAGCTGTATTACCTAATCTCTTTTGAACTACACATTTAACATATTTCGGTGCAAGTTTTGCTGAAAATTTAGCCACCGCATTGCTCTGAACATAATTTTTAACGAATACAGTTTGACCAACATCTAAATTGCGATTTCTACTCCTAAGATTGTAATTCTGACAAGCTCTGTTATAAGCATTTTCCAGGTGTTTTAAAACGGAACGTTGAATGACACTTAAACAGTTTGCTTTTGATTCCGCCGAAATAATGCCCTCGTTTTCCAAGTTTAACAACTTTAATAATTCGTATTCCTTTCCGTTCGTGATCATGTGTTGCCCAAACATGAGAAAATGGGGCGAAAACTTCGTGGAGTCATGTACAACGTTTCTTAATGCGCAGGTAATTTCTACAATGTACTGATCCCAAGTAGTGTGATTATCTCCAACATAAGCTCGCAAGGCCGCAAGTATCGATCGATTCACGCGCTCTGACGCATTCGCCTGTGGACAATATCGAGGAACAAGTGAATGTTTAACGTTAAATTTCGACAAAAAAGCTTGGAATAGTTTTGAAGTGAACTGCGCTCCGTTATCAGAAACTATAAATTCCGGGACCGAAAATGATAGAAAAACATCTTTCTCCAAAAATTTAACAACATCTGATGCAAGGGCTTTCCGAAAAGGTTTTAGAAATATAAATTTAGAATAATGATCAAGAACAATGAAAAGATATGTGTTACCGTTTTTAGATCTGGGGTAAGGACCCAAAAAATCGATAAACAATCGCTGCATTGGTCGAACAACCAGCCTTTGCTCACCCATGTTCGTTTTGGTGGAATAATTTACTGGTTTAATTTCCTTGCATTTATGACAACTAGCAACATAGTCCTTCACATCAGTTGCCATTTTTGGCCAATAAAAATACCTTTGAATTCGTTCAAGCATTTTCACAGAACCAACATGGGCTGACGTAGGAGGGTTGTGCGCTTGCCGAATTATATAACCAATTAAATTTTGAGGAATGTATAATTTCCAATTATTTAAGTCTGTTAAAGATAAAGAACCATTTTTATTTCCAGATGTGTTAATAAGAATTTTGCCATTAGATACCATAAAATTGGAGAGAGAGTCAGAAGAGGATACAATTCTGGAAATTAAATCTAAATATTCATTAGATTTAAAAGAAGCCGAATCAAGGTTTATACTAAAGCCACTTTCATTTAGGAAAATCTCATCCATAAAGACTCTCGATAATGCATCCGGTACGACGTTCTGTGATCCACTGCGATGTTGTATGGTAAAATCGAAACCCTGAAGTTTCAGACTCCAACGCGCTAGTCTGCCTGTGAGCTCTTTTTGACTCATAAGCCATTTAAGACTGGCGTGGTCAGTAACAATGGTGAAAGGATATCCTTCGATATATGCTCGAAACTTCTTTACGCTAAGCACGGCAGCTAAACACTCTAACTCGGTAATCGAGTAGTTGCGCTGTGCTGCGTTCAGCTTCTGAGACATATATGCGATGGGATGCTCCTCACCATCATCACTTTCCTGCAACAACACGCTTCCGACACCAGTTGTACTAGCATCGCACTGAATCACAAACGGTTTGAAAAAATTAGGATGAACCAACACTGGAGCATTTGATAATGCCAATTTGACACCATCAAAAGCTTGTTGGGCTTTTTCAGACCAAATGAATTTCGAGTTCTTTTTGGTGAGATCCGTTAGAGGTGCTACTAAAGATGCAAAACACGAGATAAAGCGCCTATACCATCCAGCCATTCCTAAGAAACGACGAAGTTTCTTGTGAGTGGTTGGTTTTGGGAAGTCGGTTATGGCTTGTACTTTATCTGAATTTGTTGAAAGGGTTCCATCCCCAACTACATAACCAAGATAATTAATGCGTTTGAGGAGGAAGTGGCTTTTATCCAAGTTTACCGTTAAACCAGCATCGCACAGTCTCTTAGCTACAAGTGACAGCAACTCGAGATGTTCTTCAAATGTTCTGGAAGTAATCAGAAGATCATCCAGATATACAAAAATACGATCATGGAATTCATGGGGTATCACCTGATCCATTAACCGGCACATGGTTTGTGGCGCGTTGCAGAGACCAAATGGCATAACTGTAAATTGGTAAAGAGGACGACCAGGAATGGTAAACGCTGTCTTATCTCGGGACCCAAGAGCTAATGGAATCTGCCAAAATGCATCCTTCAAGTCAAGACTTGAAATACATTTGGTTTCTCCCAATCGGCTTAGCAGTCCGTCGATTATAGGCAGTGGATACGCATCCCTGACCGTTACCTCATTCACACGTCTTGCATCTAAGCACAAGCGAACCTTGCCATTTGGTTTCCGAACCAATGTCACAGGTGAACTCCATGAACTATTTGATTCTTCTATTACTTCCAGAGACAGCATCCGATCTATCTCGAGATACATGTCAGCTTGAACTGCAGGAGATACAGGGTAGTATCGCTGTTTGACGGGCGTGGCATCTTGGACATTAATATGGTGAGAAATTAAGGAAGTTTTGCCTAGACCATGTTTATTGAACGAAGGAAATTGTTCAATAATTGATTCTAAACGAGAATTTTGATCAGAGGTAAGAGAATGAAAATCAGAATCAGTTCTATTTAATTCAGAAATGGTTTTGGGAACTATGTTAAATAGTTTCCAGAAATCGATTCCAAGATACAAAGATTGAGTGAGACTAGGAATTAAATAGATGTTCATAGATTTCTGATTTCCATTGAAGCTTACAGACGCAGTGAAATAGCCATGTACACGCTGTGTGTGACCACTAGCTGTTTTGACATTTGACGAAACATTGTAAATTTTGATATCCGGATTAGACAAAAATTTTTCACAACCTGAACCAAGAGCGGTTATTGATGCACCACTATCCATCAAACCTTTATATGGTATTCCATTGATATTTACAATGGCGTAAGGTCGATCATCCGATTCTTGGGAAAATAATGATTCAGAAATTCTGTGTACAATTTCTTTCCGCTTTTCCCAATATTTCCGAACACGTAATTTAGCTGAACTTGGAATATTATTATTAGTTTTGAATTTTGAATGAATACAATTAATTGAGTTATTTACGTCTGACCTTTGAAATTTTGGTTTAACTGAGAATTGCTCCTCAGAATTGTAGTTGGTTGTCTTGCCTGATGCTGCTGGTCGTTTCGAGGATTGCTCATTGCAGCTGAATGAGTCCCCGAATTTTCGTTTCCCGTGCGATTACAATTTGAACAGTTTATTTTGGAAAACCCATCTGTACCACATCCATGGCAAAACAATCTCCGTGGCTTTGGGCAATTAATAAATGTATGTCCTACATCACGACAATTCCAACATATAAAATAATTTGCTTGTTTTGAATTTGTATTTTGAAGAAAAGCATCAATTTTATTTGGTGAATCAATGTTATTAAATTGATTTGAATTAAAATTTTGACTTCCAGAATTTGGAACCGAAAAATCACAATTAGAATCTGGAATAAAATTTTGATTCATAGTAAACGGAACAGACTGAACCTCGATTGATTTACAAATTTCATTAACATATTGTTGTTTACAAAATTTTTCGGGTACAAAATTATGCCGTTTCCACATGTCTTCAAGTGCAACGCATCTTCTAACAAGGGTATTGATTGAATCAATCTCCTGATCGGCAAGATGATTTTGAAGTCCGATATTCATATTGTACCGAAGAATTCTTAGAATGTCTGAATCAGATAGGGGTGTACGAAATCGAAGAGTTAAAACAAGAATTTCATTATAAAATTCCAAAAATGATTCACCTGCTTTTTGTTTTCGGGAATCGATTAATCTCCGAATGTCGTCATCCGTACGACGATCTTGGAAACGCTCAACAATTGCTTCTTTAAGTTGAAACCAGCTTGTATTTGGATTGCGCTCGAGATAACACCAATACCAATTAGAGGCAATTCCTTTAAGAAGGACACCGAATTGATCACGTACTATAATGTCAGAAACCTGGTATGTACGTTTAAGATGTTCTACTCTGAAAAGGAATCTCTCTATCGATATTCCATCCGTGGTACCATCAAAGTCTATTTTCCAATTGGATAATAAATGATGTTTCGTATTACTAGGAACAAATGAATTATTTGGTTGAGACGAAAACAGAGGAAGTGGTTGAGTTTGGTTATAACGTTGATTTGGAATATTAGGATTTTGAAAACAACATGGAAAAATATTAGATCCAGAATCAAAGCCAGAATTTTGTGGGATTTGGTTAAAATTTCTTGGTGAATTATCGATGTTTAATTTAGCAAACTGTCCTAACATTGAATTACTTGGCATCGAATTTCCAAAATACTCATTACCATTCGAATTATTATTATCAGAAATTTTATTAGTTTTACGTGGTGTGGAACATACAGTTTTCTGAGAACAAATAGACTCCACATCTGAACGTTCATCTTCTGAGGACGACAAATCTTCAACAATTATTTTAATATTATCCTCTACAAACTTTACTGATTCATTAAGGGATACAGTATTGACGACCGTGTTATTAATTTGAATTTGTAATGATTGACCCTCCTTAAGTGCGGCCAAACAGTTGGACTTATATCTTTTTGTTGCGTTACTCAACCGTTCTAATCGCCTATTTATATGATCTAATCGACATCTAACAGAATTATAGTTATTGATATCTAATTCTTCATCTTTTTGCCCCACAAACCACTCGCGAATTTCTTGAAGTTTTACTAAACATTTACGAATTTCACGATCAGGATTTTTCGAAGCTGATTTGTGCGGCTTAAAAGGTTGAAGAACAGGGTTATCTATTTCTTCGTCCATTAAGTTTTTGAGAAGGTCAAATTTAACTGTTGGACTACCATCAATATTTCTTACAATACATTCTACAGCAAATTCATCCGGTTTCAAATATTTAATATTATTTGAATCCATAATAATGATCAGTTTTTTCAAAACAAAATATATACAAAAAGAGGATTAACGCTAATTAAACCTATAAGATGTAACTTCCAGCTAAAACCTGGAATTTATTCAAGACGATGCAAAACGATAACCAACTAAAAAAAATACAAACAAACCAAACCTAAGGACCAAACAATATATTATGGTGGTAAAATTAAAATGATAAACCTTCTAAAGAACAATAAAGATTTTCCCAATTTAAATCAAAAATTGAATATGTTAAAAAAAATAGTTAAAGAAACTTGGTTATATAGATGTACATATGTAATAAGGATATAACTATACAATACGTTAAATAAAGTGACAAATTATAGTTGAGTGAAATCATCGGACAACAGCATTCCCAGGCATTAAACAGAAACTAAAAATGGATAAATTAGAGAAAAAAACGTTTTGGAAAAATAACTAATAAGCAATTTGTGTGTATAATTTGTTAGCTTATGGGTCATAGCAATCGCTAGCAAAGAGGCATAATTATACTTCACATTAATTTTTAATCGAATCAAACATAATAATATTAAATAGAAATAACCGCGATCAATTTGAAATAAAAATTTCAAAGCACTTATAAAATTATCTATAAAATATTTGTTAAAATTCGATAAAAAAAAATAAATTTTGTTTTTGTTTTCTTTCACTTGAAACCGTTTCAATAATTTAAATTTTAAATACTAATATCAATCCTCAAAAGAGGAGTTAGAAAAAAAAATGAAATCAGGAACGAGCACATTATCTAAGAATACAAAATATAAATTTAAATAAAAAAAAATGTGATATATGAAAATTCCAGTACTTAAATAAATTCAGTTATTTTTGAAATACTTTGAAACATAAATATCATCAATACCTGGTTGTAAGTTAAATTCAAACCCACTAGGAGGAATAAAATAAATTTACAGATACAGAAAACATTGATCCATCAAAGCAAACCAAAATTTAAAACAAAATTTTCATATAAAAAAAAAAACCGTAGTTTGGGCGCCATATTGTTACCTTTCTAATTCACGACCCCGGTAGCTCTGTTCGGTGAGGTATAGAATGGGTGGGTAAACATTAGTTTGAAGGTAACAATAATACCTGAGAACAATATTACCGTAAACTTCACTCAACTATAATCAATTATTTAATATTTATATAACATGACAATTAAACAAAATTAATCAGAAAATATTTACAAATTAATATTAAAAATAAAGTAAATTAAAATTAAGTAAAAAAAATATAATATTTACAATGTCTTTTTTTTTGGTTTAAAATACTCTTTTCCGGAATATTTATCAATCCAATAATGATCACGTAGAATTTCTGCACCAGCGATAGAATTTCTGCACCACCGATTTTGTTGGTTACCAATTTCCAAAATCCAAGAAACGAAAGAAAATAAAAACTGCTCACCCCGCTTCTCAAATAAATTGTGTCCAATTGCTTTACAAATTTTGATAAACGTTTTTTTTTTGTATATTTTTAATAAAGTTTTATTTACATACACAAATTACATATCGTTTACAATGTTACGAAAATTTGTATTTTTTTATTTTTTTGTTAAATATAATTTTTAACAATTTTTTTTCTTTTAAATTTTATTCACATCTTACATATACATCTTAACATTTGTATAAGTAATATTTTATACAATATACAAAACATATACCCAGAGTTTATACCATACGTTTTAATTAACGCCTGGTGCAATATATATATATAGTTTATTCAATATATGTTTTTTTTTTATTTGGTATATATTCTTATTATTCTTTTTAAAATGTTTATCACCAATTACTTATTAATATTAATAGTTCACAAATTACTTCCTATCTACTAACTCTAATTTTCCCAACATTTCAACAACAATCTTTTCACGCGAACCCCTCCAGAATTTTTTTCTTTTTTTTTTTTTCAAAAACAAAATTTTTCAACCCAAAAACTCCAGGCTAATTTAATTTCGAATCTTTTTGAAAGTTTACTTTAATCAAAATTTCTAAAAACTAAACAGGTTTTTAAAAGGCCTAAGTGCAATTTCATGATTGCAACATATTACATGCACGAAGTGAATATTAATCGTCATTTAGTGAATTTTATTAAAATAACCACATGTAATCAGAATATATTTATATTTAAATTTCATTCAGGCAATAATAATAATATTTACACAAATAAAATTAGATTACAATTATTACATGCAGGAAGTGAATGCATCCATTTTTACAGTCATATATGTTTTCTAGTTTTAATTTAAATACAAAATGCATTTATTTGATAGCTTAACTCAAATGGATCAACAGTTCACGGAATATACTGCACTTTACTCATACACTGCAAATTATAAAAACAGACTATTTCATGCACGAAGTGAATATTAATCTTCATTTAGTAAATTTTATTAAAATAACAACATGTAATCAGAATATATTTATATTTAAATTTCACTCAGGCAATAATAATAATATTTACACAAATAAAATTAGATTACAATTGTTACATGCAGGAAGTGAATCCATCCATTGTTACAGTCATATATGTTTTCTAGTTTTAATTTAAATACAAAATGCATTTATTTGATAGCTTAACTCAAATAGATCAACAGTTCACGGAATATACTGCATTTTACTCATACACTGCAAATTATAAAAACAGATTATTACATGCACAAAGTGAATATTAATCTTCATTTAGTAAATTTTATTAAAATAACAACATGTAATCAGAATATATTTATATATAAATTTCACTCAGGCAATAATAATAATATTTACACAAATAAAATTAGATTACAATTATTACATGCAGGAAGTGAATGCATCCATTTTTACAGTCATATATTTTTTCTAGTTTAAATTTAAATACAAAATGCATTTATTTGATAGCTTAACTCAAATGGATCAACAGTTCACGGAATATACTGCACTTTACTCATACACTGCAAATTATAAAAACAGACTATTACATGCACGAAGTGAATATTATTCGTCATTTAGTGAATTTTATTAAAATAACCACATGTAATCGGAATATATTTATATTTAAATTTCACTCAGGCAATAATAATAATATTTACACAAATATAACTAGATTGCAATTATTACAAGCAGGAAGTGAATGCATCCATTTTTACAGTCATATAAGTTTTCTAGTTTTAATTTAAATACAAAATGCATTTATTTGATAGCTTAACTAAAATGGATCAATAGTTCATGGAATATACTGCACTTTATTCATACACTGCAAATTATAAAAACAGATTATTACATGCACGAAGTGAATATTAATCGTCATTTAGTAAATTTTATTAAAATAACAACATGTAATCAGAATATATTTATATTTAAATTTCACTCAGGCAATAATAATAATATTTACACAAATAAAATTAGATTACAATTATTACATGCAGGAAGTGAATGTTTCCATTTTTACAGTCATATATGTTTTCTAGTTTTAATTTAAATACAAAATGCATTTATTTGATAGCTTAACTCAAATGGATCAACAGTTCACGAAATATACTGCACTTTACTCATACACTGCAAATTATAAAAACAGACTATTACATGCACGAAGTGAATATTAATCTTCATTTAGTAAATTTTATTAAAATAACCACATGTAATCAGAATATATTTATATTTAAATTTCACTCAAGCAATAATAATAATATTTACACAAATAAAATTAGATTGCAATTATTAAATGCAGGAAGTGAATCCATCCATTGTTACAGTCATATAAGTTTTCTAGTTTTAATTTAAATACAAAATGCATTTATTTGATAGCTTAACTCAAATGGATCAACAGTTCACGGAATATACTGCACTTTACTCATACACTGCAAATTATAAAAACAGACTATTACATGCACGAAGTGAATATTAATCTTCATTTAGTAAATTTTATTAAAATAACCACATGTAATCAGAATATATTTATATTTAAATTTCACTCAAGCAATAATAATAATATTTACACAAATAAAATTAGATTGCAATTATTAAATGCAGGAAGTGAATCCATCAATTGTTACAGTCATATATGTTTTCTAGTTTTAATTTATATACAAAATGCATTTATTTGATAGCTAAACTCAAATGGATCAATAGTTCACGAAATATACTGCACTTTACTCATACACTGCAAATTATAAAAACAGATTATTACATGCACGAAGTGAATATTATTCGTCATTTAGTGAATTTTATTAAAATAACAACGTGTAATCGGAATATATTTATATTTAAATTTCACTCAAGCAATAATAATAATATTTACACAAATATAACTAGATTACAATTATTACAAGCAGGAAGTGAATCCATCCATTGTTACACTCATATAAGTTTTCTAGTTTTAATTTAAATACAAAATGCATTTATTTGATAGCTTAACTAAAATGGATCAATAGTTCATGGAATATACTGCACTTTACTCATACACTGCAAATTATAAAAACAGACTATTACATGCACGAAGTGAATATTAATCGTCATTTAGTGAATTTTATTAAAATAACAACATGTAATCAGAATATATTTATATTTAAATTTCACTCAGGCAATAATAATAATATTTACACAAATAAAATTAGATTACAATTATTACATGCAGGAAGTGAATGCATCCATTTTTACAGTCATATGTGTTTTCTAGTTTTAATTTAAATACAAAATGCATTTATTTGATAGCTTAATTCAAATGGATCAACAGTTCACGAAATATACTGCACTTTACTCATACACTGCAAATTATAAAAACAGACTATTACATGCACGAAGTGAATATTAATCGTCATTTAGTAAATTTTATTAAAATAACCACATGTAATCAGAATATATTTATATTTAAATTTCACTCAAGCAATAATAATAATATTTACACAAATAAAATTAGATTGCAATTATTACATGCAGGAAGTGAATCCATCCATTGTTACAGTCATATAAGTTTTCTAGTTTTAATTTAAATACAAAATGCATTTATTTGATAGCTTAACTCAAATAGATCAACAGTTCACGGAATATACTGCACTTTACTCATACACTGCAAATTATAAAAACAGACTATTACATGCACGAAGTGAATATTAATCTTTATTTAGTATATTTTATTAAAATAACAACATGTAATCAGAATATATTTATATTTAAATTTCACTCAGGCAATAATAATAATATTTACACAAATAAAATTAGATTGCAATAATTACATGCAGGAAGTGAATCCATCAATTGTTACAGTCATATGTGTTTTCTAGTTTCAATTTAAATACAAAATACATTTATTTTATAGCTAAACTCAAATAGATCAATAGTTCACGAAATATACTGCACTTTATCATACACTGCAAATTATAAAAACAGATTATTACTTGCACGAAGTGAATGTTAATCGTCATTTAGTAAATTTTATTAAAATAACCACATCTAATCAGAATATATTTATAAATAATATGAATAAAAGTTTATTAGAATAAAATGACATTTTCAGATTATTTTTTAAGTCAAGGTTTAAGTCATATGGCAATAAGCCCGTTAGTGCAAAGTAGGTGAAACCAGCCAAAAAAAATGGTACATCCCTTATTTTATATCTTGGTAATACTGGTACATGCAAAAAAAATATTAAATTTCGAAAAATGTATTTGTGTGCTGATTCGGGTTAATATTAGGTTTTCTTTGTCATCAATGTAGGTTTGTGAAACTTCTTCTCTACGTTACAGCTTTTATTCTTTTGCAAGGTATGAGTCTGGTGACTCTGGTCAAATTGTCCCCGCTTTGTTGCAGCATGATGATCCTACATTAAAGGATCATTTGTTAAATTTGTGGCTAGACTCCGTGACATCCGGCTTTATCCCAAGCTCTTGGACCAGGATCAGAATTATATTAATATTCATAACCAATAAGTCTGACTATACAACCTGCCTTTTTTAAACCTGAAACAACTATTTTCTAGGATTGGAAGTGCATTCAGTAATTACGAATCTCTTAGGGGTACCCTTTTAAACATCTCGGAAGCGTTTGATACCACTTCAGTTGCCACTGTCATTATAAGGCCTGTGGTATTGATAATTCTCTTGTGAATTGGATTGAACCCAAGCTTAATTCTCATAAAGTACAGTTTGTGTTGGATGATTGATTTTGATCGCTAAAATTTAAGGGGATGTTCTTCTTCTTAAGATTTCAGCAAGCTCCTCTTTGGAAAGGATTGAGAAGGATTGAGTCTCGAAAAAAAGGCTTCATGTTAATCCATCTAAAATAGATTTACTAGTTTTTACTAGAAGTGGAGTTTTAGATGGCCTTATCATTCTCACTCAATTCGTCAGCGCAATCTCTTAATTGAACTGTGTAGGGCATCTGGAGTTTTTTTGGATGCTAAACTAAGGTGGAAAAAACCTCGATTATAAACTTCAGACATCTACCACCATATCTACTGATAATGTGGAAATTTTGTTAGCGATTCGTGCATATTATCCAAAAGATGCTATGTTTTGTATACAAATCGCTTATTCTGCACTGTTGCTACCTAACGAGTCTGAAGTGTGTGTTTACTTTCCTCAGCTACAGTCTAGTCTTGTACGTCCAGCGTATTCAACAAACTCTTTACAGATATAATTCATTAATATCCGAAAATAATATGATTAACGAAAGGCTTATCATAAAATTTAACTTCTCTGGTTCCTATTTCACTGTATTACTGCCACAAATCTCTGTGAATGTCTCAGAACTTCAAGAGTAAACCGTAAAATCGCTTGTATTCTATTCTGATGGCTCGTTATTAGACTGTGGTGAAGATTTTAGAATCTATTGCTCACGCATAACGTTAGATCATTAAGGAGCTCAAACCTGTTCTATCAGGCGTTTCAACCTGAGATCCTGGCTTTAACTATTTGTGAACTTGCACCCTTCGATCGTGTTATGCACGGCCTTCAAGTGCTCACATCGTTAATTAACATTTTGTTTCATTCTAAACTCGTTGGGGAATTTAAACATTTTCTAAATCTTCACTGTTGATCTAGTGCCAGCTCACTGTAACATTGTAGGAAACGAAATCGCTCATCTTCTAAAAAAAGTTGGCTCACAGCTAAAACTCCCTATATTCCGTGGTCCAAACTCCTTCAGTTTGTCAAAGAGGCAGAGCTCACTTGCCTTTTGATAAAAAAATTAGTAAAATATCCTCAAACGAATAACGACAATTTAATCTGCCGCGCTTTTTTAACGTTTAATTAAATTTAATCTCGTTACGTATTTTATATCAAAATCCATAAATCGCAATTCCTCCCAATTGATTTCAAATTCCTATATAGATTTTAATTTTAGATCGAATGTATAATTAAATACATAAAAATGTACAGAATAAAAAATTTATATTTCCCAAAACGAAAAATTAAAATTTATCCATTTTCCTTGGGAAAATCAATTAAGATTTAAAATATTTAAAACCAACCTCTTTCCTGAATATATTTTCCAAGTCAGCAACATGCCGTACAACACGAAACACTGTAATGCAATGTACAAACAAATTACCATTTTATGGTACCCGTAGACCTTGTATACAGTACACCAAAAAATAAAAAGGAAATTCAGGAAATGAGGGCGAAATTAAAAATATAATTTTTCTTTGTACTCTAAGTTATTGTGCCCGTAATTTTCCTTAAACAAAACTAATAAATTTTAAATTGTTTTTAAAAGTTATGTAAAAATTAAATAAATGTATAGTAAAAAATTCTCACCCACACACAAACATAAATAAAATCTTGTGGATAAATGTATTCTTCTATATTTCAAGTACTCTTATGTACCGTACCATTATAGCACTGCAAAAAATGTATGCAGAAAAAGATAATTGAGGCGAACTAGGTTAAGGTGGTATTTTGTTACATAAGTATTTGAAATTTAATGGGGTTTTGCTTCAGTAAACTGCGGATATTTCATTCCACAAGTAAACTTGTGCTTTTAAACCATACAATCCTCAAATCTCTGGAAAAGAAGTTATTAAAAACTTTGCACAAAATTTTTGTAGTTTAAAAGCTTAATGCTAGGTGACTCTTTAATTTTTAGTGTAACTAGTGGCAACCAAACAATCGATTTATTATTACAAAAAAACAAACACCCTGCCCTTGCGTACCTACCACCGAACCAAAAATTAATATCCACGCGAGATGTTTCCTGCCTCCTTCCATGCAGCCAGAGAAATGGTGTTCCATTTTATTATTAAAAATTACGTTTAAATCAATAATCCACTTAAAAATCGAAATAAAAAATATTTCTTCTCCTCATTTCAATACGCATTTCTTAAAAATAAAATGTAATTAATTTTTCCGTCTTCGTAGTTTATTGATTCCGTTGCGTTCGAATCAGAGATGTACAAACTCAAATCCGCGATATAATTTGTGGTTTGCCACGTTGTTAGTGGTGACAAGATTTCAAGAATTTTAAGTGTTCTTTGCTGACAGATAAAATACGAAATAACTCGTCAAAATATAAAAAAAAAATCAAAAATCTGTTGCATGCATAAACGTTGCACAATCAATAGCTTTGTGCAACAAGTTTTAATTAATAATTTTTTTTTTGAAGGGACAAGCGAATGGAACGATTCCTGGAGTCGGCGATAGTGTTAACGGGTCTTTTACAAAAGGGTTGTTGCAACAAATTTCAATTAACAAATTTGTTCAACAAATTTCAAAAGATTGACTTGTGGGTAGGTTTTCTGGAACCCATGTGATACGTGTTCTTAACGAGACAAACGAATCGAACGATTCCTGGGTTCTTTGATTTCAGTGCAAAAATGGCTGCCTGCAACAGATTTGAGATTGTTTGGGGACGTAATTCACACGCATTGAAATACGTGAATTTTCAATATAACTAAATTGAATTTCGGCTGAAAAAAAATAAACAATTTATTGGCGTTAAAAGTATATCGGAAAATGTAAATACATCCTCTGTTGTCACCAATGTTGCTGGCCATTAAAAAAGATGTGGTTGGCTCTCAAAACGTTGGCGTTGCTATTGGCGAGAAAAGTATTCCAACGACCAAATTCGCCATTTGGAATATCAATTGGAATGATAACGGTTGAAACAAATCGTTTTTACCTCGAACAATATTAGTTTTTGGAAATGACATATAATGACGATCAGTGTTATGCCGTATTATCTATAAACCGCGTAGATAAATAATATTCTACATACATATATATGTAGAGAATCTACGTAGACAATTAAAAAAAGGCGTCAACAATGCGGAGAATATATACAATGTCGAAAATTATTGTTTCTGTTTGCAATGAAAAATATTCTATAATTTCCTTTTAATGGACCATTTCAGCTTAAGGCGCTTTTTTTACTTCACATTTGAAAAATGTAAACATAAGTTTTTATGTGACAATGATGAAAAACGGAATTATAAGTTAAAGGATATTTCTTGCATTTACTTTGAATGCTAAAAACACAATTTCATGGAAGGATTAATTACAGCTACCATACAGTACAAACTTTATTTAAAGTAAACGCACCCAATCAAATGCTCCAATTTTAATATGAAGCTTTTAAATCCGACGGGCAAAAATATTCGATTGTAAACACAAAAAAATGAATGTTACATTTGGGTAATGAAGGTGGGTGCAGTATTCGTTTCGAAGAAGTGCACAGACGGCATTGCGCAGTGAATTTCTTTCCTAGGAGAATCAGAAAAATTCTCAAAATTCTTTAAAGCTCCTTTTTCGGGTTGCTGATGATCTTGATTAAATAACGTATCAAAAAAGGGGGAGCAACACCTTGCTAAATAAGGATCCTTCCAAGTCCTCAGTGGTAAATTAAAGAAACGGAGAGAAATGCAAGAAAGAGTGGATATTTTATTCACCATCAACAGAATCAGCTTCTTTGATTGGCGAAATACTGTTGTAGTTTATAATCACGAAACAGGCACTACACATGGAGATTCTTTGCTGACATTCTTAACCCGTAGACAAAAAGTGAGATTTGTACAAATGTTGGAAAACCAAATTCAGAAGAAGTGTGATTACTAGGAACATATCTTGAGACTTGTTGTAGCTGTTATTCATACGTTAGAGGAACATGCTTCGGTTTTTCGGGGAATAGTAGAAAAAACTTGATCTTTGCAATAAGGCAGTGAACTTGTTTTCTATAGTGCAGTAGCTCTTTACCTTTTTTCTGGTCTCAACTAGCCGATGAGGAATCCATAGATCATTTATTGGTTATGAAAGCATCTTAAAATCCATTTCCAATACCAGGTGGGAAGCACATGCTAAGGCGACAGCTGCAATTTTGAAATCATATATATTATAAACGTCTATGTCGCTGACTCACTCAAGAACGCACAGGGTGGCCAACATTTTTTTCCTTATTATAACGTCTGTGTCACTCACAAAATTGGAAAATAGGAAAATAGGAAAAAAAGAAAATATGAAAATAGGAAATTTGGAAAACTGGAAAGTTGATAAGTTGGAAAATAAGAAAATTGGAAAATAGAAAAATAAGAAAATAAGAAATTTGGAAAATTCAGAATTTGGAAAATTGAACAAAATTGGAAAATTGGTAAATTGGAAAATTTTTTAATGAAAAGTTGTAAAATTGGCAAAATTTGGAAATTGGAAAATTGAAAAAATGGTAAATTGGAAAACTGGAAAATAAGAAAATATGAAAATAAGAAATTTGGAAAATAAGTAAATTGGAATATTGGTAAATTGGAAAATTGAAAAATTGGTAAATGGTAAATTGGAAAATAGAATTGAAAAATTGGAAAACTGGAAAATAAGAAAATACGAAAATAGAAAAAATTGAAAATTGGAAAATTGAAAAATCACAAAATTGGCAAGTTGGAAAATTAGAAAATTGGAAAATATATATTGTAAACGTCTATGTCACTCACAAAATTGGAAAATAAGAAAATTAGAAAACAGGAAAATAGGAAAATAAGAAAATATGAAATTTGGAAAATTGAGAAATTGGAAAATTGGTAAATTGGAAAATAACAAAATAGAAAAATTGGGATATTCAAAAATTGGGAAATTGGAAAATTTAAAAATTAAAAATAAGCAAATTTAAAAATAAGAAAATAGGAAATTTGAAAAATTGGAAATTTGGAAAATTTGAAAATATTAAAATTGGAAAATTTGAAAATTGACAAATTAGTAAATGGAAATTTGGAAAATTGGAAAACATTAAAATAAAAAAATATGAAAATAGGAAATTTGGAAAATTGGTAAATTGGAAAATTGATAAATTGGAAAATTGGTAAATGAAAAATAGGAAAATTGAAAAATTGGAAAACCGGAAAACTGGAAAAAAAGAAAATAAGGGGAATGGGTTGGTTATCCAAAAAACAATTCTAACTGGCCTAAATTTCCAAAATCCCTATTAAAAAAATATAAAACTCCATTTTACAAAATACCATAACATAAAACTCAAAATTCAAAATTCCAACTGAGAAAATTCCAAAATTTATAAATTTTAGAAAAAAAATTCCATATACAAAATTCCATATTTTTCATTAGTTTAATAATACTTGCAGCATTCGCAAAAGTTCTTATTGGTTTATTTCAATTAATTTAATTATTATTATTTAATTATTTCAATTAATTAAATTTAATGTAATTGTTCTGAGAAACTATTATTTATATTTATTCTATTTAGTTTACTCAAAAAAGATTCCCGTTGTCTACCAGATTGATTAACGATTATTGTTGTGATTCTAGAAAACAAGGTTGCGTTTTTTGAAATACCGATCCTCCTTGAAACATGCTAATACAAATATACTAAATACATAGTTGTGTATGGTACAGTCATTAACAAAAATAAAGGAACGGGTTATCCAAAAAATAAAATTCCAAATGACCTAAATTTCAAAAATCCCAATTAAAAAAATATAAAACTCCATTTTACAAAATACCATAACATAAAAATCAAAATTCAAAATTCCAATTGAGAAAATTCTAAAGTTTATATATTTTAGAAAAAAAATTCCAAATACAAAATTCCATTTTTCTATTAGTTAAATAATATTTAGTTTTATTTTTATTTTAATATTTATGCCATGGAAATATGAAAGGCCTTTCATATTTCCATGGCATAAAATGGAATTTTTTGGAATTTTGTGGTTTGGAATTTTGAAATTTGGCCTTTTGTATAGGAATTTTGTTTTTTTGGAATTTTATTTTTAGGAATTTTGGTCTCTGGAATTTTGTTTTTTGGAATTTTGATTTTGGAATTTCATTTTTGGAATTTTGGATTTGGCAAATCGTACCCAACCCCAAAAATAAATAAGCACTGTAACGGTTTGAGCAAATTGCAAGATACCGTTGAATAAACCAATAGGGGTTGGTATCGAAAGGCCAAAAATTTTATTAGCGAAAAAAATATCCCAAAATGCCATCCCGAAAATAATAACCCAAAAAACAACAAAAATCTCAAAACACATAATACCAAAAATATATTTACCAAGAAAAAAATTGCTCGAACACGAAATCTCAGAAAAATAAAAATATCGAATTAAAAATCCCAAATTTTACTGAAAATAAATCCAAATGAGTCGAAATCTGCGCGCGCGGATTTCGACTCATTTGGTTCCATTTTCAGAGATTCGAAAAATTAAATCATTAGATAAATTTTCGTAAGATATATTTTTAAAATATATATTACTATTATGTAGACTTATATTTCATTTTCATATTTTCATTTAATAGTCTTAAATAAATATAAAAATTAAATGAAAATTTTGGATTTTTTATTTTTTGAGATTAAATTTTTCGGCCAAATAATCAAAAATTTACAAAAAGTGATTTGGGATATTTTTCGGACTATTTATTTTGGGCAATTTTAAATTTGAAAAACAGCCTACTAGTAAATTTTTTATCTAGTCAAAAACATCATTTTGGTAATAAACATTTCGGGAATACGATGGTATCCCAACCAATAGATTTTCTAATTACAAATTCCATTTTTTGCCATGGTAATAGGAAAATATGCCGCCCCGGTGGCAAAGTGGTCAGCATGCTTGCTCCAGCAACCGGAGGTCCCGGGTTCGATTCCCGGTGGTGACAAGGAAAAATTTTCACGGCTGGTTTAGGATCAATGAATTAATCACTCATTATCCGAAATGAAAATATGATTATGAAACCTCATTTGAGGCGGCCAAATCCCTTGATGGGATATAGTGCCAGAGAGAGAGAGAGAGAGAAATAGGAAAATATTTCCATAGCAAAAAGTGGAATTTTTTGGAATTTTGTATATTGGAATTTTGAAAATTGGCATTTTGTATAGGAATTGGGATACCATCGTATTCCCGAAAATTTTATTACCAAAATGATGTTTTTGACTAGATCAAAAACTTACTAGTAGGCTGTTTCTCAAATTTCAAATTGCCCAAAATAAATAGTCCGAAAAATATCCCAAATCACTTTTTGTAAATTTTTGACTATTTGGACGAAAAATTTAATCATAAAAAATAAAAAATCCAAAATTTTCATTTAATTTTATATTTATTTAAGACTATTAAATGAAAATATGAAAATGAAATATAAGCCTACATAATAGTAACATATATTTTATATTTTAAAAATATATCTTACGAAAATTTATCTAATGATTTAATTTTTTCGAATCTTCCGAAAATAGAACCAAATGAGTCGAAATCTGCGCGCGCAGATTTTGACTCATTTGGTTTTATTTTCGGTAAAATTTGGGATTTTTAATTCGATATTTTTATTTTTTTGAGATTTTGAGTTCGAGTAATATTTTTCTTGGTAAATATATTTTTGGTATTATGCGTTTTGAGATTTTTGTTGTTTTGATTTTTATTTTCGGGATGGCATTTTGGGATATTTTTTTTCGCTAATACAATTTTTGGCCTTTTGATACCAACCCATAGGAATTTTGTTTTTTTTTAATTTTATTTTTAGGAATTATTTTTATTGGAATTTTAGTTTTTGCAATTTTGTTATTTGGAATTTTGGTTTGTGAATTTCATTTTTGGAATTTTGTATTTGTCAAGCCGTACCCAACCCGAAAATAAGAAAATTAGAAAATATGAAAATAGGTAATTTGGAAAATTGGAAATTAGAAAATTGGTAAATTAGAAAATTGGTAAACTGGAAAATTAGAAAATTGGAAAATTGGAAAATTGGAAAATTGTAAAATTGGAAAATTTGAAAATTTGAAAAATGAAAAACTGGAAAATTGGAAAGTAGGAAAATAAAAAAATTTGAAAATTTGAAAATTGGACAATTGAAAAACTGGAAAACTGGAAAATCTATATCGGACAATTGGAAAATCTATATATGTTACTCAAAAACGCACAAACCAAAATTTGTTTTTTCTATATAATAACGACTATGTTACTCACTCATTGACCCACTTACTGGCTGACTTACTGACTCACTCGAGAAAGCACAGGGTGAACAAAAAAAAATCGTCCGTGTGATTTTTTTTTCTATATTATAAACGTTGCTATGTCACTGACACTACTCACTCGAGAACACACAGAGTGACTATAAAACTTTTTTTTTCTATACTATAACGTCTATGTCACTCACTCTCTGACTCACTCGAGAACGCACAGGCAAATTTCGTCAACGAAATACACAAAATCCATCAACAATGCAATCGTAAAACCGGATAAGCGCGCACACACAAAATTATTATTCTTCCTGGGTACAAACGGGCGCGAAGCGCCTCAGAACAACCTAGTTTATAAATATAGTAGAAGGCTTAGTGTATATTGCTGAAGACCAATCACAGAAGGAAGACACTAGGAGAGAAGCCAGTAATATTCCAAATAAAATGCAAAATCTGAAATTCATGTTCTTGTTAAACTTTTGGGATGTTATTTAAACCGTCAAGTCAATCTTTAAAAAACGAGAAAGTCTACCAACAAATATGAAACCATTTCAAGGCAAATGTATTATAAAGAATGTACGCTACGATGGAAATGCACCAGAAACAAACCTTAATGCTCGAGGTCGACTTCAAAAAACGTGTTCTACATCATTATACCTAAACTCCAATCTGAGATGAAAATCTGTGGAATATTTCCTCTGCTTTACATCTTTCCGCTATAAAGTAATTAGCACATCGTTTAAGTTTTCTAAGTGATTTTCTAGATGACCACTACTGCATCTTCCATTGAGCTTACAAGTTATTTCCAATGTTTCAGCAGATTATTGATGGGTGTACTACGAAATCCCGGTTTTGAAATTCCCGGTTTCAAAATCCTGGTTTTTTTTCTTCTAGTTCTAATTTTACAAAATAATTATTAAAATTTGGTACTTGCAACTTTTTGTAATTGTTAAATTTTGTAGTTGCAAGATTAATAAAAGAAGAAATATTTTGTTAATGCAACATTTTGAAATAAATATAGAGGCTGATGGCTTCAATAATTCTCACGGGCACTTAGCCCTCCATCTAAATTCCATCTCTATTAGCCATTTTATAGAACTTGATGGCAAACTCATTTTTGAATTTTGTCAAAAATTTATTTGAGTCCCATTTTCCCACATGCCAAGTTTAAGCAAATTAATAATTATCTGCAGAAAGTTTTATGAAAAATCAAAGAATTTATAAAATAAAGAGAAAATATATTTACAGGTTTTGAAACGAAAAATGTTAATTTTTTTTAAAAAACGATTTGCGAATGTATAGTATAAAAACTCTCAAAATATACTAAAATTACATAATCATGATAATGCAAATACAGGGCAACATAAAAAAATCGCATTTCATAATGTGAAAATGAAGTCATTTTAATGAGACATGTTTTCAGTTTTTTTAACAAAAGTGTTAGAAAAACTCCTCTGTAACTAACCTAGGTATTCGTCTATGGAATGCTAGTGACGCTCAGTATGTTGTATTAATGAGCCTATTTAGTTCAAATGTAACCTTTTTATTATTGTCTTTTACATATTTTTTTACGTGATTAAATCTGTCGATCATATTTTGGTAAGAATTGTGTATTGCGAAGCTGATCTCTATTTTTATTATTTAGTTGTTTAATTTATTTATTTAGATTTATACAATTTTGATTAGACTGCATAACATTTTGAGCTTAAAAATGATTTGTAACTTGATACTCTATAATAATTTACAAATTAATGAGCACCTTCTTCGTGTCAGAAGCTACATCATATTTTTAATTTGCAACCATGTATTTGGCCCCCGTATACGATGACATCATGACTTCACAAGATTATCCTTATCGGTTTCGATGGTATAGTTTTATTTTCGTTAGGAAGCAGTTATCACTTAAAATTGTGAAAGCCTAACATCTTGAAAATCAAAATCGTGTTGGTTCCCGTGATATCTTTGATCAAAGAACCTAATCCGTTAGTAAGAATTGATTCGTATTGTGTTCAAATTTGTGCTCAAGAATTTCGTTTTATTGATTAACGTTAGGTTCGGTTGCATTCGTGAGAGTTAAATGCGAAGCTATTTCTCTATAGTTTTGCTCTGCGATCGTTACGTTTCATTTTTTTACTCCTTTACAAGATTCAAAACACTGGATATATCTGGTATCGAGGGTGATCTCTTGATCTTTTCTCAAGCATTCCGTTAAGGGCTTGGTAATTTCAGAAAAATTCCTGACGAATCTACGATAGTATCATAACAGACCTAAAAAGCTTCTAATTTCTTCCACCGTTTTAGGAATGGGAAAGTCTTTAATTTTCTTTATTTTAATTGGATTAAGTTTGACTGCATTGCTCGTAACAATATATGGCCCAGAAAAGCGATTGCTCTATGGGGTATTTCTAACCTGTACATTTTGTGCTTTTAAGCTGGCTTTACCTTAGTTTGATGAAAACAATTTTTAGGCTTTCCAGGTACTCCTGGAGCGATGTCGATAATACAATTATACCGACAATTATGACTCTCTGGAAGGCCGATTGTACGGTTTTAAGCCCAAAAGGCGTTCTCACATTTCGTAGCGCCCACAATCTACAAAGAAAGCCGTTTTAGGAATATCCTTCCTCCTAAATCCTAATTTCGATCTGGTGAAAGCCAGATGCTATATCCAACGTTAAAAAATTACAGACATTTGCCCAATTTGGACGTGGGTGGATAGGTTATCATCATTAATAGCAGCTTCCCATTTTAACGGTGTTCCATACATCGCCAGTACTTCGTTAGTCTAGCTCCCAATTTTATTGCGGATTGCCCTGAATCATTTTTTTAAATGACGGGCAGCTGTCAATATCATTACACAGGCTTCAATTTCTTCGATATTTTCGATTTCGTTACATTTCATTATTCACTTTGTTATATGATGTTCCCTAGTGGTGACCCAAATTTATACTAACCCAAGCAACATTTGCATTTGTTGTTGTATATCTAAACAAATTTAAGGACACAGTTGTCGATGAAAATGTCGTATAATATTGTGCGCAGAACCTCAACATTGAAAGTAAATGATTGATGGAAGTGGTCTCTCATATAATAAGAAAATTCTAGGCATATCTAGGCCGGACCAGTCCATTAAATACAATTTTCCGCAAAATTTCCAAACTAATGTTACAATTTCAGTTTCCAAAGGCCGGTGAAGCTAGTGGCTCTCGATTTGCTGGTATTTCTGATTTTTCAAGTTATGTTGACCTCTAAAAGTGGTAAAAAATTAAATTTGTCTGATAAGAGGAAATAAATTACTCTATGTAATGCATAATATATGGCGCTAGAATTTTTTAATTGTAAAACATATGGCATTATAAATAATGCAGAATAATAAATGTTAAATATGTTATTTCACTCAAAAACACTCTGCTATCAAAAATTTATTTTCATCAGGAGAGACACTGGCCGCTTTCAGATCCCATATCATTATCGTGAAGTCATCGCCAATTGGTTTTGAAAATTTCGTAGTGCTAAACATTTTCATAACTTTGGCCGAGATTTTACTCAATGTGTTCTCTCAATATGTTCTCATCTGTTCGATTGAATAATGATCAGGATTTAGTACAAGGACGGCGGGATATGTGCCTCAATCGCCTAGGTCGATTTACAGTGGAATATTAGCTTATGGATAGTGCATACGGAATGAATGATTCTTAATTCGGAAAAACCAAAAAACGCAAATACACGAAAAACTCGTCTTAAATCTTTTCCTGGAAAAAAATAGTTCTTGATCAAATTTTTGGGCAATTTGCCAAAATAACTTTCCCATTATGTCAGAAATGACACTAACAAATTGAACCTTGATCAACATTTCGTGGCTTTAAATCAATTATATCGATTTTATTAAAAAAAAATTTGCAATAAAAACCAGAAAAATGTCAGCCTATTCATTCCTAAGAATATTTGTGGAAGGATAGCGGGCAAAAAGATCATCTAAATGATAAGGCAGAATCAATGTATTAGTCTACACGAATGCATTAAGTACTACACAAATTTATTTGAAAATCAATGTTGGTGCCACAACTTCACAGTTTACAACTGTGCTAGTGATTAAGCGACCTCTTACTAGTTCACTGAAATTGATTGTGAACTATCAAGCCTTCAAATTTGTTTCCTGTGTGAGAAGGCATTGCTTTACAAGAATCTTCCAATACTTCAGATGACTGTATATTTCAACATCGCGCTATTATTTTGGCAGATGATTCTATTAAACTTCGCTAACATTCATTTCTTTTTAATAACAGAAACATGTCTTACAAAAGAGCAAGCGTAAATAGAATGCAGCTCTGTACATCAGTTACACTGAAAGGAACTTTAAAAATCGAGGAATTGAATTTTCAAGCGATTATATTAAAGTATCCATGGAAGCTGCATACAAGCCTGAGCCATATATGAAGTAATTCAACTCAATCGTGAGTTTTCCAAAGATTTCACTGGCTCAGAATCTCGCAATACCACAATTCGACCAAGCAGAGATCAAGATGAAGCCATTATGGGTTTAATTAAATTTTAATGATTCATTTCAAGACCTCCCAAAGAGATGCAAAAACGTGAGCCTATTTTAAATTATCTACTGTTAAGAATGACTACCTAAAATAAACATCAAAAATGAATCATTGAATATTGAAACTAAATTAGAATTATATAGAATCATCTTAATTTGAACTTATCTTAATTTTCCTAAATTTGTATGAACATCCGCCCCAGTTATAATTTATAATTGTAGATAATTTATCACACACATACTTATATTTAAACTTAATTTTAATATTTCTTTCAATGTCAAGGTCAATCGGCACGAATAACGCCAAATATTGATTTTATATTTTTGTAAACAAAGACAGCTGATGACCCGTTTAGTACTTCGAAATAAAATCAAAACAATTATGCCGAGTACATGAAAACAAAAATATAATAGATTTGTATTCAGCATAATGAGTTGATTTTATGCCATGTTGGGTTTAAGCGGGATTTAATGCGCGGAATATATAGAGTGAGAGTTTTCGAAGATAATCGAGCTATGGAGAATCTAAATTGTAGAGGGGAAATAAGTGATTTACTATTTTTGAAAACTCAACTCTGCCTATTCTATTGGCGACTGCATACGAGAAAACAACAGAGGTTTAAAAGCAGATAAAATATTAAATATAAATTAAATATATACATTTTGCGATATTGGCGGATTTTCCTAAAAATAAAGGTACATTCAAAGATATAATTATACATTTGTGAATAAAACGGAATAAATTATTATAAAAACTATTGTGAAACGAAAATACCTGTTTTCTTTTGGTGATTGTATTTTCTGCGAGTTTCCCATAATCCTTTATAATAATAAACTATTTTCCTCAAGTGATCTAAAATATATATTGTATGGAAATTAACACTACAGTTGAAAAAACGTACACATGTTGTACTTAAGGATTACCCAAAAAATAGTGTCTGTTATCTTGGCCCGAAAAAACCATTCCGGAAAGACTTTTAATATGTGGAGTGTTTCCATGATAAGATTTCCAGAAAAAATATTTATCAACAAAAAAATAAGTTTTAAACATAAAACTTTATTCGGGATGATAAAATAATATTTTTTTGAAACAACGCAATCCTTTTTTGTAAGATTCCAGAAATATAAATACATATACATATATTCACTAATTACGCGATATCAAGAGGAATACTGGAGAAATAAATTATTGAATCATTCTACCACCCAACTATTATAAATTATTGTGAATTTCTGTAAATTAGGAATTTTTCAGCTCCAACCTCAGAATTGGGGGAGCCAAATGGGTAGTAGTTTCAAGCTTCTGAATCATTTAATAACACTACAACAAAATCTCATTACGATGTCATGGGGAATACTGGTCGAAATAATTTATTGAACCATTCTACCACCCGAGTATAAAGAATTATTATAAATTTCTGTAAATTTGGAATTTTTTAGCTCCCATCTCAGAATAGTCTGGAGCAAAAGAGTAGTGGTTTCAGGCTTCTCAATCATTAAATCATACAAAAATTTAATCTTATTACGATGCCATAAGGAATAGTGGTAGAAATAATTTATTGAATCATTCTACTACCTGGTTATGAATTATTATGAATTTCAATAAATTTGGGATTTTCCAGCTCAAATCTCAGGATTGTTTGGACCAAATGGGTAGAATTATTAGGAATTTCTATAAATTTAGAATTTTGCAGCTCCAACCTCAGAATTATCTGGATCAAACGGTTAGTCATTTCAGGCTTCTAAATCATTAGATAACACTACAGAAAAATCTCATTACGATATTTTGAGGAATAGTGGCATAAATAATTTATTGAATCATTCTACCACCAGAGTATTATGAATTATTATGAAGATCTGTAAATTTTGAATTTTTCCGTTCCGATTTCAGAACTGTGGACCAAATGGGTAGTGGTTTCTGAATCATTAGATAACACGGCAACAAAATCTCATTACGATATCATGAGGAATAGTGATAGAAATAATTTATTGAATCATTCTACCACCCAAGTATTATGAATTATTATAATGAATTCCTATAAATTATTTGAATTCCTATAACCATCTGAAGGATTTAAAATCTGTAATATCACCGCATTGTCACTTGATACTCGAGCAGGTAATGTTGAAAGAGATAAAGAATCGAACATGATTGAACCACCTTCAGTTTTGTTTTGAAGTAATTACAGAGTCATTATGTGTAGGAAGATTATTTCAAATAAAATGTTCCTTTAAGTGCATAATTTAATAATTTTAATAATATGTAAGATAACACCTTATATCTGCCATTTCCTGGCAACAACGCTATTTTCGACACCAACAAGTCGACAATTCCGAATCATGTGTAGACGCACAAAAATGGAATTTTAACTGACAAAATATGGGTAAACGTCAATTTAATCTGGAAAACTATAAGATGCGAATTGTCTACATATTCTACCAATTATCGACATTGCTTACTCAAAAGTCACTTGTCTACGTTGTTTTCGTCATAAGTAGACCGAATTAATCCAATTTTATTGATTTTCGGCATTTTCCTTCGGCTCGCAATAAAATGATTTCCACTGACTAAATTACAATCAAATTAATTTAATGAATCTTCGTTTGATATTTTTATGTGTGTAAAATATGTCGGCAGATTTTATTGGTGTTTAACAGGATGGTTCGATATGATTTAAACCAATAAATATATCAACATCAATGGTTTCGAATGACAATTTGATTTGTCATTATTGATATTTGTGCTTTAAAGCTCTAAGAGTAAAATATTTTAAAATGTGTGCCGTTCTTACGCAGAGCACCCAAAATCACGCTCGAAATTAACGTCAAATAAAAAACAAAATCAAATTAATAAAAAAATTTAGAAATTTCACCGGCACCGACTTTGTGTGCTTTTTCGCAATCAAATGTAGGATCCCAGCGGCAATTTACCAATTTATGCAAACGTCCACACATTTTATAAGTTTAAGGATCACTGGCGAATTTCATTACTTCTTCGACATTGAATCTTAACAGCAACAATAAAAAAAATCAAAATTAATCATTTCCGTTCCACAAAAAAATAAAAAATTCATTAAGTCTTGTTCGTAAAAACAATTGATGAATGAGATTAATGCCAGTAGACAATATACGCAAAATAAAAATTGGTGGTGCGGGTGGAGGTGTAAAATAATAATTTGAATTTCCTCTAAACAAAAAATAATAATAAATTGGTTCGTGGTCATGGTATGGGTGTATTCCTATGTGAAAATGGTAAGGGCATCTAATTTAAGATGGAAATTTCTGTTTTCCCGCAAATTCTAAAAAGTAAATAAAACAAAACGAAACAGAATAATTCGTAGAATAATTTTTCAATAACGGGGGTGATTTGAACTTACCGAATTTTATTGTTCATTGTTTACTTATACCATGCGCCTTTATTTACTATTAGTATATATTTGTAAAGGTAAATATCAGAAAACACTTCCGGCACATCTTGATTTATTGCCAATCAGATCTGTATTGGGAGATGTATCGGAATGATTAATTTTTATTATTTTCTATTCCGAAAGTAGGTTAAGCGAAATAAACAAAACGCAAATAAGGATAAATGTACAGGTACACCTATACTACAATATTATACAGTGTGATCCATTTAAAAGATTTCACCTGAAATATTTTGAAAATCACATATAAATGAAAAATATTATTTTTAAGGTATTTCGGATGGAAATTTTACAATAGATCACACTGTATGTATAGGGTCGCCTCAGGCCGAAGAGAAGAAAAACCCGATTGATTATAAGAAAAACATAAATCCTTTCTATTTCATTTGTTTTTTCATCACGATATAGAATGATATAATTGATTTTGATTACGTTTTTGTTTGTGTGATCTGCTTAATCGTATTAAAATATAAAACGAGCAACGGGGTAAACAATATTATAAATTAATTAAAAAGGTAACTGATATTCAACAGAACACCCATTCATCCGGACAATAACATCTAGATCCATCCACCGAACCCGCCCCCTTAAATATCAACATCGCGTCGCATGAAGTTAATCGTAATAATGCGAAATACATAAAGGGGTAAGTGAAAAAGTAATAAAATCATTTTGACGGCTACAAAGTGTTTTTTATAAGCATTTTTTTTTGCCATCGCAATGTATAAAATCAAAATAAAAGCTTTTATTAAAAAAAAAACGGATAATATAATGAAACAGGATTTCTTCTAAAAAAAAAATCGGGCGAGAATAAAATAAGCGAATACAAGAGCAACATGTGAAGTTGTTTTTATCACTATTTGGAGCAACACACAGAACGAGCATACGTATACGAAAAGCACACAAAACTTATTATTTTTATCATTTTTTGATTCATGAGCTTTTTTTCCTCGTGCATGTGTGTATGTGCTTTTTTTGTTGAAAGTAAATAAAATTGTTACTGATCTTATATGAATTTCAATTTTATATTCTTAAATCAACGTTAAATTTGAACGTGCCGCGTACACTCACCATATTATTGCATATACATACATATACGAGTATTTTTAATGGAAATGAATTGAAAGGAACATCTATGAGGAAAGGTATAAGGCAACAAAACAGAAAAAAAGTTGTAAATTGAAATTGTAATGGACATTTGAACTGTGGATTATCTTGATTGCTTTTTTACGAATTTTAACGACGAGACGTTCTAGTTTTGTTTGTGTTAGTTGTGCAGTGAGAATAAGAGTTGACATTTTTTAAACATTCTTGATATTTTTAATGTTATAAATGTTGCTTTGAAACAGCGATAGAATTTTAAAATTAGTTTTTCTTAGGAAAATCGGATATTGAATAATTTTAAAGGTTTTTGATCCGATATTCATGAAACGTCAGGACAGATATTTTATTATGTACAAACATCAGAGTAGCTTGACTTAACAACAATTTTTACAAATTGTGTTTTTGTACAAAATAAAGGTCTAGTCAAGGATTTGGCTCAAGAAACTCCAAAACAGGGTTTGAAAATTCCATTAAATTTGGTATATCGTCCTCATGTAGTCACAAGAAATTGATTCGAATTTTTTTGAAATCGCTGACAGTATAGAAGCACCGTGATAATTTAAAGAAATTTCGTTAACCAGATTTGAAGATTGTATGAATATGTAAGGATTTCCAAACAACTGCAAAAGTTTATGACGAATAGCAATTAATTAAAGGACATCGACAATCCTAACTCGTAACATGAAGTTTCTCAGAAATGTTGAAGGAACAGTCAAGCACACAATTATTTTTAAATCTGACGTCAAATACGATTTTGATTTTAACCCCGACTAAAACACAGACTAAGAAGACAAAGACTACGACTAATATTAACATTAAGATTACGACTAAGACTAAGACTAAGACTAAGACTAAGACTAAGACTAAGACTAAGACTAAGACTAAGACTAAGACTAAGACTAAGACTAAGACTAAGACTAAGACTAAGACTAAGACTAAGACTAAGACTAAGACTAAGACTAAGACTAAGACTAAGACTAAGACTAAGACTAAGACTAAGACTAAAGACTAAGACTAAGACTAAGACTAAGACTAAGACTAAGACTAAGACTAAGACTAAGACTAAGACTAAGACTAAGACTAACACTACCGACTAAGACTAAGACTAAGACTAAGACTAAGACTAAGACTAAGACTAAGACTAAGACTAAGACTAAGACTATGACTAAGACTAAGACTAAGACTAAGACTAAGACTTAGTGTAAAGTTATTCATTCGAATATTTTTGAAATCGCTGACAGTATAGAAGCACTGTGATAATTTATAGCAATTCCGTTAACCAGATTTGAAGATTGTATGAATATGTTCTTTTTCTTTCAATCTTTTTTTAGACTCTCAATCACTGGAAAAAATCAAATAAAAAGCCGGGCCAGAAAAATACAATTGGAAAAAGTTACTAACCGGCGGTGGTCCGTCATTTAGACTGAGACTGAGACTGAGACTAAGACTAAGATTAAGACTAAGACTAAGACTAAGACTAAGGACTAAGACTAAGACTAAGACTAAGACTAAGACTAAGACTAAGACTAAGACTAAGACTAAGACTAAGACTAAGACTAAGACTAGACTAAGACTAAGACTAAGACTAAGACTAAGACTAAGACTAAGACTAAGACTAAGACTAAGACTAAGACTAAGACTAAGACTAAGACTAAGACTAAGACTAAGACTAAGACTAAGACTAAGACTAAGACTAAGACTAAGACTAAGACTAAGACTAAGACTAAGACTAAGACTAAGACTAAGACTAAGACTAAGACTAAGACTAAGACTAAGACTAAGACTAAGACTAAGACTAAGACTAAGACTAAGACTAAGACTAAGACTAAGACTAAGACTAAGACTAAGACTAAGACTAAGACTAAGACTAAGACTAAGGACTAAGACTAAGACTAAGACTAAGACTAAGACTAAGACTAAGACTAAGACTAAGACTAAGACTAAGACTAAGACTAAGACTAAGACTAAGACTAAGACTAAGACTAAGACTTAAGGACTAAGACTAAGACTAAGACTAAAGACTAAGACTAAGACTAAGACTAAGACTAAGACTAAGACTAAGACTAAGACTAAGACTAAGACTAAGACTAAGACTAAGACTAAGACTAAGACTAAGACTAAGACTAAGACTAAGACTAAGACTAAGACTAAGACTAAGACTAAGACTAAGACTAAGACTAAGACTAAAACTAAGACTAAGACTAAGACTAAGACTAAGACTAAGACTAAGACTAAGACTAAGGACTAAGACTAAGACTAAGACTAAGACTAAGACTAAGACTAAGACTAAGACTAAGACTAAGACTAAGACTAAGACTAAGACTAAGACTAAGACTAAGACTAAGACTAAGACTAAGACTAAGACTAAGACTAAGACTAAGACTAAGACTAAGGCTAAGGACTAAGACTAAGACTAAGACTAAGACTAAGACTAGGACTAAGACTAAGACTAAGACTAAGACTAAGACTAAGACTAAGACTAAGACTAAGACTAAGACTAAGACTAAGACTAAGACTAAGACTAAGACTAAGGACTAAGACTAAGACTAAGACTAAGACTAAAACTAAGACTAAGACTAAGACTAAGACTAAGACTAGACTAAGACTAAGACTAAGACTAAGACTAAGACTAAGACTAAGACTAAGACTAAGACTAAGACTAAGACTAAGACTATGACTAAGACTAAGACTAAGACTAAGACTAAGACTAAGACTAAGACTAAGACTAAGACTAAGACTAAGACTTAGACTTAGACTTAGACTTAGACTTAGACTTAGACTTAGACTTAGACTAAGACTAAGACTAAGACTAGGACTAGGACTAGGACTAGGACTAGGTGAAGTGAGGACTAGGACTAGGACTAGGTGAAGTGAGCCGTGTATAGGTCTAAACTAAGACTAAAACTAAGACTAAGACTAAGACTAAGACTAAGACTAAGACTAAGACTAAGGACTAAGACTAAGACTAAGACTAAGACTAAGACTAAGACTAAGACTAAGACTAAGACTAAGACTAAGACTAAGACTAAGACTAAGACTAAGACTAAGACTAAGACTAAGACTAAGACTAAGACTAAGACTAAGACTAAGACTAAGACTAAGACTAAGACTAAGACTAAGACTAAGACTAAGACTAAGACTAAGACTAAGACTAAGACTAAGACTAAGACTAAGACTAAGACTAAGACTAAGACTAAGACTAAGACTAAGACTAAGACTAAGACTAAGACTAAGACTAAGACTAAGACTAAGACTAAGACTAAGACTAAGACTAAGACTAAGACTAAGACTAAGACTAAGACTAAGACTAAGGACTAAGACTAAGACTAAGACTAAGACTAAGACTAAGGACTAAGACTAGGACTAAGACTAAGACTAAGACTAAGACTAAGACTAAGACTAAGACTAAAACTAAGACTAAGACTAAGACTAAGACTAAGACTAAGACTAAGACTAAGACTAAGACTAAGACTAAGACTAAGACTAAGACTAAGACTAAGACTAAGACTAAGACTAAGACTAAGACTAAGACTAAGACTAAGACTAAGACTAAGACTAAGACTTAGACTTAGACTTAGACTTAGACTTAGACTTAGACTTAGACTTAGACTAAGACTAAGACTAAGACTAGGACTAGGACTAGGACTAGGACTAGGTGAAGTGAGCCGTGTATAGGTGAAGGAGCTTTCCTTCTCTGACCATCGTTACTTAACGTTTAAACTTAGTTTCAATATGACAAAACAGTACGTGTTCAGATGGCATTGAAGATTTGTTTGAATGCCAAAAATTTAACAACACCTTCCTCTTTATTTTGTCTTTTATAGTTTTTAAAATTGGCTCGAAATGACATGAGAGCCACATGTTATATCTTATATCTTCCGTCTTCAATATTCCATCTTGTATATTCCATCTTTCGTCTTCCATTTTCAATGTTCAATCTTCAATATTTAATCTATGATCTTGTTTATTCTTGTATATCTTGTATAATCATCAATCATGAAACTTTGATCATGAATCTAGAAAGTCGAATAATTTAGTTCAGTAAAATCCACATTCGACATAGTTCTAAATACTACTACCAATCAACAAGTGACTTATCCGATAAATACAAATACAGATTTCAAAACATTTTAATTTAATCTTGTTTAGTGTGAAAACTAGCGCCCAATCGTCGAGTGAAAATAAATGTATGTGCTTGATTTCAATAATTTTTAAAATAGTTTATTACATAATTATAAAGCGCTTGAATCTTAAATTTTAAATTTTGAATTTTTATTTTTAAATTTTTAATTATGAATTTTTAATTTTGAACTTTGAATTTTGAATTTTGTCCGAAAAGCCGAAAAAATTATTAAACAATTTAAATTCACAGACATTTGTAAAATTCTTCTTAATTATATGTGTTGGCTGTATTACACGTACATAGTGAGAATTTCCTCTGATTTCGTGATATATAATTCGCTAAATCGATATGTTCTTGTTTTGTATTATCTGTACAAAGCAAGAGTTGGATTTTTGCAGTTTGGTCGTTGCAACCTGATGAGTAGACCAACTTTTTATCAGTACGAAACCAAGCTGCCAAGAAGCTACCTAAGGGAGTTCTCATTTTTGTAAGGGTTTGTGTATCTTTGTGTACACAAGTGCCCTGGGGTTAAAAGTTTGGGGGAGAGGAGTGCGTTTTTTCTACTTTTGTGGTAGAGATATTGTTAATAAATAGCCTCTTTGTTTTCTGCGACTAAAACAGTCGTAAACATTGTATTTTGTCAGAAAAGCCGAAAATATTCTTAAACAATTTAAATTCACGGACGTTTATAAAATTCTTCTTAAATTTTTATTCTTGAATCTTAAATCTTGCACCTTGAATTCAAAATCTTGTATTATGAATCTTGAATTTTAAATCTAGAATCTTGAACCTTAAAGCCGTATACATACGTCGGATAAATATCCGGGATTTTTCCATTCCATCGTTTTAACCAATTACATCACGTAAATTATACAAAAGACACGCCTCTTTTCATACAAAAGAGTTGAAAAAAATTTAAAAAAAATCTCGGATGCAGAAATCCCGGATTTCCATCCGACGTATGCAATTATGCATACGGCTTGAATCTTGGAATCTTAAATCTTCTATCTTGAATTTTGAATTATGAAATTATGAACTCATAATTCATGAGTTTTGAATTTTGAATTTTGAATTTTGAATTTTTAATTTTGAATTTTTAATTTTGAATTTTAAATTTTGAATTTTGAACTTTGTATTTTGAATTTTGAATTTTGAATTTTGAATTTTGAATTTTGAATTTTGAATTTTGAATTTTGAATTTTGAATTTTGAATTTTGAATTTTGAATTTTGAATTTTGAATTTTGAATTTTGAATTTTGAATTTTGAATTTTGAATTTTGAATTTTGAATTTTGAATTTTGAATTTTGAATTTTGAATTTTGAATTTTGAATTTTGAATTTTGAATTTTGAATTTTGAATTTTGAATTTTGAATTTTGAATTTTGAATTTTGAATTTTGAATTTTGAATTTTGAATTTTGAATTTTGAATTTTGAATTTTGAATTTTGAATTTTGAATTTTGAATTTTGAATTTTGAATTTTGAATTTTGAATTTTGAATTTTGAATTTTGAATTTTGAATTTTGAATTTTGAATTTTGAATTTTGAATTTTGAATTTTGAATTTTGAATTTTGAATTTTGAATTTTGAATTTTGAATTTTGAATTTTGAATTTTGAATTTTGAATTTTGAATTTTGAATTTTGAATTTTGAATTTTGAATTTTGAATTTTGAATTTTGAATTTTGAATTTTGAATTTTGAATTTTGAATTTTGAATTTTGAATTTTGAATTTTGAATTTTGAATTTTGAATTTTGAATTTTGAATTTTGAATTTTGAATTTTGAATTTTGAATTTTGAATTTTGAATTTTGAATTTTGAATTTTGAATTTTGAATTTTGAATTTTGAATTTTGAATTTTGAATTTTGAATTTTGAATTTTGAATTTTGAATTTTGAATTTTGAATTTTGAATTTTGAATTTTGAATTTTGAATTTTGAATTTTGAATTTTGAATTTTGAATTTTGAATTTTGAATTTTGAATTTTGAATTTTGAATTTTGAATTTTGAATTTTGAATTTTGAATTTTGAATTTTGAATTTTGAATTTTGAATTTTGAATTTTGAATTTTGAATTTTGAATTTTGAATTTTGAATTTTGAATTTTGAATTTTGAATTTTGAATTTTGAATTTTGAATTTTGAATTTTGAATTTTGAATTTTGAATTTTGAATTTTGAATTTTATATTTTGTATTTAACCTTTTATTTCCTACTTCAATATATTGAATGCGATTACTCAAATATGATTGAATGAGGCCACGAAATTGCTTAAATGTGTGTTCCAAAGATTTACTCAGTCACGTAAGCAGCACGGTGACAAGGAAATTCGTGTTCGTAATTGTGTTTAAATTTAAATTCAATTCGAACTAATTTCATTTGCATTTGCAATTAATTCTCGAAATTGTGGTGCGGTGTTACAGTGTTTGGCCAAATAATTTAGACGGATTTTTTGGTACATTATACCAAATTACAGCCTCTATCCCCTTCAGATGTGTCCTAAATTTCTCCTGAGCTTACCTAGGGTTATGACCTTTCTAATGTCCACAGTAGGATTAACGGGAAAGTGTATAACTTAAAAATTACAGAACGTTTTATTAATTTCCGCAACAAAAATTTCTAAATTTATAGTGATTTACAATTTGGTAAAATTATTTAATTCCTGGCCGTTTTTGGCTATATTCTAGTTATTTGGAGGTAATAGTAGAACTAAATATATCAAGTAATACATCTTTCGGCTATAAAAAGTGTTTTCGGCTGGGATACCAAAAACAATATCTGCATTACCATCTTTCGGCTGGAATAGGAAAGACACTATCTACATTCTCCACTTATGTGAAAGAACCGTGCGTATCGTAAGATGGAAAGAAACCGGGCATTATTTGAAAGCGAAAGCGATTTCACCAAAAGATATTTCAAAAGACTTCAAATATTATCAACCTCAAATATCATCACTCTGACGTCTATGATTTTGCAATCACAAGTAAAACAAACCGAAAATTAAACCAGGGTAAACCACTTCTATAATTATCTTCTGACCACTCTCTGGTCTTTCTACATTACTGGGCTGACGAAAAGCTATGTCCTACAAACAACCATCGAACGAACGCTTTCACTAACTGGTTGAAATTCAAATCTCAACTTTAAGCAAGCGAAAAGGAAACGGCAAAGCCTACTACAAAAAAACAGGATGGAGCATATGCAAAATTGTGTGGTGGAATTATCTCCTCATCCGGAAACAAAATATTTATTATGGAAGGCCACTAAATAGCTTAAATGGCCTCACCAACCAAATCCGCCAATTTGTCTTGCTAACGGTCAATGGGCTAGAAGTGACGAGGAAAAGGTTAGAGCCTTTGGTGAACACCTTGAAAGTTAATTCACTCCAAAATCGAATTGACGGTGGTTCAAACAGAAAATGTAGCAATTAGACCTGAAAGGAATTTTAAAATAAAGAAACCACTAGTAAAGTTTATTATTGCACATCAAATTCGATTAAAGAAAGTCCTTGGGTATGATCGAATTACAGATGAAATGATTAAACAACTTCCTGAGTGTGTCTATGGACGACTGGCTCAATTATTCAATTCAATTTATGAATCAGCAGGATATATCTCTGAGTGATATATATTTCAAAGCCTCGTCATATGGACCAATAAGTCTACTACCAATTACCTCGAAAGTATTTGCAAAAAACAATATCAAAACCTTTAAACCGAAACTACGAAATATTATCTCTAATCATTAATTTGGTCTCAGAGGCGCGCACGGAACCTTTGAGCAAGTGCCCGGAAGCTAATAAAGTACCCGATAAAACTTGACGCGAGGGTCTGCTTTATAAAATTAGTTTTAAATTGCCAGAAATTTACCAACTTATGAAGTCTTATTTGTCAAATAGCAGATTTTATGTCAAACACAATACGTCTAAATCGGGAAAACATTCTGGCTGGAGTACCACAAGGCAGTGTGCTTGGCCGAACGATAACTTTACTTTCCACTTCAGACCTACCAACGTCTTCGCAAATATGACGTCTCCTTTCGCAATCAATAAATCTGCAATAGAATCAATAAATCAGTACGCACTAAAACTGCATTGTCATATCTGTTCTTCAAAGAAAATAAACGTCTACAAAAACAAGTAGGCGGAATTTTTTCATCTCTGATCGACTAACATCTCAAAGCCAGACCCAAGTGAAATATGTCCGAAAAAAGCCCAAATTTGTTGCATGCAATAAATGTTGCACAATCAATATTTTGTTGCAACAAGTTTCAATTAATAAATATGTTAAAAAAATTTCAACAGCTTGACATGTGGGTTGGTTTTCTGGAATGCTCATGATATGGATTCTTACTGGGATAATCGAATCGAATGATTCCTGTGGCACTATTCTGGTAATTCCCTGGGAATAGGGAATTGGGGAAAGATTTTATATGTAATTTCAGTTCAAATACTATTTTTCCGGCCTACTAAGAAGAAAAGTTTGATGCAAATATTTATAAATTGGGAATAATTTTTCCATATCTAAATTGGCAGGGAAAATTATTCCCAATTTTATTTTGTTTTCAAAAAAATTACCACTAGATTTTTACCTCAGTATGCCAGAAAAAAATTTTAAAATAGAAATTACATATAAAATCTTTCCCCAATTCCCTATTCCCAGGGAATTACCAGAATAGTGCCACTGGGGATATAAATAACGAGCATTTTACAAATGGGCAACAAATTTCAAAAGATGTGGGTAGCTTTTTTTGGAATGCACATGGATGGACTCTTCGGGACAAACGAATCAAACAATTCGTAGAGTCTTCGATAAAAATACGGGTCTTTTACAAAGGGGTTGTTGCAACATGTTTCATTTAAGAAGTTTGTTTTAACAACTCTTTTGGATCTTTATCCTGTAATTTTTGTTTGATTCGTTTATCCTCGTAAAATACCATATCCTGAGCATTCCAGAACAGCAACCACATGTCACCTACCTTCTTTATAATTTGGGGATCTGATTTTTTATTCGGTTTTTTAATAAACAATTTTTGTGTTGTTGATCCGTTTTTTATGTTTTCAACCTAAAAGATTATATCACACAGACCTATAATGAAACAACAACAATAATTATGAAATTATTTGCAAAAAACTCTTTAGAAATGACTTCGCGCTAAACATCTATCATTTATTTTTATTTCAAATCAATCCTTATATTTTTATAGATTTCCGTGCAACATTTGCTGCATGTCACATTTGCTGCATGCAACATTTTTGGAAATATTTTTTTTGTTTTTGGGGGGGGGGGACTAAAATAGCTAACTACTAAAAACCCCAACAAGGACCGTGAAGTGCTGTTTCCTAATAGAGAGCCATATCTTGTTCTATTGAATTTTGACAATTGAGCTAAATCAAATGCTTGGAATTATTGGAAAGTCCACTTCAGTCCACAATAGAAAATTATTTAACCCGGTTGCAATCGTTTTCAGATTCATTAATGCCTTTGTCCCCTCCAATCAAGATAACTTGTTCTTAAATAACTGATACGGATTAAAAATAATATCCAGAAAGCCCCCTCAAAAACCAAATAAAGCTTAATGCTGAAATCTGCTTATAGTTTAGTTCAACCACAATTTTTAAATTAAAAACAAAACAAATATAAACAAATGTTGAAGTGTATTCATTGTATTCGTTTCCTAATCAAATAACCACAATCCCTCACCCACGTTAAATAACCGTAAAATATTCATAAATTAAAAAAACCACAAATTTATATAGGTCGATGATGAAGTAAACATAAACAAAATTTGTAACACTAATCACCATAAATAACCTTATACATACATTAAATTTATGTTTGTATATGGAAAAAGCTTCTTAAAAGCTTTATTAGAGCAAACACACTTAATAAATCACATCGATAATTTACAGAACGTTGAATTCGTACATAAATTCTATTCACGCGTAGCTAATACCGTCCACATAGAGTCGCGCCAAATTGACTATCTAAAATATTATTTTTAAGCTCATAAAAAGCACACTCACCCTCCATCCACCACCCGCATATAAAAAATCACTGCAGTACATGAATAGAGATATCATATGTAAATGATTTGGAACAATATAAAAATGAAAATTATTTTTATTACACACATACCTGGTTCCTCGCCATCCATATATGTTTTTGACCATATAATTCTTCGATGACCGTCTGGCAATACCAACCCTCGCTACACCGGTCATATAAATACATTATTTTCATTACCTATCTCGATATATCCGAAATAATCCTTTTCGCAGGACTTTATCCGCTCAGTATTGTTGTTGGTTTTTGGTATGTGGAATGGAATGGTTTTTATGATTTCAATATATGGAAAATTAAATAAAACCAATATGTTACACGAGATTATGTTGCTTTTTGTGCGGGGGGACATATAATTGTATTCAATACAGATACACAGAATCAGCGACAGTTACAGCAATAATAAAAAAGAACAGAAAATTGTTTAATTTTTAAAATAAATTAAAACATTTTTTTTTTCGTTGTGCACACATTTATGGTGCGGTCGTTATTCATTCATCATGTCCCATCCCCCAGAAATTATTGATGTAATAATTGTTTTGAATAAGTTTGCATGGTGGAACTCTTACAGTTGAGCCAGCGAGTATTTAGATCATATACTATATAAAACGATTAGTTAATATTTGAATTAATGATAAGAATAATTTTTAATCAAGCTCTACAAATAGGGAAAGGATCAGGTGCGTAACTAAGTCTCCGGATATCACACGTAGATAGTGCTAGATGTGTCGCTATCTAGTTGTCATTTATGGAGAAGTTGTGTTTTGCTCATAGCGTGGGCAATTGTTAACGATGTTGTAATACCAGCAACATATCGCAACGCAAAAATTTTTTTTGGAAGAACGATAATGTTGAGTTTTGTGCCAACAAACAGGACTTGCGGGAAGCTTTGATTTTCTGCTTCTAGTTTGAACCATCGAAAATTACCTGTGAAGATTTATTTAAACGCTTAAGAAGTGACGATTTAAACTTTGAGGGAGACCAAAGACATTTGAAGACACTGAGTTCCAAGCGTTACTGGATGAAGATGATACGTAATCTCAGGATCATCTTTCGAAGACATTAAGTTCGACTTGCCAAGATATTTCGAAACGTTTAGATGCTAGAAAGTCGTAGCTTTCACTTGGCGAAGCATCAACATCGACGGCACAGCCAAATCGCTTCAGAAAGAAGACAGTGCTCTGCGTTTGGTAGGACCAGAAAGGAATCGTGTACTATGAGCTGCTGAAACATAGCGATACTGTCGATGGAAAATTCTATCACCAACAACTCATCATTCTGAGCCATGTATTGCTCGAAAACGGCCAGAATTGAACATGAGGCACGAACGAGTGAAATTGCAGCACAACAACGCTCCATACTATCGCACTCCCATTGTCCAGGACACCACTAAAACGATGAGATAGGATCTGCTATCACATCCGCCTTTTTTGCCAGACCCAGCCTCTCGGATCATCACTTGTTCCGACATGGATCGGCAAGGCTACACTTGGTCAGTTTCGAAGAAGTGCAAAATTGGTTGGATGAATGGTTTCAGTCCAAAGACGTGTCATGTTATCGTCGTGGTGTTCATGTATTGCCAGAGAGACGGCAAAAATGCGTAGCGTACAATACTTTCAATAAACCATTTTTTATATTTCTTTTGGTACCTAGCAAGATTTTCAAATTAATTTAGAGTTTTGGAACACAAATTTCACTTCAGTTTCATGATTTATATTATGGTTTAACATTCATTTACTTTAATCTCTTCCTCGGCACTTTCGGAATAAATTTAAAATTCGACATAAGGCTAACCTTTCTCTACAATAATTGCCTGGCCCGCAATCAACGATAAGTAGACGAAAAAATGGTAAAAAACAATAAAGGAATATAACTCCTTCCAGCATGCCAGTGTGCCCGATCTAGCAGCCGTATGACTTGAAAGAAATTAACCGGCATTGGGAGTACCCATGGTGATTATTTGAGTCTCAGTGAAAACCTCACTAGGCGCTTTGTTCAAGTAGAACGCCCAAAGCACTTTATTCGAGAATAATTTGGTACCTCGGCAATGGCAGAAACGGAATGATGCCTATTAATTTGTTGAGAATTTCATGAAATGTAAAATTTCCCGTCGAATTCTTGTAGTAGTGGTCAGGTGCACCTTTGTTGTAGTAATTTCTAGCAACTGAAAGTGGCCGCGCTTTTTTTAAACCAGTGACATTCGACACCTGTGAACTTGGTATATCTGCAATCCACGTTGACGATAAAGCCTGTTTAAATTTAAACATGTCCCGTTTAATATCCATTTGATATTAGAATTACGAAATTTCTTACGTTATTTAGACGATTAACACTGCAAGATACGTTTAGGACCAGTTGGAATATTTCGAAAAATATTGAACCATTAGATATGAAAAATCGCACACAACAAGCTTCAGCATACGTCTGTCCAGTTTATCAAACATGGCTACAACGATAGTTAGTGCTACGATAATGAAAATCTTGAATATCCGTTTGATCACCACAATGCGCAAAAGTCTTGGTGTAGCGCTGGAAGAAAGCAACAATATTGTTGTTAGTGCTTTAGTTGATAAATCCACTGTTTTGGCGATGGTATCTTATTTCTTTATTATAGAATATATAAGATAGAATATAGAAATCACCGAAAAGCAATTCGTCGAAGACGACAATTTTTCGAAAACAAAATTCACCGAAAACGACAATTCGCCGACATGATTTACCGAAATCGAAAAACTGAAAAATATTGTGTATTGTGACAATTCAATGAAAACACTCCGACTAAATTGGTCTCCTCCGACCGATTGTATTGGAATCAATATCATCGAGTGATCAGATATCCGTGCACCTTATATTTATCCGTGCACCTTATGCACGGCTTTATATCTCGTACAACAATCATCACTAAAATCATATTACAAGAATTGTGGGTACTCGGCATATCGTGGAATGAAGCGGTTCCAAAACCAATTGCTCAATAACGGCACACTTATCGGGATAGGCTGAAATCATTGGAGGCTCTCAGAATCGATCGCTGAATGATATATCCATTCAACAACTCGCAATCATCTTCAAATTCACGGGTTCAGCGACGCTTCCGAGAAAACATACGCAGCGGTGGTGTATGCTCGTACAACGTTAGCAGATGGATCCATCAAAATCACCATGCTGGTATCAAAGACCAAGGTTGCAGCACTGAAAATGATCAGCCTGTCATGTCTAGAGCTTTGGTCTAGTGTTCCTCTCTGTGCCTAAGATAAGCACACCATCGTGCAGTCATTTAACGTGCCACAGGTTCAAATCAACGTATAGACCGACCCGCAAGTGGTACAGTGCCCAGGGAATGGGTACAAAGGGCCGAATGTCGAAGGGCCGAATGTGTCGAAGGGCAAAATGTGTCGAAGGGCCGAATGTCGAAAGGCCGAATGTGGAAGGGCCGAATGTGCCGAAGGGCCGAATGTGTCGAAGGGCCAAAGGTCAAAGGGCCGAATGGGTCGAAGGGCCGAATTGTTTTTTTTTTTTGTTTTTAGAAAGATAATTTTTTAAATTTGCTGTTTTATTGAATATTTTGTAATTTTTTTTTATTAAACATAAATGAATTTCTTATGAATTTATGTATTTTATTATTTTTCATCACGTATTCAGTCAGCAATACATTTTGGCGAAGGAAAATGTTGTCCTGCGCCACCAATAGGTATATCCTTTTTCCTACCCGTTAACATAATTGTGTGGGCCCTGTAAAAGTACCATGTCAAAAATTTATTTTTGTATGTGTTTTGACCCAACTTACGCATTTGTGGATTCCTTTTAAAATTATTTTCGTCTGAAAAAGACACTATAACTATATACACAATTGTGTTGGTTGTACTTCAAAATAAGCGAAATTTTTGGCGTAAGTGTAGATGACGTAGACATCGCCGAAATTGAGAAGATGAAAATTTAAAAAAAAAAATTCTTTATAGAATTGTATACATATCATTTTTAGGAGGTGCAAGCCAAAATTTTCGGAAAAATCATCACATTTTCCTGAAAATTTAAGTTTTTCCAAAAATATTTTTTTTTATTTTATTCATCCACAAATTAAAAATCTGCCGTTTTTATTTATCAAATCTTAATTTTAATGATAAAAATTCGAATTACACTGTCATGAAACGGGTAACAAATTACATTTTTGCGTTATTTTAAAAAAACTTTTTGATTTGCCGGAATTTTTTATTTTTTTAATATTTTTTTTTGGTTTTATTTATTTTTATTAATAATAATTGCTTCGTCAACCTTGCAGACACAGATCAAAGAGATTTTATCGCTTTTATCGCTTCTTCTGACCTTAGAGGATGGGGGCTCACCCCCAAACGTTTGGGGGTTTCCAAAATTTATACAATTCTTCAAGTGGCAAATTTTATTTGTAGTTTTAAACTAAGTAAAAAAAAAATAAAATTTCCTTAGAAAAATTGCAAAATTTTCACGGAAAAATTACTTGTACTGTCGAAAAACTGTTAAAATACAATGCTAATATCAAAATTTTAAAAAAGTTACACATTTGTACTATTTTAAATAAAATAATACGCAATTTTTCACCAAAAAAAATTAAAATATTTCCCTGAAAATGTGATAATTTTCCCGGAATTTTTGGCTTGCACTTCCTAAAAACGATAAATGCACAATACTACAATACAAAGAAAATTTTTTAAAAAAATTTAATCTTACCCGATTCCCGCGATGTATACGTCATCTACACTTCACACAATTGTGTGGTTTGGACTTAAATAGTGCCATGTTTTCGGTTATGTGCGAGATATGTAAAAGGGATATGTACAAAAAATAAAAAACTATTAAATAAATTAAATAAAAAAAAAAAATAAATATATTTCTAAAAACAAAAAAAAAATCGACCCTTCGACCCATTCGGCCCTTTGACACATTCGGCCCTTCGACACATCCGGCCCCTTATAACATTCGGCTCTACGACATTCGGCCCTTCGACATTCCGCCCTTCGAGACATTCGGCCCTTTGAAATTCGGCCCTTCGACATTCGGCCCTTTGAAACCATACCTTACACAGCCATTCGCTGTTGTGGACAGAACCTGCTTGGTTACGAAAAGATCAAAGCCAGGCTACACCAACATCGATGAACAAAACTTAAAATAAAAGATCGCAACGCATACAGAAACCGTGGCGTCTAACAATGAATTATATTAGCTACTCGTTCAATATTCATCGCTTGGAAAATTACCTCCTGTTATGGCCTACTGTAGATGTTTCATTCAAAATCGGCATATCCACGAAGGCACTACATTTGGACCTGGTATCTGAACTCAGTACAAATACAACCATTGCGTCGTTCAAACGGTTCCGTTCATTCCCCCTGCTTCGCTGCATTATGGTGCTTTGTGGAAATTAGGCGTAAAATCTATGAAACATCATTTACGGCATATCATCTATAGGCCTCTCATGTTTTTGTGCCTAAACCCGCGACCATGGTGCGCGATAACGAACGACCCTCGACCGTCTTAATCGAATCATTAAGAAAAAAAGCATCCAACCTCCGTAATGGTTACTCGGGAGGATCATCGAGATGCATCCGGGGGTCGCCATATTAAAATGTCATAATGGCATTTGCAAGCGACCAGTGACGAAGCTGTGTTTGCTGCCTATTCTTGATTACCACAATCAACACTGAAGTATTAAAACCCTTTAGGGCGGCCGGCTATGTTGAAGATGACATTTAAGTCTCCACTATAGTCGCAGGTGACACCTATCTGTGGGCATCATCTATTACAACATTGGACATTTAAACAGCAACAATAATTGTTGATTATTAAAAAAAGAAAAATTATTCAAAAAGCATAAATTTGAGTTCTTTTAACAATTTCGCATTGAACTGTCGCTTTTCGTTCATTATTTGAAATAATATGGAGAAAATTTTGTTTTGACAGCTCTACAATAGTCTTTTGACATTTTCACATATATTATTTAACACTATACTGCCTTTAGAATTTCAATGAAGAGTATAGTCTTAAAAATCAAAGACTTCAGAAGAAAGTCTTATTGTCAGAAACGGCGGGTAAGCTTAAATGATAATCACATGCTCATTATCTGATTTAACCTCATATCCTACCTTGAGGAAATCGTTGACTTTACTTATCGATCGTCACAAAATAAGTTATGTGTAGCTTCGCCGTGGTGGGAGTTCCCCAGTATATCACAATATCTCATTCTTTCAATAAGCACTTCCATTTAATTCCGGTTACCAAAGACTTTTGTGCTTCAAAAGTATATTGTTTGGCGTTTACGAAGAAACCGTGTAAAATGCAACATATTTGATTATAGATGGCACGTAATTAGTTGGATGTCAGTAAACGCTTATAGTAATTGTTCAAGACGAAAACAGATGGCAGTGTAGATGCATAAATGAATTTTTCTTGTGACTGTCCATAACATTTTTTTATATTTATTTATTAATTCTTTCGCAATATAAATTTTCATGTTTGGATGATTGTAGACTTATGTCTAGTCCCCCCTATAATTTTATTATATTTTTAGTCGATTCTGATTCGTAGATCATTTCAGGAAGAACTTTTACTATTTGTCCCGTAATTACCTGGAGATTTCTTTGCATTTAGCACATTGATTTCCTCTTTTAATTTTTGTAATGTGACTGGAGATATATTGCAGTTATTCATTTTATTTACTGGTGGTATTTTTTCCTCTGCAGTTTGTCCGAGGTGGGTTGAAAACAACGACGCTTGTTTCATTGCATTTATAGCCTATGTGCCTTCTTCATTTGTAATACGACATCTCCGATATTGAAATTTATCTGTGGTCTACGCCATTTCGCCCTTTGTTGAACATTATGCAAATATTCGACGTTGAACTTTTTCCAAAATGACTGGACGTGCTGCCGTATATATTGCTACCTGGTAACCCTTCCAACTGGTATGCTGTTATTGATCTCTTCCTGGGGCAAGTAATAATTGCCTGAATTGCCTCATCATTATCTGCTTTTGCGTATATAGTGGCCTTACTTTGCTCATTCATGTTTTGCTCATGCATGTGTATTATCACACTTCTGCAGTATTATTGGATGCTTATAATCGTATTAGCAATTCAAATGTTTTAGCCTACCACCAACTCTCAAAATACCATTTGCATCAATAAACGGTGCCAAAGAGAGAATGTCGGTGTTTTTTGATAATCTTTCCTCTCTGTAAGCGATCTAGTTCTTCAGCAAATGATTTGCGCTGTATATGCTTTAGAATGGTGTCTCTGGCAGTTCGAATTTCATTTACAATAAGAACACTGGAAATCTGATTACTCACCGGTGAGCGTATATTTCTCAAAAATCTTAAGATATATGCAAACACTATTAACAGTTTAGTATAACTTGCGTGGAGCTCGATATTTTTCCATTCTTTAGCTAAATGTTTGCCGCCGTTACATACTACATCGTGGGAAGTAAAAACACAGTTAGGATTCTTCAACCATTCTAGACCGTACCACCATAGATTTAGATTGATAAGCTGCAACGGAAGCACACCCCTCGATGCGCAATTATCTCTGTTATGCTCAGATATTACATGACTCCAAAAATTTCGTTGTAATTGGCTTAAAATCTATGACGTCCCGTTTGCCACCAAAGTTTTCCATCTAGCGATGACTGGATAACCACATCAAAACGATTGTAGAAACTGTCCACCCATAACATTTCACCGCCTGCTTTATGGTTTCTTTCGCCAGCGACAGAAGTTTAGTTAACAACAGCACACCACATAGATTGAGTCTGGGTAAAGACACCTGATTAATAGGTGTTACTTTGGTTTTCGATGCCATTAAACTCACAGTAACAGAATCATTCTCGTGAAAGGTTCTAGAATACACTACGGCACTGTATGCCTTTTCACTTGCCTGTCCTGTGGAATGTAGCGTTTTATTTTTAAATATTCCAAAAAATTTTACTCACTTCGAATTTTTTTGTAGGTGTTTGCTACGCGTTCCGGCAATTGATCATCACAGCTCAGCCTCATTAACCATAGAGCTTGTAAAATCATCTCCATAAAAAAAATGAATGGAAACAACCATCTAAGCGGATCAATAACTCTGAAGTACTCGGAAATAATCTGTCGCTTTTTTGCCTACCCGCTGCCTTCTAATGTTAGTTGGAATGTAAAGACATATTCTAAAGCATTCCATTTAATGCCTAATATTTTCGTCTCAGTTGATAAATTTTGGAACATCGAAATCTCGTCTGCACTTTCTGGTACGTTTGACTTCCACTTTCTCAAATTAAACCTGCCAGATAGTAATAAATCATTTATTTTTTCTTTTAAGCTCTGCACATCTTCTACCGTATCTGCCCCAGAGATAAAGTCGTCAACATAGAAGTCATTTAAAATACGCTCAGCCGTATTATCCTCACAAACCAAAACTTGATTTCACAATTTTTCAATGTACCCGGTCAACGCTATTTTATAGTTTTGAAATCTCATCAAAATTGTCCATAAAGTTGGCTGTGTATGGTTGGACCCACTAGCATCGTCTCGTTTAGCGAAATTCCAGTTGTAGATTTGGCCAAGCCACCAAATATAACTCGTAGTTTTGTTGTTTCACCAGATTCGTTCAACACACAGTGATGAGGCAAATAAAAACACTTCAACTAATTTATAGTATGGCCGGCGGCCTTGATAGGCTCTAAATACCCCAGATTAAGATATTCTTTGATGAATTTAATATATTCTTCTTTAAGCAGTGGATTCGCTTGAAGTTTTCTTCACAGTGCCATCAATCTCCGCTTGGCTGCATTCACGGTATTCCCTAATTGAGCTGCTCTCTTCTAAAATGGAATTGCTACTATATATCGTCCATCATCTTTCCGTTTGTGTGTACTCTTAAAGTATTCTTCGCACTCAGCTTCCTCAGGATCCAAAAAATGGACACTAGACATCTCTTCTTGGTCAAAATATCGCTTTATTGTACTGTCAATGTTGACATAGACGTCGAAGTGCAAATTAAAACTTGGTCTTCACTCGTAAGATTTTGTCATGACGATAGCATGTCATGACAAAATTGTATTTTTACACTCACAACTACTAACACCAAAATTATGTAAAATCATTTCATGTTCTCTGTTTTGTTTAATTGAGAGTCAAATACAAATTTTCTACTCATTTTGTTACAGTGTCATGACAAAAACATCAGCAATTTTAATAATTTTTCTCTTTGTCACGGTGTAATGCGCATGATCAGATTCAATACAAATATATTTTGTCATGGTATTCTAGCGTCATGACAAAATTTTGCGAGTGAAGACCGAGCATATAAGAGTACAATGGTTTATTTGCCACTTGGCTCAACGCTATTTTAGTTGGTTATTCCAGATATTTCACAACCAAATATTGTCTGCTGGGTTAGTCACGAGTGTTGTTCGAATTGGTTAGTCGATCATCTCTAAGTACGTCAAAAACAAAAATATCCACTGACCCAACCTGATTTTATTGGGGATCGGCAATTTCACGTCGTTCAGAGAACTAGCATCTTTACTTTCAAACCGAAAACTTAGTAGCCTATTTAGCAGTTGGTTGATTACAAGTACGTCAATTTGAATCTTATCCATTGACAAGTATACTAAACTCGCTGTGATAGAGGACATCCCTTTGACAGTCACCGATGTCAAACCAGTTATTCAAATGCTTGCCTTGTATCTAGGTAATTTTAAACGTTGCATGCATGTGTCCGTTATGAATGAGACATGCGACCCTGAGTCTAATAATGCCCTGCATTTTTGCATGTTTTCATACCCGTCAGCTATTTCCACTATCGCTGGAATAATAAGAATATTGCCAGTCGTAGTTTCTGCCTGATTTGATCTATGTGGCTCTTCGGGTGTAATGTCAAATGTTGTTTCCTGGTGCGAAGGAGTTAGGAAGTTGAAACACAGTTTTTTTCTGCTGCTAAACGTTTTCTGTCAAGAAACGGCATTTGCAAATATTGGTCAGCATCTGTTTTAAATCGGCGTGAGTTTTCTCAATTGTCTCCATCGTTTCCATATTTACTTCCTAGAATTTGCCTTTCACTGTTCTTTCAAGAGCCTTTGGAACTCTTTCTATTTCACTGATACGGGTGTCAGCTGTGCGTTTTGCTATTTGAGCTTTAAATTTTTCCAAATTCTTCAAAATTAGCTTTAGCGCCCGGGTTTCCGCCATTATACCGTTTCACAATTTAACTAAATTTCACTGAACTATAACCGGCAACTTCTCACTAGTAAATTCTCCTTTCACCGTTTAGATCATTTCACTAATTTCTTGCGTTCAATAAAGTTTAAGATGTAAGCTTTTACTCACGGCTTTACCCAAGCGCCAAAATTCCAGTTCGAGATCTGGTTCGAAGGACAATGTAAAGTTGCAGCGTACTTCGTTGAATCTTTGTATTAAAGTTGGCTCGTTTCACGTTGTACCAACAAAATTCGTCGCCCAAGGTTCAAGGACAAAATACGAAGCTCTGTTATAAAAACGAAATCGCTCGAACTGGCCGTAAACGTCAATAAATTGTGCAAATTGCAAATTATGGTATTTGTTTTCCCGTAGAAAATGACGCCGTTTGCGATGCAAATCGCCGTTTGCAGTGTTAATCGCATCAGAAAATGAAACGGTGTCCAAAAATGTTGTAAGCGTTGTTTTCTCGTTTCCTAATGATATGGGTTGGTCCCAATTGAATGAAGCGGTATGGCATCTATTCCTTATGTATAAAATACGAGGGTCAACAAATATTGTTGAGGCAACACCAAACCCAATTGAGCTCCAGGTAAAACAAATCACTAATTTATAAGTCACTGGTTAATTTAATTTTATTTTTTATTCTTATAATTCATTGCTTATTACTGCGGTTCGCCTTTTAATACCAATTTTTCTTATTTTTTACGTTTACTAAAACTGGTTCTAGGCCGCCAAGAGTTTTTATTGTTGGCTCAGACGCCATCTGTGATTGCGTAAAATAGTTTCACGTAGAAAAAAAAATTCAAAACATTTCCCAACATGACGCAATACTTGCTTCCATTCAACATGGCCAACGTCGTCAATTAATTAGTTAGATTAATCACATTCAATTACGTTCTAATTTGATTGAAATTTTGAACGAACTTAAGTAGATTGTTCGGAATAAATTTTTTTCATACCGCATAACAATTTATTGACAATTTATTTTCTTAGTTGTTGTTTGTATTGTTGGTGTAATCCATTGGTTTTGCTATCAGCTGTTTGCTTCCGCTCAGATAAGTTTTTCTTTTTATTGATCTCAATAATTTGTGGTTGTTTTTCAGCTTTTTTGTTAAAAAAATAAAATATATGGTTTCGGTTTGCCGTCCGTCCGTCTGTGTCCAAGATAACTTGAGAACGGATGCAGATATCAACTTAATTTCTTCACTAAAAGTTCAAGCAATCCATGAGATTTCACATTTCAATGTTATAGGCGTGTTCAAAAATATGTAGGGTTTTGTCAACCTCCCTCCTTAAAATTGATAGAATTTTTGTTTATTTTCTATTCTCTTTTGGTTTCATAGATGCACATCCATGTGCATGTTGAATAAAAATAAATCTCGTGTGGATGTTGGTTAGTATGGGTGTTGTGGTTATGGGGGTGGAAGGAGTTGTGGAGGGAGGGATGAAGTGTATTGGGTCATGTGTAGGAATTTGGGATTTGGAAGATGAGGGTTTGTGTGGGTGGTGTGTGTTTTGAAGTGGATATGGAGGTGCTAAAGTGTGATGATATGGGTGGTGCGGTATAGGGTGGTGCGGGGGAAATGGGTTTAGGGGTTTGAATTGGATAGTGGGTTGGTGGTAATAATGTTCAGGTGTGGTGGTTTAAGCCGTTGGTTTCAAGATTGAATAATATCAACTAATAAATATACAAAATAAATTAAATCCTTTTAACTGGAATCAAGATAATTTTATTTTTCTTAATATTATATCAACTTAGTTCTTTGTAGACAACAAAAATGCTTATATAATTCGGGCCCGAACCTTTCCCGTCATTTTATTTTAATTTAGACTTCAACAACATTTACGATATTTACAGAAAAAAATGTAAAAATTGTTTTTTACATTGGAAATACCCCACAATGGTTCGAGCTACGTTCCAAAAATCATACCATATACGGGCCTTTCTGTCGGCACTACTAAAGCCAAAACCTCGCCGGCTCCCTTTTTCCAATGAATGAACGTCGTTGTACAGGGCCTTGAAGCATTTTGCGGCAGAACATTGTTGAGGCGGCCAAATCCTATCCCAAGCCCCCCCCCCCCCCCCATCAACGGATGTAGCGCCAATGTGAAAGAAGAGCTCGTGTGGCAGAAGCCGCTAACGGCTTTTATAGAATTTAATTTTTTATGAACATTTTACTGGCGCCTGTCGTATTAAATATCAAATATTTTGCATGTTATACTTTTCCCCCGCAATGAAGTAATCGATCACACCCAACAGACCTGCATAAGACTGCGAAAGAAAGCACAAAATATAATAATATTAATTCATAATTTCTTACATACATGTATATATTCTCATATACTCGTACTTTACCATTAATTACAATTTTATATTATATTTTCTTTGCAATTTTCCACGTTTTCATTTTTTTTTTGTCTTTGAGTTTTTTATGCGGTAAACACATCATTTATCTTATTCAGAGAAATGGGAAATATATACAATTCAACCACCAACAACAGAAAGAAAAATAGATTTTTCTTAATTTTCTCCGTAATAAAATATAAAAACAACGGTATCGTCTTCCATACTGTGCGATATTTTTATCAGTTTTGAACTATAAGACGTTTGCAAGTGTATTAATTTCATTTGCGTCTATTTTATGCGCGATGCCTTGTCTTCTTTATAACATACAAGGTTGATTTTTTGATTTACCACCGCTAGCAAAATGTAAACTCCATCTATTCGCTAATTTGTTCGTACAGTAAACTGAAAACATCACTGGCAACCGTAACCGCATCGTAATAGTTCGCTGTATGTACTCTAGTGTGGTAGCGGTAAAAATAAACAAAAGATAATTAGGTGTATATACGGGGTGGAAATTTGTTTTAAAGTAAGTGACGTTTTAAGTATAGTTTAAGAAAATTAGAAAAAAAAACAAATGACAACGCCGAATGCACTGTTCTTATGTAGCATTTTACTACATATCTCGAGACAGGATAAATGAAAAATTATAAAAACTTTTTTGTTTAGTCACATAACAAATTACGGGGTAATTATTCTTTGAATGAATACGGGGGGTGTCAAAGATTACATTTTTTGTTTTATATAAAATGCAATGGCCTGAAGTGTTTTCAATATTTTACAAGCATAATAGATAATATTTTTGCAAAAACTCCAATGGTAATTTTATGAGTTCATCTAACTTGGTGTTATTGTCTATTTCAAAGTCGTGGATACCCCAAAAAAACAATTTTTTTGTTGTTTTTTTACATCCACCCAGACTGAAAACTAACGATTTGTGTCTAGATATTTATCTTATCCATAGCTCTATATACCAGATAATGAAATCATAAAAATTCATTTAGACTGATTCGAGTTAGGTAGAAAGACAAAACAACAAAATAGTTATGAGACGGTTATGTCTGGCAATGATAAGATTTTGTGTATTTTAAATAACGTTTTATATACATTGGGTGTATACTCGAAGAACCGTAGGTTAAATGTCAAGGAACCTGATAGGTTTGCAAACCATCGCTTTGGACTGTATGGGTACTCAACTTGTCAAAAACGATGTTTACTAAAAATCAAATATTAATAGAACAACAGTAGGATGCAAAGATAATAAGGAAATAGCATCTGTCATATAAATAGAGGAATGCGGGTTTAAACCGGTTCCAATCCAGATTTTAATTTTCAATATTTTTGTTCTATTCTTTAAACTTTCCCATAAAATAAATTTTAATAATTTAAGAACTTCTAAACGTATTATTAAATAACCCGTGGCGAGCTGCAGCTATCGGGGGGGTCACAGGTGGTGGATCGTGGACGGCCTATCGATAGGTAGGTTAGCGGTGAATTAAATAAGCCGTCCCCAACCGCAGCTCTGCTGGAAGGAGAGTCTCAGAGAACGGGGGAGTGGTTAACCTCTGTTCACTAAATTCTGAGTGCCTATGATACCCAGTAGGGAAAGGCGAACTGATGGCGCCATAAAACCATCGACCACAACCACGGTGAACTGAGCGTCACGCCTCCTTGCGCTTCGGGGCTTCCAGGTAGTGAATGGGGAACCCTATAAACGGGTATCCCATGAATGACGTGGGTCCTATTTGTTTGGGATATCCATATGAATGGTGAATGAGTGAGTGAATGTGAGAGGAGGTCGGGGCGCAGCGGACGGGGTGCTCGGTAAGCCAATGGGCTGGATTAAGGTGTTACGCGACCCGTGCTGATGATCGACTAGACTGGGGGCCCATTTAACAAAGCCCAGTCGTGAACGGAGCCCTCTGGATACCTGGCGACCTCCAGTTGTATTTAGCCTTACCTGCGTATACGGATCTCTGCGCAGGTGGACGTATTTCTCCGATACTCGTGGGAATAAATGGAAGATTTTAAAAAAAATAATAAAAACAAGGGGACCGGTACCCACCAAAAACCGGAAAGTACTATAGAGGGGAGTAACTCTAACCAGAAAGGTGCGGTTCCCTCATCTGAGGCAGGGGCAAGCAACACCATGGCATCGAAGCCAGGTGAAAGCGGAACCGCCAAACAGAAGAGCGGGGGACCGAAAGAGATCCCCCCAGCAAAGCGACGGTACAGAGAGAGACGGTCGGCGTTTAGAATTCTGGAGAAACTGGCTGCGACCCCTGAGGGGCAGCTTACAGTTGCGCAGAAGGAATCTGTAGCATGGGCTAAGAAAACTGTCGGCTGCAATAGCTCGGAGAGGGTCCTTGTGTCTAAAAGACAGAGGTCCCAGGATGAGCTTGAAGCAGAAGGCAGTAAGCATCGGAAAAGTGGAGGATAGTGTATAATGCACTAAATTCCATTTTCTTGAGGATCCTGAGAGAAAATCCGGGGTCCCCCCCGTCCTGCAGAGATGCGGGATGGCACCAAGGGCGCGTTAAGCTAACTGCGTGCTCGGACCAGAGATCGGTCGATCTCTATAAAAGGGCAGTGACCGAGGTAGGCGAGGTGTGGCCGGGCGCGAGGCTTGAAGCAGTCAGCAGAGGGGAAATCCCGAGCAGGCCGAGGGCACGCGTCTGGTTACCAACTGAGCCGGATAAGCCGGAGGAGATCATTGAGATTATCCGGGCCAGTAATCCCGATCTTCCAACTGAAGGATGGAGGATTGTGAAGCAGGAGGAGGCCAGGGGGGCTTTAGATTGGCAATCATGCTGATCAATAAGGAATCCTTGGCTTCCCTTGCTAGATCTAAGGGAGTGATCAACTTCGGTTTCGGGTCGATCACTCTTAAAGTTTATAAGAAAGACGAGGTCGATAAGGGCGCGGAAGACCAGCCTGGGGGCGACGGCGAACGGACCCGGCAGGAAATGGTCAAGCGGACTGAGGACGACCAGGGTAGCCGTTCCGATATTTCGGACGAAGAGAAGTTGGTGATGGGAGGCAGCCGCCTCTCTCTGGAGCCTGATGGGGTCATCCTGTCAGGCTCTCGACGAGAGGAAGACAGCGTCCGGAACAATGGGGTAAATTGCACTATCCTGATGCAGGGAGTGCAGGAAGAGGTGAGTAAGGTAAATTACAATGATTAGCATTGTACAAATAAACCTACATCACACGAAGGCTGCCTCGGCAGCTCTCGTGCTCAGACTGACTAAGTCAGATGAGGACTTGGTGTTAATTCAAGAACCTTGGATTAACAATAACAGGATCTGTGGCCTCAGAATGAAAGGGTATAAATTATTATACTCAAGCAACTCTGAAAAGATCAGATCGTGTATCTTAGCGAAAAATAATTTTAATATTTTTCTTCTTCCACAATTTAGTAGCGGGGACGTTGCTCGGGATTGGGATTCCTATAAGGAAGACCTGAGAAAATACAAAAAAGAGTTGAGGAAGGCACAAAGGGGGTCTTGGAGACTCTTCTGTTGTAGAATGGAGGAAGTCTCTGAGACTTCTCGCCTTAGGAAAATTCTATCTACCAACCCAACCAGTCCTAGTTACTTAATTAGGCCGGACGGGTTATGGACAGCTTCAAGTGCGGAATCATTGGAGCTTCTCATTGAGACCCATTTTCCATATGACTCGATGGAGCCTGAAGCTCATCGAGGAACACCTTTAACAGATGTGGATGGCATCGTAGACAGGAAACAAATCCTGTGGGCGCTGAACGGTTTTAAGCCTTATAAATCGGCGGGCCCGGATCGGATTATACCAGCAGAGATCCAAAGAAACTCTGCAGTTATCCTCCCCTGGCTGGAGGTTATCTTCAGAGGATGTCTGCAATTGGTCTATATTCCCAGGAAATGGACGAAGGTCAGAGTGGTTTTTATCCCGAAATCGGGAAAAAGCTCACAGGCTTATCCAAAGGACCTGAGGCCTATAACTCTATCATCCTTTGTGTCGAAAACCTTGGAAAGATTGATAGACGTACTTATTCGAACAAAAGTTGAGCCAAGGAATTGGGCAATGTCGCAGCATGCGTACTGTAAGGGAAAGTCGGTGGACACAGCTCTGCACGATCTAGTACGCATGATTGAGAAGTCAATTTACTCGCAAGAGTATTGTATGGTAGCATTTCTCGACATTGAGGGTGCCTTTAATAATGTAAAAACGGAGGCGATCATGGAAGGATTGTCATTTCTGAAGGTGGATTATCCTATATGTAGGTTGATAAATCAGATGCTGGTAAGCAGGATTATTATCTCGGAACTGGGAGAGTCCACCATTAGAAGGCGGGTGGTTAGAGGAACTCCGCAGGGAGGAGTAATGTCCCCCTTTCTTTGGAGTGCAGTGGTGAATGGATTGCTGTTGGAACTGGAGAAAGAGGGTATAGGGGTTGTAGCGTATGCAGATGATGTAGCAATAGCTGTCTCAGGCAAATATCTGGATACGATTAGGGATGTTATGCAGAATGCACTCCTGATCGTTACGAAATGGGCCAGCAAATGTGGATTAGGGATCAACCCCTCCAAGACAGAGCTGGTACTATTTACTAAGAAATATAAAATTCCGGTAGTTAGCCCTCCTACCGTGAACGGCATTAGACTGGATTTTGCTGACAGAGCGAGATTTTTGGGCATAATCTTGGACAGTAAGCTCAGCTGGAAGCCTAACATTGTAGAAAGGGTGAATAAGGCTAATGTAGCCATTTACTCGTGTAGAAACGCCATAGGGAAGAAATGGGGTTTGAAACCAGAGCTGGTACACTGGCTCTATACCGCAGTGGTAAGGCCTGTGCTGATGTACGGGGTGGGCGTGTGGTGGCCAGCTCTGGAAAAGGTAACCTATATAAGGATGTTGGAGAAGGTGCAAAGAACGGCCTGTATGCTTATAAGCGGGGCGCTTAGGACAACACCTACACGCGCTTTAGAGGTTATGTTCCATCTTATTCCAATCGAATTTTTTGGTAAGCAGAAAATGCAGCCAATGTGGCTACAAGGCTCTCGGCTGTCTCTCAGTGGAAGTGTCTTCAGGCGGGACACTCGACGATAGTTAGATCACTAGGGGAAGAACTGGTGAATCTAGATTATATTAAACCAACGTTGTTCTTCGATATAGGTTTCCGGATCATCTGTCCTTCTAAAGAATCCTGGATTAACGGATCAATACTGGAAAACGAGGCACTGCAATTTTTCACGGACGGCTCTAAGCTAGACGGCAAAGTAGGAGCCGGAGTCTTCTGTGAGAAGCTTAATGTTAATATTTCTGTTCGTCTCCCTGACTACTGCAGCGTGTACCAGGCTGAAGTGGTGGCGATAGGTGAAGTCGTGACATGGTTGAAGCATAACGTGGTATCTGTTAGGGATATCGCGATTTATGTGGACAGTCAAGCGGCACTCAGGTCACTAGAGGCGGTTTCTCTGAAGTCACGGGTGGCGCTGGATTGCCGATCATCTCTTAATGAGATGAGCGAGTATTTCAGTATCCAGATAATCTGGGTCCCTGGTCACTCGGACGTCACGGGAAACTGCAGGGCAGACGAACTAGCTAGGTACGGTACGACTCTCCAGATGCAACCGGAAAGGGCAAGTCTGGGGAGGCCTATAGCAGCGCTCAAATTGACGCTCAGTAAAAAGGCAATCGCCTTGACAGATGAGAGGTGGACCAACACTCTCACGTGCAGGGTAGCAAAACAGGTTTGGCCAAAACTGGACCTGCGGCGCTCCAAGGCACTTATATCCCTGGGAAAACGAGATTTAGGATTGGTCGTAGGGATATTGACAGGACACTGCCTTTTTGGGGAACATGCGAGAAGGCTGGGTCTAGAGACGAATGACTTTTGTAGAAGTTGTATGGACGAAGAGGAGGAAGAGACGTTAGTTCACTTCTTATGCTCGTGTCCAGCACTATCATACAAAAGACATAGGTACTTGGGTGTGTACAACATGGACAGCCTTTCTGAACTCGCGGACTTTGGGGTGCGAGATATTTTACGCTACATCAGTAGCTCTGGTTGGTTTCAGCGGGAGTAAGGGGAGATTGGATCCTGTGGTATCACAATGGGCCATTATTGGCCTAAGTGTGCGATAGCAGCCACTCTAACCTAACCTAACCTAACCTATTATTAAATAAGAAATATATATTATTAAATAATATTAAAATTTAGAGAAAGAGAAAATGATAAATTTAGCGAAATCATGTAGAAATAAGAAATACATTATTCCACCACCGATAGTAGTTGAATTTAAATATTTGTTATAATTTATTTACTTCGATTTATTTTCTTTATTTTTTTAGTGTGTGAAATAATAGTTTTAATTTGTTCAAAAACTTACGGTTGTTATGGAGGTGAATTCCTCCCAAGAGCGCTTTGGTGGTCAACCTGTGTATTTGTACCTATACGATACGACACGACGGAAAACTTATAATTTTTTTTTATTGCGCTGTATATTCAGACATTCGAATTTTACTCAATATTTCACGAGTTTGTTATTTTAATTAAAAATTTATATCTTTTTGAATTTTTTTTTTGTTTTCGTTTTCTATGGCAAAATTTTTCTTATTTACACTAAACTCGTGACAAATCTTAAACAAATCTAAATTTTTTTTTAAAATTTTTTTTTTTCTAAAAACTTAGCAAACAAAAACCTTTTAATTATCCATCTCACTCGTATCCATTTAGTGATTTCGGTGTAATAACTTTGACACCAGTTATAAAATGTATGCGGTTTTTATTTTATATCGTACAACCCAAAGCTACCGGACAAAATTTTCCCATGCTCTGCTTAGCTTGGTTCTGTCGGTTTTTTCCGGGTCGTCGATTACGCGGGTACCCCTACCACCTCGGTTGCATTTAGGGAATCTGATTTTTTTTTATGTATCCGTATGCCAAACTATTATTTGAAAACAGTATCAATGAGTTATAAAATTATTGAACCTGCATATGAGAAGAGAAATTTATTGGCCGTTGATGAAAATGTTAGAACGGCTGAGAGAATATCGGCGACACTGCAGTAAGCGATAGTGATTCTAATAATAACGATGAAGATTTTGGTCAAATGGTGATTTGTATATGGATGATCCAGCAACGGTAGGACATACCCTTATAGACCCACGAATACTGGATTTAGACGAAGGTTTACAAGAAACAGCGGGCAATGAGGAGGAAGTAGTGGTAGCGAATAATAATTTGACATCAACTCAGATGTTTGGGCCAATAAAAAGGTATGTGGCACAAAACAAAAATAATCCTCATGTGTGGTGGACATTACCGAATGAATCTGAGGAGCAGCGTACTGCTGCAACAGAACAGAAACGCAAGCAACAAAGCCTTCCAATTGTAAAGCAAACGTTCGATTCAAAAGTTAATACATTTAAATGATTACTAACACCAAATATTACTTCGAACGTGATGATTGAAACAAATCGCAAGGCAAGGCGGTTCTACCAATCTTGTACCACTCCGAATTGTAAAAATTGGCATGACACAAATGAGGATGAGGTATATACTTACATTGCTGTTCTTCCTTATGCCGGTTCTGAAAAAGCATCGACGGTACCAGCAAAATGACGAGGTTTGATAAAAAAATATTTTAATTAAATTCGAAGTCTCTGCTGACCAGTTGTTTGACTATTCGGAATAAAACTGCATAATAAGTCCTTTTCCATAAATTGGCAGATCCTTGCGAAATGTGGTGAAAATCTGTGTTCCACAAGTTGCAGCTTCCGTATAAATGTTTTAATCTTTGGAATCTACTTATGATACCCTTTGATTTTGAGCACACTTGTTTGTTTCAGTTGTTCATTTCGAGATCTCTATGAAGGTCACTGTTACCGGTCATTTCGAGGTCTTTATGAAGGTCACTGTTAACTATCTGTTGATTGCTGGTTTTGATGCAACCCCACAGTTGAATACCATACGTTCAAATGAGCTTGAGCACTTGTTTATAGAGCATACGTTTATTATGAATTAAAACCCGAAAGATGCCAAAATATTTTTCTATATTTCAGTTGAAGCTCTTCTGCTTTCTTTTGAATATTATTTCTGGGTATCTGTATATTGAATGTGGCTTCATCGATTCTTTCACCAATAGCTAGAATTCCAGTGCCACCTACAAATGCAGCGATAATTGTATTATTTGCATGCGTTAAGTCACTTTTAGACAGTACGAAAAGGATTGTCTCTATAGAACACTCCCATATTGGACCACTCCCTTAGCTTCTTTTATGCTGGAGTAAACTTTATTCCTTGTTTTACTTGTTTAGCATTATTTAATGGCATTTCTTGCCTCCAGATATAGTATGGCTTTCAATCAGTATATCCTCCTGATTAAGTGTTGTTAAATTGGGCTGAAAGGTACGCTCAAGTTGATCAGAGAAAAGTTCAACTTTTTTTTTTGGTTTTAGCCAGGCGACCAATTTTTGTTATGTCGTGTTCCCTCTAAATAAAAATAAATAAATGGTGGGGTACACATGCTCTTCAAAAGGGACCTTTTGATATTTTTCTGGAAGACCAATGACCCCATCACTTGGTGAACTTATGTGATTTAGAGACGAAAAACCGAGGCCTCTATTGAACATAATGAACATAATTTTCGCAGGCCTCTATTGAACATAATGTAAAACCTTTAAAATGGTTGTGCATGGACCAAATCAAATGGTAGTCCAATGGGCCAAGGTCAGGACTATATGGTGGGTGCATCAAAACTTCCCAGCCAAGCTCTCCCAGTTTCTGCCGGGTCAATAATGATTTGTGTGGTCTAGCGTTATCATGATGGACACAACGCCATTTTTACTTATCAATTCTGGACGCCTTAAACGGGTTAGTTGTTGACAGTAAAGATTCGCATTAATCGTTTGGCCCAGTGGTAGCACCTCATATTGAACGATTCCTTTCCAATCCCACCAAACACAGCATTACCTTTCTTGGCGTCATTTGATACCGTTTGGGAAGTTTCACTTCGCTTTGTTACGTTGTCGTATTTTATCTACTTTTCATCACCAGTAAGCATTAGCTTTAAAAATAGCTCGATTTCACTCCGTTAAAGCAGTTGTAACGGAATGTCATCTATTTCCGTTACTATTGCTAACCTATCCCAATATTCTACCTATTTACATATTAGCATGACCTTTTCGAGACTAACGTCTATAAATATATTTAACAAAATTCACCGTCATGTTAAATTTCCACATTTCTGTGATATGGCGATCAAATTACGGTATGAATAAAAATTCATATTGTGGTTGAACGGGCATACACTTAAATGAAATTCGATCATTTTGTTTGCGATAAATGTTTGTTTTCTTGAGGTAAACGAAATAGGTAATGAACTATGTATTTACCGATGGAAATTAGATTTATCGGTTTTGCTGAATGAAATTTTTTTTTTGGTTTCAAATTTTGCGCGTGGCCACGAGTAAGCAAAATTCATGGCACGTTGGTTTTGTTATTACCATGGCATTTTGTGATGATTTGACAAAATTTTGCGAATATTTTTTTGGAATGGAGGCTTTCAGTAGTCAGTGAGGAGAGAGACCAACGGGCGGTCAAGTTAACATTAATTTAGTATATTTTTAATTAATTATTTTGTGTGGTTTTATGTGATTACACAATAGGAAATTTTTTTAAACTCATATAGCCTATAATTTCTTTTGTGCCAATAACATTTGTTAAGTGTAAATTTGAATTAAGTGATTGAATGTAACCCAATTAGTGTACTTATATATATAAAAAAATAAATAGTATAGTTAACAAATGCTATATAGTGATTAGTGTAGAAATACAAAATTTTTGGTTTTTTTTTGTACATTTAAGACTGAGAGAATTTGTTTTGTTCTCGGTGGTGCTACCCTCCTCAGATTGTTGGGGAGTAATTAAGGTAAGAAATTTTTTGTACTAACAAACTAAATAACAGCAGTGGGTTGACACGGGGTTTGCTGGAAGGGAAATTGGTGACACTAGGTGGATCTTTTCCCTTTCCTAGCAAGCGCGGTGGCATACCACTGCTACATATAAATAATTAGGTACTAATATTTTGGTAATAATAAGGATTCAGGCCCGAGAGGCCAAATTTTGAGATGATAGGCTAGTTTTTTTTAATACAACCACGGTTGGCGTCTGACCGACCGTTTCCGCAATGGGCTGATTGCCCAATTCATTATTTAAGGGTCCGATGCTCTTTTCCATCCATACCCGTCTTATTTTGTTACCTCCGACGGTAATCTAGGCCGCTATCTTTGTATCCCCATCCCCATGGGAAATTAACCTTTACCGCTGAGCTAGCGGGTTAATGCCGCCTTCGGAGTGCATTTAAAAGGATAGTGGCAACAATAAATGTAACTAAGGTTGTCCTGTCGACGACAGTGACACGTTAGTTAACACAGTATTTCGCAGATAAAAATCTGGTACATTGAATTTTTAAATGTTAACTCATGTGGTACCCAAACGTCAAGCTTTTTTTGTACCCAGCCATTTTCAAGTGGTTTGAAACTGTTTTGTTATCAATATTTAGTACTTTAGCAATTCCATGATGGTCTTCTTCAAATTTTCTGCATGATTTCATCGACTTTTCCAGTGGTTGGTCGACCAGAGCGAGGTGTATGTTTCACATCCATATTTCCAGAACGAAAACCCTTGTACCATTTGTTTGCTGCTGATTTTGATAAAGCACATCATCCACAAACAGCACAAATTTTTTCGCAAACCTGAGCCGCATTTTTACTTTTGTCGTAATAAAATTGCAAAAGATATCGAATTTTTTCGTTATTTATCTCAATGTTTAACTTTTCATTCACTTCACCAATTTTAAAGTTTTATGTGTGAAAGTGCAAGTTAAAATGTCACCTTTCAAACACATATAAAAATTGTCCGATATGATCAATGGTGACTGAACGAGAAAAATGAGTATGCATTAAAAAAATAAAAATAATTGCCACATTACCGTTCTAAATCAATTTATAAAATGTCAGCGGAAATAACGATTTTTGACAAAAATCGTTTGCTACAAAAATTTGGCAATTGCACGGCATATATGGACTGATTGATCGCCATGAAACTTCATACCAATAAAAAAATATATAAACGCGCATCAGTTGAGAACGACTTAACCGATTTTGCTCAATTAATTTTTTTGTGCTCGCAGTTGCCAGGAGATGATTCTAATAAAGAAAATAATTTGGCAAAATGTACCGGAACAGTCGAAAAATTCGGAAAATCTAAAAAAGATGTTTTTCAGTTGAGAACGGCTGAACCGATTTGGCTCATTTTTTTTGTTGTGTTTGCAATTGCTAGGAGATGGTTCTTACGAATGAAAATTATAAGAAAATGCACCAAAAAAGTCGGAACATCTAAAAGTAATCGCTAGGTCGTTCCGTATTGCAAACTTCTATCCAAAATATTCACAACACATTGCAAACAAGAGTACTGTAACTCCAATAAGTCCATTTAAAATGTTTGCAGACACGTGAAAGAAGGTAGCAACCTGGCAGTGTTCGGCATTGCTGCTCCGCATGCAAATCATGAAGTGTCAAGGTTCCAATTGGGCAGTTATGTCAGTTATAATGAGGCGATTTAGCGTATTTTCTCATTTGCACTTCACGGACGTCATCCCACTGTTCAACATTTGTCGGTGCACTTGGAGAATGGACAACGTGTCTATTTCACGGTGGATTATGCCAGCACCAATTCGTTCGTTGCACGATGCATTTAATCGTGAATTGCAACGAAAGCAAGTTTACGATGGAGCTTCAATAAGCCAAATAGTATGAATGAATGTCCCGCTAAATGTGCAGCTAAATTAACGTGTACAATGCATTGATGAAAGCAGTTGATGAAAGCAATGGTGGAGTATTCTTCCTCTCCCGGTGGAACAGGTAAAACCTTTTTGATTTCATTGCTTTTGGTCACAATTTGCTCGAGATCTCAAATAGCGTTAGCTGTTGCATACCATTCGGAATTGCAGCCCTATTGCTGGATGGCACACTCTGCATTGAAGTTTTTTCAACTCTGCCAACAAGATCCTTTTGAGAGTACGTTGACGTGTCCAAGATTCCCAAATTATTATACTTGGAATACCTCGAGGAATGTATTTGGAAAACGGAAACAACGCACGCCGGTTCCTGAGCAAGATGCTGTAGCAAGTGATGCGTTAGGTCGGGTATACACCGTCCATCCCAGCAATGGCGAGTGTTATTTTCTGAGATTATTGCTTCATACTGTTCGAGGACCAACATCTTTCCTGGCTTTGAGAACTGTTGATGATAAAGTTTACGAAACGTTTAGCGAAGCATGTCAAAAGCTGAGTTTATTCGAGAATGACCGAAACTGGGGAATGTCACTTTCTGAAGCAGCTCTAACGTATTTGCCAATGCAAATTAAAAACCTCTTCGACGTTATTTTAACAACATGCAACCCATGAAGTCCGAACAGCCTTTGGGAAAAATATAAAGAGAGCATGAGCGAAGATGTAAATACTTCTTAATGCCCGTAGGAATCACGCTGATACTAATATGAACTTTTTACTACAATTATTTAATTAGGCATTAATTCTTTTAGAAGACAAGTGCATAGCTATGAATGGTAAGACGCTGCAACAGCTTGGAGTACAAGCTCCAGAGAGAAGTGGTGCCGACATTCTTCACAGCGAAGTCTTGAGCGAGCGCAATTACAACGTCGAAGAGCTGGCGCACCACATTCAAACAAACAAGCTACTTTTGGTGAACGATCAGGGAAGAGTATACGATACCATCATGGAATGCGTGAGAAGATCAAGCGGCGGCCTATTTTTCTTAAATGCACCTGGCGGCAAAGGCAAAACATACCTTATAAATCTCATACTGGTTGATATACGTATGATACAGGAGATGGCGCTTGCTATTGCATCATCTGGAATAGCGGTCACCCTACTGACTGGAGGGCGAACAGCCCACTTATTTTTGAATCTACCTCTCAATATTGCTACAAAAAATGAGAACCCTATACCGGCAATATAAGCAAGAGTTCTGGGGAAGCTCAAGTGTTAAAATTGTGCAAAATCATCGTATGGGACTAGTGCACGATGGCACACAGAAAATCATTGGGAGCGCTTAACCGTACATTACATTACCTAAAAGGGAGTAGTTAACTGATGTGAGGAGTATTAGTGATTCTGGGTAGTGATTTTCACCAAACGCTGTCCGTAATTACGCAGTCAACATCTGTGCTGGAACTTTCCCCATTGATACACTGTAAGGCAAAATCATATTCACTGAAAATCTCTACCAGTTAGTGCCATCTATGGAGCGGCTGATTCAGAAAATATACCCAAATAATGACAAAATTGAAAGCGTGAATCAAATTAAAGAACAGCGGAGCCAAATAGCAGGCACTGGTACCACATACAAGTCAATTTATTCTGTACAATGGACACTGATGATGCCGTTAATTAACCGCAGCAATTTCTGAATCCACTGGAACCACCTGGAATAGCTTCTCATATCCTGAAATTGAAGAAAAGATCATTAATAATGATTTTGTGGAATCTGGCCCGCCGAAACTATGCAATGGAACATGGTTCTAGTCTTTTGAGAAATGTCATCGATCCACTGTATTGACGGGGATTGCAAAATAAGAGCACGCATTCATACCTCGAATACCGTTGATAGCAACCGACCTGCCATTCAGCTTCAAACGAGTCCAGATTCCAGTTAGATTTTCATTTGCCATAATCATCAACAAAGCTCAAGGACAATCCCTTAAGTTTGCATCCGTGAATTTGGAAAGTTCTTGGTGTCTCATGGTCCAGTTGTATGTTGCATGCTCAAGAGAAGGGACTTCAAAAATTTTTTATGTTTTAGCTGCTGGAGGAAAATCAAACAATGGGGTAAACAAGAAGTATTGCGATAAACCCAACAAATTATTTTTGTATTGATTTTATTCAATTCACTTAAGTGTTTCTAATTTGTTATAACATAAAAAAAGCACTTGTTGAAGCTCAGCAGTTCAATTTCAACCCGGGCCAAGCTGGGCACTTCAGCTAGTTGTATATGATACACAAAAACTGGGCAATTAAGTTACCAAAGAAAATTTGTCTAAAACAAAGTTGGGGTCCTCGAAACCGAGTTAAACATGATGTTAATGTAAAACTTAGTAGACGTTCTAGGGCCCAGATATTCTTAACTCTTTCGCAGTTCGCTTTTCCCGTCCCGTTGACGCATTTACACATTACATAGCTCCATGCTGGCCTTTATAGTACTGGCAGGAAAGATGGGTCGCCCGTGAGTTCTGCACTCCGACAGGGGGTCATAGTTTTGTTCGTTTTCATCACAAATCGTTATCTGATGATGAAAAATCCCTCTTGCATCCTGCTCATATCGGAGTTCGAACCCGGTACCTCCAAATCCAAATGCCACAGCTTTTACCATACTATTCCGTTTGGTCGGTTACATTTAAGATATTTAAGAAATTTGTTTATTGTGAAATATAAGCAATAATATCAAAATTTCACGTAAAAATAATTTGGAGAGCTTATGCGCTCCAGCTATGATGACCCATGTACTGAACACAATTACTTTTTACGCTGGGGTACAGAGTACTTCAAAATGTAGATAGAATTAAAGTTTTTTTCATTTTTAATTTCACGTTGCTAAAATCGTATGAAGATTTCACGTGAAATCGAACTGATTATATGGCTTTACACACTTTTGAATTTCATCATAATATGTACGACGCACGCCATAACATCAGGTCATGATAATTGAAAAACAAACCGATTTTTGTATAGTTCAATGTATTTGAGCAGAAATACCCGATGGCATTCCTAAATTATCTCTGAATAGAACAATACTTTTTGGATTATTGTTAGACTATTGTTTAGTAATTAATTCGTATTTGATCAATTCCATTGTAAATAAACACACAGGAATGTTATAATATAGAACACATATATAAAGAAAACATTTCTGTCACAAGAGTTTGAAACAACACAATTCATTTGACATGTACACGACAAACGTATGTCTCGTACTTAATACGGAATATAAGAAATAATAATAAAACACAAGTTTCTTAAAAAAAAATACAATAAAATCCAAACACAAATACTCAGCCTCCCATACATAACCATCAACCCAACCGAGTACATATCCAACTTGACGTATGATAAGGCAATTTTCTTGTTTCACTCGTCTGTATATGATACGAGTATAAAACTTAAGAAAAGGAATAAAGCTCGACGAGAGAACAAAATAAAAAATCGATTAAAGTAAAATTTATTTTCCATTAAACTTTTTTTTTTGCCATCGAATACTCCTTCTTACCAATTTACCATCTTGCTTTTCGCTGTTTCGAGGTATTTCATCCTTGTCGTATACGTTTTCTTGCTATTTTTGTTCGATTTAATTTCGATTTTGGTTTGATTTAATATTTTTGTATTTGACAATTTACCAACTAGTATATTTGTATGTGTGGTGAATGTGCGTGTGTATGTAGGTATGTACATATATTGGGAAAACGTAACAATGCGTTACACTTAGATTCGTGATTGGTGAAAAGTTTCGAAAATTGCCAGCAAAAAAACGTCTCGTATGTATGAAATAATGTGTGTGGGGGGGGGGGGGGGGGCATGGAGGCGGGAGAGGATTGTTGAAGTGAACATGACAGGATATTACTGTAATTAAAATTTAATTCGAGTTCGTTCTTGGTATACTGTTGTTGTTGCTTTCTCATATATAGATTGTTGCTCGCCCCGTGTATATAGAAATAAATGTTGAGGTTTTCTTGATTCGAAATATATTTTAATCATTTCACAAAATTGAAATCTTGATGATGACTTTTACATCTGTCTATTTTTATTTCGATTTATATTGAATAACGAATGTATATGGTACGGTATTTATGTAAACATGAAAGGATGGCATCGATTATAAACGATTTTGGGTGATTTGTTTTCTCGAAATAGAGTTTTGGAAAATTAAATTAATTTCCGAAATATAAAAAAATGGAAATTAGATTATTTTTATAAGGCAAGGTATACGTTATATATTTTAATCTGTGGCTAATCTAGCCTGGACGATAAATCGGATAAGCTGCCTTATCTGCAGGTATATACCAAAAAATATTTATAACTGAATACAAATTTTATGCAGCTTTTGTTGTTAAATAATTTTAGGGACAAAGCAAATTAAATCAAACTTTACATTTACCAGAATGACTTTGACGATGAATAGCTTTGACTTTTATGCCTAGTTCGAGTTTTTTAAACATAAAATTATATTTATGTAATATCACACCACTACTTAGGCTCACTTGGCTGTTGTGACCGATATTTTAACAAGCGAAGAAAAGAGAAAGATAGCGATAAATCCGTACATGAATATTGTTACGGATGGATGGAAGCCAACCCTGCAGATTTCACTATGCACGCAGGGGACTCCCTCACGGCGATGTTATGCCGGCTACACGCAGAGAAATATTTGGTCATATTAACCAAAAAAGTAAGTTAATTTTACCAAAAAATTTTTACAAACTCAACTTACTTATTGCTTGGTAAATATTACATTTTGAAATGGTAAATTTAACAAACTGAATAGTAAAATAATTGAAAAAAATATTTTTCCAGTTTACTATTGCGTAAGTAAATTCAACCAATATATATGTAGATTTTACTACAATACCAAGTGAAATATGAATAGCATTTTGGTAAAATTAACCGAACGATTAAGTAAAACCGACAACCTTTTAAAGTAAATAAAACCCACACTGTAAAAAAATAAGGTAAAGTCTACAACAAATATAAGTAAATTTAACTTAAAATCTCTATTAAAATTGAGCCTACGTAACTCAAAGTAACCTTCACAAATTTTGAAATCTGAAATGGGTTGTTTTGCATGATAACAAAATATTTGTTATCACGTCGAGATGAGGTCTCATCTTTTCAAAAACAATGAGGTAAACATTTTGAATCTTTTAATTAAAAGTTTCGATATCCTCATCAGATTATGTAGTTATCAAACAAACTACGAAAATAGTGTTCATACTTCATGAATTTAAATGAAGCAAACATCAATTGACTTAGCGAATTATATTGAAAATGCAATAATAATTGTTACCTATCTTAATATAACACACCAATTTGTTAACTTTACATTGCAAGAGAAAATTTTTGTTAAAATATTTATTTTACATTGTAGATTAGTAAAATTAGCATGTCTCTCAGTTAATTTTACAAATCTATTAGTATTTTTCAAAAAATAGTTTATTTTACGAAAATTATTATTTTACTTTATAAATTTAGTTAGATTAACATAGCATATGTTAACTTGTATTATAAAGAGAAGGATAAATTAACTTCAAAATAGGTTGATTTTACAATTTTAGGTTTACTTATTGATTTGCGAAATATTTTTCTTTGCGTGTAGATCTCAAGGTAATAGCATAAGCCGTGGAAGAATTAGAGGATTGCTCCTAGCATACACCGTGGAACGGTGAGAAATAAAATCAAAAGCAAATAATAAAACAACTGAAATTAAATTAAGTCGACCAGAATTTCCAGAACGAAACTTAAGGAACGTAATAAACATAATAATAAACGAGTATGTCCATCCGGCGACCACCGAATCTCCCCGAATTATAAATACCTAGTCAGCTGAAGAGATCCCCAAACCATCGACTCTGAAAGACCGATGCCCAGCCACAATGAAGCAGAATTAGAGGGTAGGGACATCTCTTCAACAGACCATACCTCTCTTCACCAGGAGAGACCTCCAGCTAATCCCCCACAATTCACACCTCAACAACATGAGCCGCCGAAGTGCCACGGGGAACCGTGTGGATTTTACGGTCACCGCCGAATGGACGACATGTACTCTGAACTCGCCACTCTGAATCTGAGAATGTACTGCCAAGAAGATGACGGGGAGTGACAAGCCCAGACTGTAAATATGAAAACGACACAGAATGTAGTCTCCCCTCCTACCATACCAACCCGACAATTTTAACATCTCATTTAATAATTTTAATAGTACAAAAAAAAACAAAGGGCGAAATGAAACTATGCAATTTTTATTTCAACAAAAAAAAAATATCAAAACACCATGAATATGCCACCGAAAATGAATAATTTTGAGCGAAACCAATGTGCGTCCCAAATGCGGCTCAAGCAACGGCTATTGCGCTCGATTACAATATAAATTGCGTTACGGCGTCTTTTTCCATCGTTTGTTGCGGTATATCTTCCCAGAAAAATCCGAAATGTAGGTTGGGTGTCCTTCGCCTTAAACCGAAAACTGAATGACATCATCTGTCCACCCGTAAATTATGGTTCGGCGTTGGCTCGCCATAAACCAAAATGCAAATAGCCGGTTGGCCACCTACACATTTCGGTGCATTACACCGATACCAATATAACAAATGGCCGGCTGGCCACGTGTTCGTTCGGCGTTGTTTGGCCTTTATCTTAAACTGTACGGCCTTACATGGCCACCCGTAAATAATGGTTGGACGTTCGCTCGCCGTAAACTGAATTTTGCCTCGATAGGCCGTCTCTTATGGGTTGGGTGTTGTCTCGCTAAAACCAAATAAAACTACCGTTGTTAATGGTGCCACTCTAAACAAGCGCCACTTAAGTTAACCGTGAACTTTATCCGATGATTCCAACAAGTATCAACTGATAAAAATTTTCAATAATAGGGATTCTTTTAATCTCGAATAAATAACACCCGATCTCACAAGAGTTAAATGAGTTAAAAAAATCACTTCTCAATGAAACTTAAAATTACACTTTTAACTATGGAAATTGTTACAGTAAAAACTCAAAATCCAATTAAAAAAAAATTTATAATTAATTCATTGTATAAACTCAAAAGAAATTTTACAACTATTTTATTCGGCTTTTGACTCGGCTGTATCAAACAATACAAAGAGTATTACAAATACAAAGTCAAAAAAATGTTATCGCACCACACAAAAAATACAGAAGAATATTTTTGTTGTGTTTTCATGCGCGTCACTTGCAAACTCCCTCTCACCCGCATCAAATGCACGCACCAAAACAAGAAAACACAACAAAAATAGTGTTCTATATCTCAGTCGCTCGCACACACGCACAAGGATTACACATTGGTCTCGCTCTAAAGCCCATGCACACTGCACCATAATTTGATTATTAATGACTTACTACAGATGGCATGTCAGCCGTAAAATGCATCAATCAAACGACTAAAATTCGAAATAAAACGCGAAACGAGTGACCGTGGAGTCGTAACAATATAGCTCACCAATAAACCCGTTTAAAAAAGTTTTATGTCTTAGAGATCTCATTAGAAGGAGGTCTAACAGCTCTAACCAGGCTTGGAAGGAATAATAAAAGAGTGATTTCAAAATCCCGAGGTTCAAAATTTCCCGGAAACAAAATCACGGGCGACAAAATCCCGATACCTATGAAAATTTCAAAGTCTATTTATTAGGAATCTATGGCTATTATTGCAGATTTTAAGAACGACGTAGTTACATTAACTTATTGGCCCAACATTGGTATTTATTCTCTCAATGACGCACAAAACAAGAAAACACAGCAAAAAAATAATATTAAAAATTTAAGTTTATATTAATATTAAAAATAATTAATTAATAATTAATTAATATTAAAAATAAAACAAAAATAGAAATAATATATGTAATTAAGAACGACTCATAATTATAATTAAGTAATGATTTAAATTTTAAAATTTTTAAATTTTTTTGTTAACATTTAGACAAAAAACCTTTTTCGGATTTCTGTTAATCTCCAGAATTTTCTTCCTAAGATTTTCTAGGGATTGCGGGATTTTTTCATTTCGGAATTATGTCCCTCGGGTTTTGCACTTCTGGGATTTTGTCTCTAGGGATTTTTTAACTTCGGGATTTTGTCTTGCGGGAATATGTAACCAACCCGATTTTCTCGGAATTACCGGATTTTATCCGGTTTATAATTACCTCGAGATTTCCTACTTTTGGAATTTTGTGCCTCTGGATTATGTAAATTGGGATTTTCTACCCTCGGGATTTTCTCTTTCGGGAATATTTCACCAACCCGAATAAAATTAAATTCCGCACAGAATTCAATTTTATTCAGAATTTACCCGGGATTTTGACTCGGGATTTTGTTGGGTTGATATCGAAAGGCCAACAATTTTATTAGCAAAAATAGTAATCCAAACAACAAAAATCTCAAAACACATAATACTAAAAATATATTTACTAAAAAAATTGCTAGAACACAAAATCTCGAAAAAAAAGTGCGCGCGCAGATTCCGACTCATTTGAATCTATTTTCGGATGATTCGTAAAAATTATGTCGTCAGATAATTTTTCTTAAGATATTTTTTTAAAATATGAAATATATTTTGCTATTATGTAGACTTATATTTAATTTTCGGGATACCATCGTATTCCCGAAAATTTTATTACCAAAATCATGTTTTTGACCCCAAATTGCTAAAAACAAATATCCCAAAAAATATCCCAAATCACCTTTTGTAAATTTTTGATTGTTTAATTAATCTCAAAAATAAATCCTAAATTTGCATTTAATTTTATATTTATTTAAGTCTATTAAATGAAAATATGAAAGACTTATATTTCAGTCTACATAATAGTAAAATATATTTAATATTTTAAAAAAATATCTTAAAAAAAATTATCTTATGATTTAATTTTTAGGAATCATCCGAAAATAGATCCAAGATTTCGACTCATTTGGTTTTATTTTTGGAAAATTTTGGGATTTTTAGTTCGATATTTTTTTTTTTGAGATCTTGTGTTTGAGCTATTTTTTTATATTTTTAGTATTTTAATATATTTTTAGTATTATGGGTTTTGAGATTTTTGTTGTTTGGATTATTATTTTCGGGATGGCATTTTGGGATAATTCTTTCGCTAGTAAAATTATTGGCCTTTCGATAACAACCCTTCATTTTCATATTTTCATTTAATAGACTTAAATAAATATAAAATTAAAGGGTTGGTATCGAAAGGACAAAAATTTTATTAGCGAAAAAAATATCCAAAATGCCATCCCGAAAATAATAATCCAAACAACAAAAATCTCAAATCACATAATACCAAAAATATATTTACCAGGAAAAAAATTGCTCGAACTCAAAATCTCAAAAAAATAAAAATACCGAATTAAAAATCCCAAAATTTACCGAAAGTAAAACCAAATGAGTCGAAATCTGCGCGCGCAGATTTCGGCTCATTTGGTTCTATATTCGGAAGATTCGAAAAAATTAAATCATTAGATAAATTTTCGTAACATAGATTTGTAAAATATAAAATATATGTTACTCTTATGTAGACCTATATTTCATTTTCATATTTTCATGTAATAGTCTTAAATAAATATAAAAATAAATGAAAATTTTGGATTTTTTATTTTTTGAGATTAAATTTTTCGACCAAAAAATTAAAAATTTACAAAATGTGATTTGGGATATTTTTCGGACTATTTATTTTGAGAAATTTGAAATTTGAGAAACAGCCTACTAGTAAGTTTTTGATCTAGTCAAAAACATCATTTTGGTAAAAAAAAAATTCGGGAATACGATGGTATCCCAAATAAACATAAAATTAAATGGCAATTTTTTTTTTTTTAGATTAAATTTTTCGGGTTGTATCGAAAGGCCAAAAATTTTATTAGAGAAAAAAAATATTTAAAAATGCCATCTCAAAAATAATAATCCAAACAACAAAAATCTCAAAACCCATAATACTAAAAATATATTTACGAAAAAAAATAACTCAAACACAAGATCTCAAAAAAATAAAAATATCGAATTAAAAATCCCAAAATTTTCCAAAAATAAAACCAAATGAGTCGAAATCTGATTTCGACTCATTTGGTTCTTTTTTCAGAAGATTCGGAAAAATTAAATCTTTAGATAATTTGTTCTTAGATATTTTTTTAATATATAAAATATATATTACTATTATGTAGACTTATACTTCATTTTCATATTTTCATTTAATAGACTTAAACAATTATAAAATTAAATGAAAATTTTGGAATTTTTTTTTATTGACATTAATTTTTTCGCCCAAATAATCAAAAATTTGAAAAAGTTGATTTGGGATATTTTTCGGGATATTTATTGTATTTTTGGGATTCTCGGAGTTGATTGCGGACGGAATTCAATTTTATTCGGGATTTTCTGGTGATTGCGGGATTTTATCTTTTCGGGATTTTGTCTGTCGGGATTTTTTACTATAGGGATTTTGTCTCTCGGGATTATGTACCTTCGGGATTTTGAACCCTCTGGATTTTGTACAATCGGGATTTTGTATCCTCGGGATTATGACCCTCCGGTTTTCGTTCAGCGGGATTTTGTCTTTCGGGAATATGTCACCAAGCCGAATAACATTGAGTTCCGCACGGAATTCAGTTTTATTCGAGATTTTCCCGGGATTGGGGATTTTGTCTTTTCGGGATTTCTTCCCTCGGAATTTTGTACTTATATAACTTTGCTATTTTGTATACTCTCGGGATTTGGAATCATCGGGATTTACTCGTTCAGATGCGCACCAGCTGGAAATAGCCTAGCTTCATAATAGTTCAAATCGACGGTATTAATATGTATACAGTTGCTATACGCTCTGCCGCGTACGTCGTTGGAGGGGTTTAAAAGTTTGGCAAATAGATTGGTGAAGTACGCTAGATCATCATTCTTGTGCTTGGAATACTGAATAGGACAGCGATCGATCGAGGATACGCTTTGTAACTCACCAACATCCCGCAGAGGTAGTAGCATCATATCTAATAGAGTAGTAGATAGAGTAGATAGCCAGAACTAAATTATAAATTTAGGATTTCGCAGTCTTATTCCGAATAGAAGGCAACACCAAACTGTATCAGAACAAACGAGGGAGGAATGTGAGGTGGATCTTACAAAACGGTAATGATAAAGATCAACGGTAGGTCGTCCATTAGTCTTCGTCAGTTACTGCTATTCCATTGAACGAAACATTGAACGAACTACTGCTCCAATTCTTAGAATTGTTGCCCAAATGTGAATAGTTATTAACTTTCAATCAGTTTTCCTGTAATCGACGATTCAAATTTTAATATTTTCGTCTTAGAAGCAAAATCGGTAACGTCAACTAAAAATGTATTGTTGATTTCCGGTTCAAAATGATTTCAGACAATTAAAATAACACGTTGAGTAAGAAACCAAAGGTGATTTCCATCCGAAAAGCGCGGTTATTGGAAGTTTTGCATTTAGAAATCTGAGGTCACATTTTGCAATCGATATTTGATTGTAGGCGAATGAGGCAACATATTGAAATAATTTAAATGCAGCATTACCCAAAATTCCTAAATTTATCCACAATAACCAAACGTTGACAACAATTCGTTACAATAAATTTTATCGGGTAAAAATTGTTAAGGCTACCATCAAGAGTTTTGCAAAAATTTGAAAAAATTGGTTGTTGGTTTTCAGGTTCAAAATGGTTTAAGGTAATTATTTACATCCGGACAGCACAGTTATTCAAAGTTTTGTTTTACAATACATTAAGTACCTTCAACTATTTTTACCGCATTCTACCGATATTTACCTCAAAAAAGTATAAAATTAAATTTTTCACCTTAATTTGCACTACACCAGCCTTTAATCATAAGAGTACGATGGCCAACCTACAAAATCCCTTCATTTTAATTTGAAAACTGGATATTTTATAAAAAAAAAAATTAGCACATGATGCAAAGTGTATTTTTCATAAAAGTTTTAGTCATCTCATTTACCAGGAAAATAAGTTTTTTGTATCAATTAGCTGATAACAAGAAACACAATGTAGCATAATAGTTTTGAAAGTCATATAAAAAATTTTCTCGGATTACCATAGGAAAAAAAACTTGCCGTAACTGATATGGGGTGGGACGATTGGTTCCCATTTTACCATCTACGAATCGTTTATAGTCGAGCGAGCGTGCAACAACAATCATGAAAAAAATTACGTTATAATTTTCTTGCGAACAAAAACTAAACGGACTAATTATTCAACAACACGTTTCTGTAATGAGATGCCGTATTATGAACAACGGGTAATAGTAGTTGGGAAATTTTCTTTCATAAATTCGATTAAAAATAAAAATCGATTTTCAAGTTTTTTCCACTCCATCTCATTCTCGTCTCTCGCTCAAAATAAACTTTTTTTTATTGGATCAAAAATGTTTCCAGCATTTTCATATTTTTCCTATTTTAGTTTTTTTTTTTTTTTTGATTTTTCCTAGATGTGTGCTTTTTTTCTATACTGTGAAATTCAATTTAATAATTATTTCAGTTACAAATTTTTTTTATAAATGTATACGGAAAACGATTTTTTGTTGGTGCACAGAACAAAAATGATTTGTAAAAAACGAAGAAATAAAATTATGAAAAACTTTACGGAAAATGGAAAATATTGACGATGGAGTGAGATAAATTTTATTTTATGATGTTTGCTGTCGAGTAATATTATACAGAAACGACACGAAAATGAAATGCAAACCGTATACAGCTGCCAGCCCATTTTTTTGAAACGTAGATGGACAGCGTTTAATTGTTGAATCGAAATGTATATTTATGAAAAGCAACAGCGAACGAACGCAAGTCGAATTTGAATAATGCAATTTCCTTGGAAAATTTTAACATCAATGCACAAAGTACATGCTAATTGCTAATAGAGCGAAACGATATTGAAATGCAGTAAATAAAAATTTTAGTAAAAAATCCAGGAAATTAGCGTGGAACGGAAATATTCGCAAATGATAGTTGATTCATTTTAATTAAAAGAGGACTTAATAAATTAGTTAAAATAAGTTCTCGATTTTTTAACTTAATAAATTATTTATAAAGGAATATATTACAGGGAATACCAGCCAAATTAGATTTGAAAATCGATTTTATAAAAAAGATGTTTCACGTCTTCCATGAGCTTCCGCATTTTCTGTGTGTTTTTAAAAACCAATTACCTCTCGACCGCTCGGTCATTACCCCACGGACATAACCCCATGCCACTACGCCCCGGTCAAGTATAAGAAGCTAGGCCGACACTCAATCCGAAAAAACGAGATGGCAACACTAAACCATCACACAAAATCATTAAGATGTGACGTACCAACATCTTGAAATTAAGGTAATTTCATGAGACACAATTGAGCTTTAAGCTCTCAAAATCATTAATTTACTCGAACAATCGACATTTGATCGCATCTACATAAAAGGTTCGGATAATGGCGAGTATTTTTAAAATGTGACGTACCAACATCTTGAAATTAAGTTAATTTCATGAGACACAATTGAGCTTTAAGCACAGAAAACCATTCATTTACTCGGACTATCGATATTGGATCGCATCTACATAAACGGTTCGGATTAGGACGAGTATTTTTGAGATTGTGACGTACCAACATCTTGAAATAAAGTTAATTTCGTGAGACACAATTGAGCTTTAAGCTCACAAAATCATTAGTTTACTCGAGCTTTCGATATTTAATCGTATCTACATCAAAGGTTCGGATTAGGGGGAGTATTTTTAAAATGTGACGTACCAACATCTTGAAATTAAGTTATTTCATGAGACACAGTTGATCTTTAAGCTCACAAAATCATAATAGTTTACTCGAGCTATCGATATTTGATCGCATCTATATAAAAAGTTCGGATTAGGGCGAGTATTTTTTAAATGTAACGTGCCAACATCTTGAAATTAAGTTAATTTCATGAGACACAATTGAGCTTTAAGCTCACAAAACCATTTGTTTTCCTGAAATATCAATATTTTTTCGCATCTATTGTACATAAAAGCTTCTGATTAAGGCGAGTATTTTTAAGATGTGACGTACCAACATCTCGAAATTAGGTTAAGTTCATGACTTAAATGTGACGTACCAGCATCTTGAAATGAAGTTAATTTCTTGAGACACAACTGAGCTTTGGGCTCACAAAATCATTAATTTACTCGAACTATCGATATTTAATCGCATCATCATAAAAGGTTTGGATTTGGGGGAGTATTTTCAAGATGTGACGTACGAACATCTTGAAATTAAGTTAATTTCATGAGACACACTTGAGCGTTAAGCTCACAAAATCATCAGTTTACTCGAGCTTTCGATATTTGATCGCATCAACAGAAAAGCTCGGATAACACTTAGTATGTTTTAATTATGACGTACCAACATTTTGTAATTAAGTTACTTCATGAGACACAATTAAGCTTTAAGAGTATTGCGAGTATTTTTAAGATGTGACGTACGAACATCTTGAAATTAAGTTAATTTCATGAGACACAATTGACACCAAATCATTAGTTTACCTGAACTATCAATATTTGATCGCATCTACATAAAAGCTTCGGACTAAGGCGAGTATTTTCAAGATGTGACGTACCAATATCTTGAAATTAAGTTAAGTTCATGACTTAAATGTTACGTACCAACATCATGAAAATAAGTTAATTTCATGAGATGAGACACAATTGAGCTTTAAGCTCACAAAATCATTAATTTATTCGAGCTTTCGATATTTGATCGCATCTACATAAAAGGCTCGGATTAATACGTGATGTTATATGCCTATTGCTTGGTCAGGCCTAAACTTTTTATTTGTATGAAGCTAGCACGATACTCAGTCCAAAAAGCCCGATAGCAACACTTAATTATAACTATCGGGAGAGTTTTCTATCCCAGTCCGAAAAATATGACTATCGCGATACTAAAATGTTTAAATAAAATGAACGATTTGCAGAAAAACTGTATTTGGAAGTATCTGGATATAGTCGTTTGAATCTAGCCTCACAGAAGATTTGCGAGCACTTGACATATACTATAGGGTTCGATGAAGTTTTGACTACAAACTGAAAGATTTACAGAAAAATTCTCTCTAGAATTAACTATATATAGTTGTGTAAATTTCGTCTCACAAGGCAAAAGTAATTTTTCTGCAAATCTCTCAGTTTGTAGTCAAAACTTCAATAATTTCGGCGGTATCTGTCAAGTGCTCGTGAATCGCCTGTGAGGTGACATTCAACGGATTATATCCAGAAGAATCCAGAAAGAAATTATCTCAAAATCTGTCGGTTAATAGTTAAAATTTTAGCAATTCCTGGTATAGAACAAGCAAGTGCTCGTGAATCGCCTATATGACAGGACTTAATTGACTGTAATCCAAGGTAATACCGATAAAAAATTTCTAAAACTGTCAGATAAGTCCACTGAAAACATTTTAATTTTTTTTTGAAATGTTAAACAAGGTTTTTGTGCTTTGAGGTTTTAGCAGTAATAAATTTTTTTTATTAGCCATTTAATACACAATTAATTAATAGTTATAGTTTGCGTTTATTTTGTGTGATGACAGAAGTGGTATTGCCATAAGTAGAACTTTCAAATTTCTGTCTGAAAATTCGGGCCAGCTTCATGGAGGTCTTGCGTATATCGATATTGCATGGAAATGTGATTTTGATTATTGAATTAAATTTGGTTAAAATGTAATCAAAGTAAAGAACCAAGTAGATCAGTTCTTAACCAATCATGATTGTGTTGGGAATGCTGCGTGAAATTTGGCATGTTAATTGAATCATATTATTCCAGAGCCATGATATAACGCAAATTAGGACATAATTAGGCCAAATATTAAATGAAAATTGGATCCTAAAATTAATTTAGAATTGTTGCCTACTTGGGAAGAAATTGGTAATTTCTTCACCGAACAGAAAAATATTTGTTTTGCAAACAACGCCAATTCAACTTCCATCTCGAGTCTTGCATACAATGCCATTTTGTATATACTGCTTAATGATGTAAGTTCCGATCATTTACAAGCTGTCATTCGTGTGCAACAATATTAAGAGATGGCGATAAGCAACATTTACGTCAAAAAAATGCTACTCTATCTATGGAATTGATTACTTCGACATTGAATGAACACTGAGTGCCATTCAACAGTAAAAAGGTAGTTTGCAAGATTACGGTTGATCCAGACCAGCTATTAACATCAGTTGCAAAAATGGCAAGGAAGTGTACTGGGTGTCTGGTGGGATTAGAAAGGAGTCATTTACTACAAGTTTCAGGAACCTGAGATCGCAAATTTCCTTATTATGAAATTGCGACGTGCATTATTTTAGATAAAAGCGAAAATTATTCGGCTACTATTGAGGTGTCGTAAATAAATGATTTCACTTAATAAATTGTGAAATTTAATAAAAAATAAACAATTAATAAAATATAGAATTTTTTTAAATCAAATTTATAGAAACATTTTAATGACAAAACAAAAATGCACTTAAAATTATATTTTCACTTTGGCAACAAAAAAAATGGCAGTCCAATATTATTTGTGATTCAATAAAACGGCGTTCCAATGTTACTTTTGATTAATGTTATTTTCGACGTTGTCGAATATCTTATAATAGCTACATTCGACGTTGTCGAACTGGTCGACAGCGTTGAAAATTTGCGATGTCGAAAATTTCATAAAGGACCCCCCAGGGGATCAAACTGTTACAAGAAAGAAGACCATTTACGTGCTCAGGAAAACCGAAGACGATATTGTTGCATGACAACCCTCGTAAAACAAAATCAACCCATGACAACCCAGGTCATACAGCAAAATCAACCTAGGAACTCATCTTCTCTAGATTCTAGAATTCTCTAGATTTGGCTCTCTCTCTGATTTCCACTTATTCAGATCAATATCATCATATTTGAAAGACCAGCAGTTCACGAAAGTTGAAGATGTGCAAAAATGGATCGATGACTATTTTGCGTCGAAACCACTAAGTTTATATCGTGAGAGGATTCGTCCTGGTAAAAGCCATTTTATTTTTGGTTGAAAAAGTAATTTTTTACAAAAAAAACAATTGTAAAACATTTCGTGTTCAATAAAACGACACGTAAAAAATAAATTCACTTTCCTCAAAATTTAGCATAATTTTGCTTTTGTCAAATTATGCTAAATTTTGAGGAAAGTGAATCTATTTTTTACGTGTCTTTTTTTTATAAAATATAAAATTTGTTAATTTACAAAATATAAAATTATTAACCTAAAATAAAAACATTGCAAATGGTGTGGCGTTACGTCCGAACAAATTTGCTCCCCATCTAGATACCATGGGAAAATGTCACAAAACAGGAGTGGAAGCACCAAAAATTTGAACCGATCCCACCCGGTTATAAATTTTGGTGCCTATGGTCACAAAAACAACACACATACATGCGTAACAAATGACAGCACACTAACTCAAAATTGTGTATTATACGTCGTATACGTATACACAAATTTGTGGTTTCGTCTCCCAATTCTGGATCAAAAGAGGCGTTAAGGGAATAAAAAGAAGTCATTTGGTGACAAGTCAGGACTATACGGCGAATGACTCATCAAATCGATGTTTTGAGTGCTCAAAAATGCAGTTCTTTGAGCCGATGTGTGAAAGCTCGCATTTTCGTGGTGAAGAGTAATCCGTCTTCGGCAGTTGGTTTTCCTGATTTCTTGGAAAACAACTGGCAAACAAATGGTTGTGTATCACTCAGAATTGACTGTTCTGCGTTGTTCTAGTGGTACGGTTGCGACATGTCCATTTTATCCGAAAAAACAGGCGATTATTTGCCTGCAAGTGCTTCGTGCGCGAACAACTTTTGTTAGATTCGGCTCATCTTAAAACACCCATACAGTCGACTGCTGTTTACTTTCGGGCTCATACGTGTAAGTCCACAATTCATCACCTGTCACTATGTCATAGACGTGTTTTGAAGCACCGCGATCGTATTTTTTGACCTTTTCTTTCGACCAATCGACACGAGCCTTTTTTTGAACGATTGACAAATTGTGTGGAATCCAACGCGAACAAATTTTTTTGACATTTAAATGTTTATGCAACATTGAATGTATGCTGGTCTTACTAATGCCTAAGGTTGTCTCAATCTCAAGATAGATCACATGACGATCTTGCAATATCAGTTCACGCACAACATCAATGGTTTCCGGATCAACAACTGATTCTAGACGACCTTCACGAAATTCGCCTTGGAATGAACTACGACCTCGATTGAATTCACCATACCATCGATAAACACTAGTCCTTGATGAAACTTCATCGCCAAAATTTGAATTAAGTTCATCCATGCACTCTTGCTGCCTTAATCCACGTCGAAAGTTGTAAAAAATAATCGCACGAAAATGTTCACGATTTAATTCCATTTTTTCGCCGAGATGTTGAGTTAATGAGTACTGTAAACAACACAAATAGCGCTCGAATGTCAAAACGTTCTGAGTACGTATAATCTCAAAAATGTCAAACTTTACGATAGAGCTGTCAGTTGCTAGATTGCAACACTAGGGTTTCACATCGGTGTATAAATATATTTTTCCGTGTTTAATAATCTGTTTAAATTTAAAAGAAATTCGTGCTAACTTTTTGGGCCAACTTCACCGACATTTGCCTGTCATCGGAAAGAACTCCTGGAGGAATCAAATTAAAACCAAATTGTACTACTGATGGCGTATCTCCACCTGCCGTAAGGTCATAGACTGTAGGATTTGATTTTTGTGTATTTGCGGTGAATTGTTTGATTGCTCTTGTTACTAAGTACGGAGCTGAGGCCAGTCCATAGGTTACAGTACATAACATAAAATATTTGATAGGACTTGAAGGATCATCTCTCCGCACAATTTATTGAAACTGAGTGTCGCACGTTTTCTCAATGTCGGCCGAAAATATTATAAAATGTTTTTGAAACTGCAGAATAATGGCATAAAGTGTGGACTGTTCCGTCACTGACGGAATTCTTCGATATGGCCCAAGGATAAACATTCGTTCATGAAATTGGTTTATATGTAGATTGTGGTACTCCTTTCCTCGACTGAATTTTCGCTCCATACTCTTCAATCATTGAACAGACATCGTACTTGAAACCGCCTATTTCGAGATTGCAGTGATTTTCACATATTTCTTCCTCTGGAGGTCGTTTGATAAATTGATCAAACTGCTAGTTTCACACAAAATAGAACTTTTTTCATTTGTTGGTCGATTTAAAATTGTACCGGGGCAAAATTGATATTGTGAAAAAGAGGATTATGGTGTTGACCTTTGGTGTTTCCGTCAAACTGTTTCGTTTAACCAATTCTCTTCATATGTTCAAGCCTCCGTTGGTTTATGGTCTTAAAGAATCTAAAGCATCACTTAAAAGTAATAGAAAATCAAAGAAACCTTTAAAAGTTGGATAATTTTGATCAGCCATCTCGTGAGGCCATCGTCTCTTGGATTATTCGTCCAATTTGGTGGTGAGTATGTACAAAAGCAAGGAATCTCTTTCTTCACCATGTGGCCCTATAACTTTTAGTCCTCTGATGAATCCATCTGAAGTGTTGAGCAATTTTTGAAAGTTCGATCGTGCCAAGGGCTTCCCTGTAATTCGCTTCTTTGATATTAAAATGGAGTAATAAATCAGCTACTTCTTCTACAAGCTGTCCTTTTATATTGCAGCTTTTTAACGGGTGTGATGAAATGATTGCCACTCCTTCACCAGAGAAGAAAGGTAACTTTAACTTCGGTAGCTTTACTTATCCTGATACTTGTGTAGTGTGTACAGTGTTATCGAAGCTAGCTCTGCCAGTGTCAATTACGAGTTTTCAAATTAGATTACTGAGCTGAGTTATCGCTTAATACTATTTTTCTTCATAGTCCATTTCAAGCTCTTGGTCCTGGTCTAAAGCAAAAGTGTTATTTCGGTCGACATTCTTTTATGGTGAAGGCTTGTGGCCCCTTTTAAATACTGTTTACCAAATGTTTTGCATACACTGTGGAATTAAAATCACCTATTGCTGTTTGGTGTGCGATGACATGAGGACGAGTTAAAAATTTGGGTAAAAAAATTGAAAGCACAACGAAATATAAAAGATTTTTTTTTAACTTTTCGTAGAGTAAATCGAACGCCAATAACAAAATCTAAAATATTTAATTCAAATCAGTACGTATATTGAACTTAATCACTTAATTATAATATCCTATGGCATGCGCATCCTTAATAATCGATTTAAATGCCGTAAGCACTTCCCATGCAGTCGGTTCAATTTGATCGGCTGGCAAAATAAACATGTTGGTACTATTTAGAGGTCCTCTCAACTCGAACGTAAATGTGATGGGAATATTTAATTTTTCCTTAACGTAGTCCATAGTTCCACCACGCAACGGATGAAGAGCTCCATAAATCTCGTATTCAGTACCATACAATTTTTTCATTTCGGTAACAGCTTTTTCACCGAACGCTTTTAAATCATCGCCATTATTAACCCCGACTTTTGAATGACCATACGGAAATATAACCAATTGAGAGTATGAATGCAATGATAAATATGTTTTGATGCGAGCACTTTCGACATTTTCTTGTAGAAATTTTGATAATACTTGAGCTTCCGGCTCACTATTCATCGATGGTCCCACATAATCGAATGTACATGGATTCGAACTAGATCCCGGTCCATTCCAATCACTATCGAAATTTCGATTTAAATCAACACCAACACAAACGCCGTTTGGTTTACGGGTTTTACGCCACAAACGATCGTGATCGAATGTGTACGTGTATCCGTCGGGATTAACGACGGGGAAAAAATACCAATCGAAATTCTCGGCTAAAAATTGAACATCCGGATCGGTTGAATTAATCAACTGGTTTATAAGAAATGTTGATACGGCTGGTGAAATCCATTCTCGGGCATGTATACCGCCTTCCACAAATATGCCAGTGTTGCCAGATTTTTTCGAAAATTTAATGCCACGAATGTCACGATTCTCGTAGCTTTTACCAATGGTGAGTGCGGTAATATAATCGTATTTCCCAACTAATAAATCCAACCAATTATTAATCGTTTCGAGATGGTAATAATGCTGCCAATCAAGATCGTTGGGGTCCGTGTTTGCTGGTTTCACTGTACTAGCCTCATCATCGATGTTCTTTTGTATATTGGGGTTCTGAAAAAATTATTTATGTTATTGTTTCAGAAATAAAAATCTCGATGTTTTTGTACTCACAAGAATTTCAGCTGGGACCTGGTATCGTTCTAATAAATCGGCCATATGCGATATTTTATCAGCTGCCACCATAATCGGCAACTCCTGATCAGGATAGCGAGCGTGACCGTAAAATGTGTAACTCGCACATATCTCTTCCAATTCTTTAAATACAGCGACATGTTCCTCGGTTTCCAAATGGACAAGATATAATCGAAAATTATCGTAACGCGAAACTTCTTTCAGTTTGGATTCGGATGACGTTGATACTGTATTCGAACCCATTGTGATGATAACTAAGAAGAGCAATAGACACGTTACGTTTGTCACTGATATAAAAAAAAAATAATATAATCTGTGTTAGTCTGCGGTTCCAAAATGATTAAAAAGTGTACACAACATTTTTAATACTGAAGTAGTAGTAGAGCGTTTCTACTTACTGTTTACTCAGCAAATATTTCAAATATACTAATAATGAATTTATTTGATAAGAATGAACGTGAATGACTTGCAGACATATTATACATAAACAAACCAGAAGATACAGCTGAGGAAAAAAATTTAGTGTGTAGTACGTACTTTATAAATATTGATAAGAGGTTTGAGAGTCCAATTGTACTCGTATATTTATTTTATTGGGAAACTTCGGCGTTATCACACAATTTAAATCGTTACAAAATCCATATGGCGGCTTTATACAACAAAATATAATATCAGTACTTTAAAACAGTCGGGGCATGGGTTGGGACCTATAAAAATGTTTGTTGCACGGTGTACTTGTTGTATCGTTGGTAATAATACTCGTTGCACTTTTATTAATTGAAACACTGTTTCTTAATTATACTTTATTTTATTTTATCTAGTTTACAATATACATCCGTTCACGCTCAATCATGTTGCGTTCATTTTTTTTGTAGTACATAACAAAGTAGTATATGATAGCGATCTGTTGATCGGCCTGTATACTATAATACCTTCCCTCTTAAAGAACATTTCTTGACTACAAGGTTATGCATTTAACAATTTTAAACTATACATTTTGTTTCAACCTATCTGAAATTATTTTTATATTTACATTTTTAATTCAACTTTTCAATTCAATTTTTTCTATAAAGCTATCAATACGTCGTAAACAACTTTTATACAAAAATTTAATTGTTATAACTTGACAAAACAAATCATTTGACATTTACATAGATATGACAGCTTAATTTAATGTATACTCTACGAATTAATTCTTTGTACGCTTTAAAAAATGAATTTGCTAATTGTTCTTTGAACTAAATGATATCGTAGTATGCTGTAAATTAAAAAAGTCAAAAAATGAAACAAAAAGGACCCCGCACAAAACGTATGGAAATTGAATTTCGGTCAAATGATTTGAAATTTTCAGAATAGTTTCTTCAAGTCATGCTGATTAAAAGTCTTCATATGGGCACAAAGTGCCTAGATGCTGCTAAAGCCGAGTTTTAAGCGATGGAAAGTTGAAAAACTCGCTCGTGCACGCAGATATATATACACTATCCCCCGATTTACACGGTACTTGTTTTGCGCGATTTCGCTTTTACACGGTTTGAAAAAACAAAAAAAAAAAATGTTATATTTTTAAGAATTTTTTCGGCTTTTCGGACAAAATATTATTTTAATGGACACCCATACGATGTTTACGACCATTTTAGTCGCAGAAACAAAGAGGCCATTTATTAACAATATTTCTACCACAAAAGTAGAAAAAATGCGCTCCCCTCCCCCAAACCTTTAACCCCAGGGCAATAGTGTACACAAAGATACACAAACCCCTACAAAAATAAGAAATCCATTTTTTGCATTTTTTGAATTGTATTTTTTCTACTTTTGTGGTAGAAATATTGTTAATAAATGGCCTCTTTGTTTCTGCGACTAAAATAGTCGTAAACATCGTATGGGTGTCCATTAAAATAATATTTTGTCCGAAAAGCCGAAAAAATTCACGGACATTAAATTCACGGACGATTATAAAATTCTTCTTAATTATATGTGTTGGCTGTTACACACACATACATAGTGAGAATTTCCTGTGGTTTCTAATTTAGTGATATATAATTCGCTAAATCGATATGTTCTTGTTTTGTATTATCGGTACAAAGCAAGAGTTGTATTTTTGCAGTTTGGTCGTTGCAACCTGATGAGTAGACCAACTTTTTTATCAGTACAAAACCAAGCTGCCAGGAAGTTACCTAAGAGATTTCTCATTTTTGTAAGGGTTTGTGTATCTTTGTGTACACTATTGCCCTGGGGTTAAAGGTTTGGGGGAGGGGAGCGCATTTTTTCTACTTTTGTGGTAGAAATATTGTTAATAAATAGCCTCTTTGTTTCTGCGACTAAAATAGTCGTAAACATCGTATGGGTGTCCATTAAAATAATATTTTGTCCGAAAAGCCGAAAAAATTCTTAAACAAATTAAATTCACGTACGATTATAAAATTCTTCTTAGTTATATTTTTAGTTTTTGCTTGTTATTTCTAAATTATCCTATATATTTTATGTTACTATTCCTAAATTCCTTCCTAGTGTGAATGAAAAAGAAATATCTTAATAAGAGTGACTAGGTACCTTAGTCACTCTTATTAAGATAGTTTTTTTTATAAGAGCGACATGCATTCGGTATTTCGGTACACGCATTTTGTGTGGAAACTAAATTTTATATTTTTTTGCAATTGTGAAATGTATAACGGATTTTGCTAAAATTACATAAACTAAAACAGATTGCAATAGCTCGAACATGTCAGTTTGCGAAAAACATTCTATAAATAGACCAACGTGTTATATCAGTCAAAAATACAAAGCACAAAACTATAAAATATTTGCATACCATTTCTTTCAAATATCGTGTAAAATATATAAAGGTACCCGGGTACCTTTGTTACTATAATTCGAACATTTAAATTAGTTTGTGGTCTCCCACGTTCGTCAAAGCTGTGAAATTTCTCATTTTAAACTGTAATCGTAATCTATTAATTGAACTAAAAGTTTTCATAAAATTTAAAGTTTTATTAAGACTGAAACATACATAAGTAGACGTCCAAAAATGCAAAAGCTACCCGGGTACCTCATTATTCACATAAGGGTTAAAAACCAAACGATAATTTAAGAATTTTATTGTATTTTTTCGATTTACACGGTTTTTCACACAAAAATCCCACTTTCGATTTACACGGTATTTTGCGAAACCAATCTACCGTGCAAATCGGGGGATCGGTGTATACGAATATTGACGTGCGCATAATGAAATATTTATTTAAAATCATTTTTGTTTCAGCTAAAATCGCACAAATAAACAAATTACAACCAGATGGTGCATATATATTTAAATAAAAACAAAAAACACAAATATACAAAAAAAGTAATGAAAATTTCCAATTATTTTCGTATAACGATATGTTTACCACTGTATATGTTTACTGTAATTTTGTTCTATTCACTATACTGCGAAGTTTGTTTCTCTGAAATAAGATTTCTAAGAAAAATTTCTAAGAGTTTTAGACATGGCTAGAAGAATCCCATGTTTTGTGTGTAATACTGCTCTAATACCACGAGCTATGTCAAGATTAATAGGGGCTCATAATGTGCAAAAAAGTGAAATTGCAATAAATAGGCGAGACGCAGAAAGTAGGCCTGCTTTAGAGATATTAGATGATACTCGTATATGTAATAATTGCAATATCTCGATAACCACTGAAATTCGTGTGATCGAAAATGACCCCGCTTGCATGAGACTCAATGTTTTAGCCCAAACATCTTCAAGTACTTGTTTAATATGCGGCTCTCCTTATGATATTCACCGGCTGTCAGTAAAATGTAGAATTGATATTTTTGTTAAGCTGGATATTTATGTTCCAAGTAATTGCTTATCCTGCCGCCATCATATGGATGGTAACGGATTGTTATTAAATTATTTATTACGTGGATTAAGATTTGTCAATAGACCTTATATTTTCAAAGGACCAGGTCAATTATGGAGCAAATCATAAGTATGATGATGAAACCTGTACTTATATGGATTCTGTTGCCTTTTTACAATTCAACTTGAATTTTACCGGAACGTAATAGTAGTGGTGTGCATATTGTTATATGTGTTTTGTTTTGTTTTGTGTTTTTGACGTCATTTAAGAACACAAAATATGTTGAGTACATAATTTGGGATTTTAAAAAATTTCACAACATTATGTAAGTTAATAAAGTGTTGTGTCCCTATTCCTATATAGTTTAATTTAATTCCGAGTAAATAAATCAAAACGTTATTACATTATCATCAAAAAATTATTATCATAGTCAAATGTAAACATAAAAATTAAAAATTTAAGCATTTGTCCGTCTTTCGTCTATCATTTCCATATTTCTACTAACTAACCCGCGGTCTCCACTATGCAAAATTGCTGATATTTTCTATCATGATAATTTATGTTTGTATGTGTTTTTTTTCAATGTATTGGAAAATAGTCGTCGTGATTATCATGATAATCGTTACCATGGTTATGTCAAAAAATTAGTTTGTCATGCGTATGTGCGAAATGAACAAATTTTAAAGTTAATAATTGTTATTTTTTTAAAACATTAAAAATAAGTAAAATTATAATGGATTTTGATGAACAAATTGAAACTTTGTTTAAACTAAGGAGGCTTGAACAAATTGAGAAATTAGAGAAACTCGAAAAAAGGGACAAGCCCAAACGAGCATTTTGGGTTAATCCATTTCTTGCCAAGAGACAATTGGATTGTTCGGAAGACAATTTTATAGCCGATTTGTTAAGGGGGAAAATTGAAAGCTTTAAAAATTTTGCAAGGTTGACTTACGAACAATTTAGTGAAATACTCACATTAGTAAGTATTATTGTGTTAATAAATTTACAATTTTTATAAAATATATTTTTTAGGTAGAGCACCAAATTCAAAAAAAGGATACAAGTTTTCGAACAGCAATTAGCGCTCGAGTTCGACTTGCGATTACTTTTAGTTATATCGCTACGGGAGATTCTTTCTACTCGTTAGAATATTTAACACGGGTTTCTAGAAAAACATTATCTAAATTCATACCCGAGGTTCTTGCTAGCTTATACTCAACGCTGCAGCCGAAATATCTGAAAGTAAGTATGGTGTAACGTAAATCAATAACACGCGTTTGTCAAATTATTATAGGATTAATTTCATTTTATTAAATCTTTATTCAAATTAACAAAAAATACATAAATTAAAATATACATTTCATTATTCATATATTAAAATAATTCAAGTCGTAAAAATATAAATGAAATTCAGTAAAAAAATATAACCACAGCATTCGTCGAAAATTATTGTTTGTCAGTCATTTTAAAGTTCAAAATCTTCGATTCAGGATAATGTTATTGCATTTTGTATTAAATTAGATCTACCAGAATTTATTGGTATGTCTTCTAAAATTTTAATCCTTTTGGATTCCGGAACGGGTTCTTTTAGGGAGTATTGTGAATGTCCAGAATACAATGGCGGTATATTATAGCTTGCATTTGTACTACTTTTAATTGGTATAAGTTTTGACATTTTAAAATTTGAAACAGACGGGTTTGGTGGCGAATCGGAATAATTCGTATCTATAGTGCTAACTGTAGTGATGGCCGAAAAATGATTAATTGATGAATCTGTTGGTGAAAGTGTTGGCGATATGATGAATCTAAAGGTGTGTTCATAATTTGATCAAAAAGCACTGGTGATGTCAAATTCGTTTGAGTTGAATTATCGGAGGATTGTAAACCGCTTTCGGTATTAGATTGATTTTGCTTGCTTTTCAAAATGTTTATTAATTTGTCCCCAATTAAAATTTGAATATCTTTCATTGTAATGAAAGCTTCTGAAGCATCTAAATCGTGTATTTCTTTTAATTGCAAGGACTGTCGATGAAAAGGATTCAAAAATGTCTGCTTGTTTTTTAGATGGAGTACTCGTGACGCAACTTTATTTAGTTGCGGTTTTGCTATGGGTTTGTTTGGTGTCCCAATACGATTGACTAGTAAATTCAACTTCTTCCGGTTCCACTTCTTCCGGTTCCACTTCTTCCGGGACTGTAACGTCCCACTAAAACAAGAAAAATATAATTAGGACTTTGATGTAAATAATTAGAGCCATATGTTAAGAAATATTGTTTAATGAAAATGTTTTAAATATAAATTTTTTTATTGTAGATGAATAATACGGAACCTGAATGGGAAAAGGTAATTGACGATTTTTGGAGAATTTAAAATTTTCCACATACACTTGGTGCAGTAGACGGATGAAGCATATACGGATCAAGCAACCACCACATTCAGGATCAAATTTTTTTAATTTTAAAGGTTTCCACAGTATTGTTTTACTAGCAATTGTCGATGCTCATTCAAAGTTTATTTTTATTGATGTTGGTGCAAATGGAAGGGCCTCAGACAATACGAAATTTGAAAATTCAGCGTTATTTAAAAATATTCCGAGTTTGCATATTCCGGCGCCAGGTTTTTTAAACGGTGAAACCATGCCAGTTTCAAACTATTTTATAGGTGACGATGCTTTTAAATTGGATCGGCATATGATGAAGCCTTATTCCAGATGCCAAACGTTAACGACAAAACAAAAATTTTTTTTACTATAGAATTTGTACAGCCAGGCTAACGGTAGAATGCGCATTTGGTAGACTAGCAACCAGGTTCCGGATATTACACAGGCCAATTGATGTTAAAATCGAAACAATCGATATGATCGTTAAAGTATGCTGCGTCCTACATAATTATTTAGATGATATGCAGCCAAATGCGTTAACATCAAATTTTTATAATATACATCTACAAGAGCAAAGTACAACAAACAATGTAAAAATTTTTTAATAAAATGAGAGACACAATTGCAAATTTTTGCGTTGGTAAGGGAGATGTGCCATTTCAATGGAAAAAAATTGAATAAAATTGTAATTGCGATTGTTAAAATTTAAACTAAATAGTATAATATGAAATAAATAAAATCTGGACTTACTGAATTATTTATAGGAACTGTGTTTTCATTTATTTCAAAATTGTTTGTTGTGGCTCTTAACACTATTACTTCATCCAAAAATGTTAGTTCATCGAAGAGGAACCACTTAGATTTTGGTAAATCGTCTACTCCACTGTCAGATTTCTTTACATTCATTTTTTTTTTGTTTCACATATGTGTTCTTTAAATTTCAATTTTTGTTTTAATATCTTCAATAGAGCAATTGAATTCATCTGCAATTTTTTGTAGTGCAATAGTTTTAAGCTCCGAACGCCTATAAAGTGTACTCGTTATTTTCCATAAGCATTCATTTGCACTATATAAATTAATTAGCTTTAACGTATTTTCAGTCGTAAACTGCATCTGTGACATTTTTTCGAAAAAATATATGTAGGTGACAATATATATATTTATTCCACTATTAAAAAAACTCAAATTAAATGCGTAAATCAAACAACTGACATTAACCGCAAAAAACAAAAAAAAAATTTTTGAATAAAAATAAAAATGTAAGAACCATATACCGCCATGTTTAATGTGTTCACCCTAAAATAAAATTTAAAAAATAAAAAACATAACCTACAAAATATGACATTTCGTAATAATTATCGTGATAATTTTTGAGAAAATATATCAGCCTGATAATTTGCTGCTAGTAAAAGCAATTGTATAATATACTCACACATACATTAACAAAATTACTAGCATGATAGTAAATATCAGCAATTTTGCATAGTGGAGACCGCGGGTAATGTATGTGTGAGTATATTATACAATTTTTTTTGATAGGATCCCTAAAATTATTATTGCGCAGTCTCGGTATAGACTTAAATTGACGTCATGTGCGAAAAATGAAAGTAGTAAAAGGCCAGTAGTATAGAAGGCATTGGATAGTATCATTTATAAAATCGGGTCAACATTTTGGCGAAATTTCATGTGGATTTGCACACACACAATGGTACAAAATGACAGCACACAATATTAAAAGTGTATATTATACACTGTATAAGTACACAAAATTCAACTTGAATTGATTTTGAAAAGGCAACAAAATCCATGTACTGTTTTACAGATGAAGAATTTCAATCTATTTCACCAATAAACAAAGAAAAATATACTGAATTGTTTACTTATTGCGATCCCATAATAATCGATAATGGTCATAGATATGTTCACAAGAAGGATCTTTTATGTTTTCTGTGTAAGATGCGCCAAGGTGTTAGCGATGAATTCTTAAAAGTAATTTTTAATTATACTTCAGGGCAGTCTACCAGTTTGGCAATCGCCACAGTAAGACAGTCACTGACTTTGCGATTTACTCCAGAAAATATAGGGTTTGGAGCTATTACAAGGCCAGAATATATTGCCAATCATGTCACTGAATTTGCCACGCATTTATATAATGAAAGACCTGAAGAGCCAAAAGCAATAATCTACAATGATTGCACCTACCTTGATATTGAAAAAAACTCTTGTTTTGAAGTTTTAAGACATTCGTTTTGTGTCCACAAAGGTAAACATCTTTTAAAACCAGCAATATTTGTTGCTCCAAATGGGTATATATTGGATAAACAGGGTCCATACTTTTCTAACGCAGCCCATAATAACGCGAATATTTTATCGAGCCGTTTCAGTCAAGATGAGGATATAATGCGTGACTGGTTACAAGAAGGGGATATTTTTATATTAGATAGAGGGTATAGAGATGTCATCCCATTACTTGATAGATTAAGAATCTTGATAGATTAAGAATATGCCATCATTGCTAGATCGGGGAAGGAGACAATTTACAACTGAAGAGGTAAATCTATCGCGAATCGTAACAAAAACCAGATTTGTCATTGAAGCTCGTAATGGGCATCTGAAGAATATATTTAAGATATTCGCAAATGTCATAAATGCACCCCATGTTAAAAATCTAAATGATTTTCTATTGATTGGTGGAGCAATAATAAATCGATACCATGGACCTATTGGAGTGACTGATGCAACTGTTGAATTAGCATTACGAATGCGAGAAAAAGTAAATGATGTAAATGTAGTTCAAGCCTTTGTTGAAGTTGAAAATATGCAAGCAAGACGTGCAAGGTGGGTCACATTAACAGAAGGTCATGTGCAATTGTTTCCTCGATTAACTATTGAAAATATTAGGAATATGGCTTATGGTGTATTTCAATTAAACTTAGCTCCTTCATACATCCAAGATTCTTTATTAAGAGCAGTTGAAGAGGAAAATGAAGAATATGCAATACAAATAGATACGAATATTAATACACCCGGGTTTTTAAGGTTAAGATTATTTTCTCGCTTTCGCAGAGCTACTTTTCACCAAGTTTTTATTTCTTTCAATGAAGAATACATGGAGGATGAAGTTAATGAGTTTGATCCTATTGAGGGGTATTATTGTACATGCAAGTCCGGTACACGGAATTTAGGGACTTGTTCTCATGTGATTGCAGCAATTTGGTACTTGGGTTGGGCTCGCCATGAAGGGTATGTTAAAAATCCATCTATTTAGCTTTTAGAGCGAGTACTAGATATTCTTTGGATGATTTTGATTTTTCAAGCTGTAAAAACAGTAGAGAGGGTTTGGAGTCATGAAATACTTCGGGAGTGACGAACCGGGGGGTCCTTATCTCTACTGTCAAGCCTACAAAAAATATCTACTAGTGAGAGGCAATGGGACTCACAATAATAAAGCACCCCAATGAGATGAGTACCCCATCACGTCCACGCCGTTCATCTTGGGTTCAGCTGAGAATGGTACTTTGTCTTTTACATAATAATAGTAATTGTTATATGTTTTTTTATAAACATTCATTGAAAATATTAAAATGTGAAATAATGTCAGAGAAGAAGAATAATTACACGTTGTCAAGAGCCTATTTTTTGTAAGATTTTAATGTCAATGAGGTTTGGGTATTTTTTGGTCCACCAATTTGGATTCAGCGTCGAAAAACCCATGAGAATATCATTTTCCAGCCCCTGAAACTCAGAATTCAATTTTGTTTAGTATCTCCTTTGTCATCAAAGCTATAAGATTGATTAATTAATTAAGTTTTACTTCGTGTAATCTTTTTACGAAGAGAAACCAGCGTTAATTTCCGCGAAGTTGTAAAACACATGCATTTAAGAGGGTCAAACGCTATCTGATATTGCAAAAACTAATAAAAAACCAAAATCTGCTATTAAAAATACATGGAGTGTTGAATATTTATAAAGAACTAGCCGCCCACGTGTGCATAGTTAGAAGGAAGAAAGTAGCGCGAACTATAAAGAAAAAAAGCACAAGTCTAGCACAAAAATTCAATCAATGCTATACGAAGATTATGGAACAAATGTGTGTTCGCATAAAGTTGAAAAAACTTTAAACCGGCACGGATTTTTCTCTAGAACACCCAGAAGAAAACCACTTATCAGAAATGTAAATAAGAAGAAACGTCTGGAATTCGCAAATTTACACATGGAGAAGGACGTTTCATTCTGGAACGGAGTAATATTTACAGATGAAAGTAAATACAACATTTCTGCACACGATGTGCCGGCAAAAGTTTGGCGTAACAAAAACTACCATGGAAAGCGCAAATTTTCGATGTACTGTTAAGCACGGTGGTTGTTTGGGGTATATGGCGTGGAGTGGTGTCGGTAATTTAAAATTTATTGACGGAAATATGGACAAATGGTGGTACTTGAATATTTTAAAAGCCAATTTACAAGCATCTGTGGAGAAATTGGAATTGTTGCAAAATTGAATCTTCCAGCAAGATAACGACCCCAAACACACAGTGCTAGTTGTTCTAGAATGGTTGCTGTATAACACGCCCAAGCAGTTACGCTCTCTTCCACAAAGTCCTGACCTTAATCCTATTGAACATCTGTGGGATTATCTAGAGAGATAACTTCATAAACACCCTATTACTTCCAACGAGACATTGCAAGATGCAATAAGAATTGAATGGGGCCGAATACCGCCCTAATAAATAATAGATTAAAGGCAGTTATAAGGGCTAAAGAAGGGCCGACACTATATTAAGAATAATTTCGTTTGTTTTAAATAATAATTAAATTAATCGTACAAAGAATTTATTCGTAAACAATTGTAAACAAATTGTAATTTTTATGATTTTTTAGATTACAATCGGTTTTAATAAAATGGATTAACACATATTTTGGTTTCATGTGTTGTCCTCTTTAATTTACAGCAGACTACGACTTTATTTAGTTCAAAGGACAATTACCAAATTTTGTGTTTGTACATTTTCAGATGTGCTAAGTGATGAAGTTGGAATATTAATGAGTGGAATGTTATTTTGAAAATTATCTTGAGTAATGGAATTGTCAACATTTATATCATCATTTTCATATTCCATGACCTTATCACCGATGCTACGTAATTGATCAATGTGTCTCACCCATTTCTGACCATTGTCTAACAAAATTTAGTAATGTAGGATTCCTTTCCTGTTTTCAATAGCTCCGAATTTCCATTTTAATTTCCCTATGTAATTCCTAGCAGATACACGATCACCTATTTTAAACTCTCGTATTTTATTTTGTGAAACGGGGTGATTTTTATTTACGACCGGTAACATTAAAGAAAATTTCGATCGATAAAAATATCGAAATATTAAATCTGCAGGAGAACTTTTCGTAACTGTATCCGGTGTTATTCTATAATTTATCAAAATTTGCAATAAATCGCATTGTAAATCTTTTTTGCTTGGATTAAGCGAACGAATTTTATTTTTAAGTGTTTACACGTATCTTTCTACCTGGCTATTTGTTGCTGGATAATACATTGCCGTACGTTTATGTAAAATACCGTTTGAATCTAAAAACGTTTTAAATCTAGGATTAACAAATTGTACTCCATTATCGCTCACTAAGACTTTTGGAATACAGAATGTTGAAAATATATTTCTTAGAATTTCGATAGTATTTTCCGTATTGATTGTTTTCATTAAATTAATTTCTGGCCATTTGAAAAATGAATCAACTAAAATGAAAAAATATGTACCAAAAAATGGTCCAGCGAAATCAATATGGCTCAAACGAATGTGAAGAGCCTTCCGAATGATGCTTTGACTGCATTTGAGGATTGTTTTTATTTTTGTAACATGCGGCACAATTATTTACAATATCTTCCACACCTTTGTCGAAGTTCAGCCACTAACAAAAATTTCTCCCTAAATTCTTCATTCTGGTTACTCCAAAATGAGCCGAATGCAAGTCAGTCAACACTTTTGACCTCAACACAGTAGGAATAACAACACGATTTCCCCGCATTATACAACCGTTTTGTATAGAATACTGAGTTTGTTCTAAACCAATCTAGTTCAAGCGATGCATCATTTAATGTTGCTTTAGCCAGTTCTGAAACCATAATAGGTAAATTTTAAATTTGGTGAATTTCATGAACGTCTGATTCATCGAACATTATTATTCAAAATTAAACAATCTTTCATAATTGGTACAATATTCTATGATTTGAAACAAAAAAATTTTTTGTTTCAAAGAAAAGTGCATTTGTCCGGGTAAAAAAATAGCTGATTTCAATCGACGATTACACGAAAACTGGTTGTTGTTTCGGCCCAATTTAAACGGATTATTATTCAAAATTAAATAACCTTTCATAATTGGTACAATATTCCATGATTTGAAACAAAAAAAATTTTTGTTTCAAACAAAAGTGCAACTTTTGAAATCAAACCAGGATTGCAGGCGAATAAGACGACATATTCCAACAACTTAAACGCAGTTCTACTCAAAATTACGTCATGAACTCGTAATGACCACAACATACAGAATCTGTGGAGGATTTTTACTGCGATTTATCGAGTAGTTATCATTTCAATTTTTATATAATATTGGAACTTTTATATAATATTCAATTTTTTACAATATTGCTTAATAATAATCTTGGTGTTTTTTAATGAAGGCAGTCATTTCAGATTTTATTTTTGGTTTTATTTTATTATTTTTCACTCCGGTGCTATGTCGGCGCTTGAATTGACAGCACGAATTCCGAGGAAAGGTGTGGTTAAATTTGGAAATACGTACTGCCTCGAGTTTTATCCTCTCGTTGATCACCCAATCCCATTACTGCCATGTTTGCATCCTTTCGAATTAAACCTAACTTCTGGATACAGTATTCCGATATCAAAGAGGACTCTGTCCCAGAGTCCAATAGCGCTTTCGCAACTGCCCAGTGCGATCCTGTATCTTCATCAATGCAGTAGGCAATACTGAAATTGTTAATGATGTTTCGGCACAGCTCATTGACATTACTAGCTGTGATGATACATTAGACACTTCTACGATAGTAGATTTCACCTGTACTTCCTTGCTTCGGTCGATTTTATTTTCGTCACGTTGACTATGCATGGTTGGATGGTTAGTTCCGGTCCAATCAGCGGCGTTTCCGAACTTTGATGAATTTTGGTCTGTCTGGTGAATAAGCGAATGATGTCGGCAAATTTGACAACTCCGTCGTGATCGGCATTCTCGTACTGTATGTTCGGCACCCAAGCAATTGAAGTATCGATTTGGAGATATGATCACGTCTCTGCGCTTCGGAATGTTGATTTTTTGAAAAAGCTGGCACTGATACATTTGATGGCTATTGCGGTGTTAAATATCAGACAGCTAGTTGACAGCGTCAGCACCGAGTTAATATTTTGTGATTTGAACCCAGTATTATCCTTTGGTACCCTTGTTTGCTCTTTTGATTTAGATTGAATTCAGATTACACTGGTAGTTTCGAGCTGTTGGAGTGTGTATGGTGAGAGATTCGCTGGAGGTTTCTCTGGGTGAAGAGAGGCCTGGTCCCTTGAAGAGACGTACCTACCCTCTTATACTGCTCCGTTGTGACTAGACATCGTCCTTTCGGGGTCGATGGATCATTCGAGGGGAGGGGGATCTCTTCAGCAGACTGGGTACTGGTCAATCGGGGAGATCCGGTGGCCGTCGGATGAACACACCCGGTTATCATTAATTTTATTACGTTTCTCAAGTTTCGTTCAATGAATCCTGATGTCTTTAATTTAATTTAAGTTTTGTTTTAATTTGTTTTTGATTTTGATTTTTTCTGTGGGTTTACTGAGAGCCATCCGTAACAATCCTAAAACATTACCTCATCGGGCAGCACTGGCTTAGAGTGAACAGTTTCTATATCCGAAAATCGTCTTATGTTTAGTCAATATCCTTTATAATTTCGTCTATCTGAGTTTCTGGTACCACGTATAAACCAACCAAATATAGTATTTGTGGTATGCGGTGAGCTTATTTGTGGTATGCGGTGGTCGTGAAATTTAAGACCATGAAGTATGCTATTTTGTGGTTTTAGTTAAAAAATAAAAATGGAAATTAATTGAACTAAATTAAACTATGGCTGCGGCCCAATAGTCGAGTAAATCGTTTACTATGGTAAAAATCGGATTTAGAACAGATTTTCGATCAGTTTGCCATAGAGTTTTTGAAAAATAAATGAATTTACTGAAAATTTTACTTAAAATTGACTTTTACCCGACTATCGGCCCGCAGCCTATGTAGTCAATTTTATAAAATAATTGAGTAACTTACATTTTAAAAATTAATTAAAGTATTTTATTTTAATGAAAAAATGATAATGTATGTATACATTATTGTTTTCGTAAGTACGATATTCGTCACCTATAGAGCAGTCGAATTTTGACATTTGATTTTCGTAAAATCCGATTTCGATTTTTTTTTTTTTTTGGTTCGTAATAGGGCGGATTATATACGGTTTTCGAATTTTAGGAAAAAATTTCATAATACGAATTTTCGTGGCGGGTCGAATTTACGAAATCGAAAAAAATTCATAATAGGCCCCCAGCATCCCTGTATATTTCCTTAATCTTTCTCGGAATGCCAATTTCTCAGAGTGCTTTCCAGATCATTCATCTACTGATGAAATCGAATGCGCGTTAAGTCTACGAAACTAGATATAGCGGTGAGCACCATTCGTTTGATTGTTCAACGATGATACGAAATGAGTTGATGGGGTCCGTTCGATTTTCAGCGGTATTTTCATGACAGAGCTGTTATCTTTAGTTGGCGGCGTTCCTCAATTCATCCATGTATCGCTCTATCTGTGGTTTTATGTTGTAGTTTTGGTAGCCAGGCCCCATGGCCTTTGGTAGGAAGTTTCAACGTAGCCTTCCTACCTTTGTTTTGGTAGGAAGTCTCAACGTAGCCTTCTTCTATTTAGTCCGATATCCTGCGTTATGCGATATTTTAAGAATAATAACCCAAGTGGCCAAAACCACTTATTGAAAACCAATATTAGTAGCTATCGGACCTAAATCTCGCCTAATACACTTGACGAATACAACATACATGAATAGAAGTGGTTAATTTCCAGTGTTTGACTTATTTTTTTTTAACCTTTTAAACAAAGTTTTAATGGGTTACATCGGGTAATCCGGACCACGCCCGCTTCCTCAGCCAGCGTCCTCCAAAAGCCACAACCAGGAAGCTACACAAAAACTTTGCTGCTCTATTTTGTGTTAATTTTTACTATGCTAATCTTAAAATGGAAAATATGTATATCCAGTTTTGAGAAAATTTGATGTGGCGATGAATCAAAAGAACAACGAAAAATAAAAGATTTTTTTTAACTTTTCGTAGAGTAAATCGAACGCGAATAAAAAAATTTAAAAATTTAATTCAAATCAGTACGTATATTGAACTTAATCACTTAATTATAATATCCTTTGGCATGCGCATCCTTTAAAATCGATTTAAATGCTGCGAGCGCTTCCCATGCAGTCGGTTCAATTTGATCGGCCGGCAAAATAAACATGTCAGTACTGGTCGGTGGTCCTCTCAACTCAAACGTATATGTGATGGGAATATTTAATTTTGCCTTAACGTAGTCCATACTGCCACCACTCGATGGATAAATAGTTTCGTAAATACTTCCAGTCTCGTATACAGTACCATACAATTTTTTCATTTCGGCAACAGCTTTCTCACCGAACGCCTTTAAATCATCGTAATTATTAACTCTCTCCTCTGAATGACCATACGGAAACATAACCAATTGCGAGTATGAATGCAATGATAAAAATGTTTTGATGCGAGCACTTTCGACATTTTCTCGTAAATATTTTGATAATACTTGAGCTTCGGGCTCGCTGTTCATCGATGGTCCTGCATAATCGTATGTACATGGATTCGAACTAGATCCCGGTCCACTCCAATCACTATCGAAATTTCGATTTAAATCAACGCCAACACAAACCCCGTTTGGTTTACGGGTTTTACGCCACAAACGATCGTGTTCGAATGTGTACGTGTATCCGTCGGGATTAACGACGGGGAAAAAATACCAATCGAAATTTTCGGCTAAAAATTGAACATCCGGATCGGTTGAATTAATCAACTGGTTTATAATAAATGTTGATACGGCTGGTGAAATCCATTCTCGGGCATGTATACCGCCTTCCACAAATATGCCAGTGTTGCCAGATTTTTTCGAAAATTTAATGCCTCGAATGTCACGATTCTCGTAGCTTTTACCAATGGTGAGTGCGGTAATATAATCGTATTTTCCAACTAATAAATCCAACCATTTATTAATCGTTTCGAGATGATAATAATGCTGCCAATCAAGATCTTTGGGGTCCGTGTTTGCTGGTTTCACTGTACTAGCCTCATCATCGATGTTCTTTTGTATATTGGAGTTCTGAAAAAATTATTTATGTTATTGTTTCAGAAACAAAAATTTCGATGTTTTAGTACTCACAAGAATTTCAGCTTTGACCTGGTATCGTTCCAGTAAATCGGCCATATGCGATATTTTATCAGCTGCCACCATAATCGTTAAATGCTGATCAGGATGGCGAGCGTGCCCGTAAAATGTGTAACTCGCGCATATCTCCTCCAATTCTTTAAATACAGCGACGTGTTCCTCCGTTTCCAAATGGACACGATATAGTCGAAAATTATCGTAACGCGAAACTTCTTTCAGTTTGGCGTCGGATGATGATACCGTATTCGAACCCATTGTGATGATAACTAAGAAAAGTAACAGACACGTTACGTTTGTCACTGATAACAAAAAAAAAATATAAAAAATAAAGATTTAATCTGTGTTAGTCTGCGCTTCCAAAATGATTAAAAAGTGTACACAAAATTTTTAATACTGAAGTAGTAGAGCGTTTCTACTTACTGTTTACTCAGCAAATATTAAAAATAGACTGATAATGAATCTTTTTGGTATATGAATAAACACGAATGACTTGCAAACTTCTTATTCATAAATAAAGTAGAATGTACAGTTGGCCAACAAATTTAGTGCGGTACTAGCTGGTGCGGTAACTTGGCAGATGTAATTTGTTCTACTTGGAATTGTAGGAACTTTTATTTAAATTCAAATAAACATATGTGGTAATTCTTTTTTAGTGGACTGTGTTTTGTTTTGAATAGAAATTTGTTTTTATACATTTTCTTATGCACAATAAAAAAGTTTAGGAAGGGATAAAAAATTTAGAACAATAAGAGATAGTTAGAACAATAAGAAATAGGGAGAAAACAATAGATAACATAAATTGGCGAATTCTTTTACTTTTCCGATGTATGTACATCAAATTTTCGATGCTATCAAAGAATACGAAAAAAAACTATAATATAAAAAAATAATATTTGCTAATGAGATATAGATGTGGGGGGGAGGAATACAGATGGAACATTAGAAATGTAATTGTTAACAGATCTGTCGAGATCCCTATTTATAGAATTCTAATTTTGCAATAATATATATACAGGGTGTCCTAAAATTGGAAAATCAAACGAAGCAGGGTGATAGGTGGTCTCATTTCCAACAAAAACAGCCAAGTAAAGTTTTTTCGAATTGTTGAAAAAGTTTTTCCACTTTTAGTGTTTTTAGTTAAATCGCATGCGCACCCACCATAAAATTTGTTTAAAAAAACTAAGAGTTCTTTTGTTTAACTTTCTTTTTAAATATATGATCTAGAAGAGTGTGCTGTTCCTTTTAAAATTTTTTTATAAGCTGCATTATCTTCTGTCAAATAAAAACAATGGTTTTGTGTTTTTCAAATTTTTTTGTTGATGTTTAGGTGGTGCCAGCAGGAAAACAATGTACTACAGAAATTTAACCCACTATCACAAAAATAGGCGACACTAATTCACCGGGCTATTTACAACAGAGTGTTTTTCATCAATTTTTTTAACAAGGTAAGTCGTGTTACTACAATGGTAAACTAAAGTATACCAATTGTTTTAAGCGAATTTGTGCTATAAAAATAAAAACATTTTTTTAATTCATTTTAATAGTTCCATACATGCTCGAACGTCTATAATTAAAATTTCATTAACCATGTGGCTTATTTCCCCCGTGAATATGCAGAAATGCATTCCGTTTATAGCTATAACCAGCGAGTCTGTAAGAGTCAGTAACGAAACCTTACAGAATTTAACGAGAACGTTTTATTACAGAATATTTGACAGTTTGACCAGCGAATCTGTAACACGGTTATTATTGTCAATTGAATTTTTAAATGTCAATCTGCAAAATTACAAATTAACCACACCACGATTTTCGCCAAAAATTAATCTATTTGAGGAAACTAAACAGCTTCTAACCCTATTTAAAGGACGAGGGGGCAAAAATTAAAAAAAACGGTCTTGTGTGGTACGAAAAATAAATCGCAAAAGAGACAGATTACTATGTATGTATGTAACATGTATGTATGTAGATTACTATGTATATAAGTACGAGTATGTAGAGGTATAATTATGTACCTAATTTATTTTAGGAAACGATTTTAGAAATGTAGAATTGTCAACAGCAATTTTTTATCCACACTCGCATGACATCTGAGGTCTTCATTCAACAAGCTGATGGACCTTGTGCGGCCACAAATGTTGGTGAACAAACGGAATCTATTGAGCTGAAAAAACTGATGGAAAATGTACATAAAATATTATTTAAATTATTAAAATATAAATAAATGGCGATGCCGATTATGTATTTTGGCAAATATTCGACACTTCAAACACTTTTTAAAATTAATATTAAAAAGACGGGAAAGGTTCGGAGCCGAACTCTATAAGCATTTTTGTGACCTATAAAATAAAAGAAAATAGCTTTTCCACAAAAATAAACCTAAACATTATGGTATGATATCAAAGGGCCGAATGTCGAAGGGCCGAATGTCGAAGGGCCGAATGTGTCGAAGGGCCGAATGGGTCGAAGGGCCGAATTTTTTTTTATTTTTTTGGGTTTTAGAAATACGTATATTTTTTTATTTAATTTAATTATTTTTTATTTTTTTTACTTATCCTTTTTTCAAACAAACAAAAAATGGCACTATTTAAGTCCAAACCACACTAATGTGTGGATAAAAAATCATAGTATGTAATGGGGGTTTTGATAAAAAATTTGGGTAAGACGAAATTTTTTTAAAAAATTTTCTTTGTAGAATTGTGTATCTATCGTTTTTAAGAAGTGCAAGCCAAAAATTTCTAGAAAATTAACACATTTTTCGGAAAAATTTTGACCTTTTCATTTTTTTGGTGACAAATTGTTTTATTCAAAAGAGTACAAATGTGTAATTTTTTTTTAATTTTGATATTAACATTGTATTTTAACAATTTCTCGACAGTACAAGTAATTTTTCCGGGAAACTTTTGCAAAATTTCTAGGAAAATTTTATTATTTTTTTTTGCTTAGTTTAAAATTATAAATAAATTTTGCCACTTGAAGAATTGTATAAATTCTGGAAAATCGGGGGTTTGGGGCCCCATCCTCTAAAGTATACAACGAATTAAAATTACATTAAAAGAAAGTTTTATATTCACAAAAGTTGATTTTTTTAACATTTGTGGCACTATCAGAAGAAGCGATAAGAGCGATAAAAACTCTTTGATATGTGTCTGCAAGGTTGACGAAGCAATTATTATTAATAAAAATTAATAAAACTAAAAAAAATATTGAAAAAATAAAAAAAAGGAAAAATTTTCCGGAAATGCAAAAATATAATTTGTTACCCGTTTCATGACAGTGTAATTCGAATTTTTCTCTTTAAAATTATTAATGTTTAATAAAAAAAACGGCAGATTTTTAATTTTTTGATGAAAAAAATCAAAAAAATATTTTTGTAAAAACTGAAAATTGTCCAGTAAAATGTAGTGGTTTTTCCGAAATTGTTGGCTTGCACCTCCTAAAAATGATAGGTATACAATCCTATTTATAAAGAATTTGTTTTAAAACATTTTCATCTAACTCGATTTCGGCAATGTATACGTCATCTACACTTACGTCAACAATTTCGCTTGTTTTGAAGTATAACCAACACAATTGTGTATATAGCTATATTGTTTTTTTTTCGGACGAAAATAATTTTAAAAGGAATGCACAAATGCGTAAGTTGGGTCAAAATACATACAAAAATAAATTTTTGACATGGTACTTTTACAGTACCCACACAATTGTGTTAACGGGCAGGCAGAGAGATGAAAAATAGTAAAATACATAAATTCATAAAAAAATTCATTTATGTTTAATAAAAAAAATTTACAAAATATTCAATAAAACAACAAATTTAAAAAATTATATTTCTAAACACAAAAAAAAAATCAGCCCTTCGACCCATTCGGCCCTTTGACATTCGGCCCTTCGACACATTCGGCCCTTCGACACATTCGGTCCTTCAACATTCGGCCCTTCGACATTCGGCCCTTTGTACCCATTCCAACATTATTACCACCCCCACCCGCTATCCAATTTAAACCCCCAAGACCGATCTCACCCGCACCACCCTATACCACACCACCCATATTATCACCCTTTAACATCTCCATACCCACTTCCACACACACACACACACACCACTCACACAAACTCTCATCCACCAAAACACAAATTCCCACACCAAACCCAAAACGCCTCATCCCACCCCTTCCACCTCCCATACCACCACTCCTACCACCCCCATAACTACACCACCCACACAAACCCACATCCAGACGAGATATATTTTTATTCCACATTCACATGCTCTATGAAACTAAAATAGAACAGAAAATAAAAAAAAATCTATGAATTTTAAGGAGGGGGTTAACAAAACCCTACATATCTCTGAACACCCTAAACACAGAAATCAATAGGGATCAGTCCCATGAGTTGCTTGAACTTTTAGTGAAGAAATTAAGTTGATATCTTCATCCGTTCTTAAGTTATCGTGCACACTGACGGACTACCCCGATGTGTGATCTCATTTTAAAATCTACATTAGTGTCGCATATTTTTCTAATAGTATGTCAAATTTATATATTACATTGTTTTCCAACTGGCGTCACTTAAACATGAACAAAAAAATTTGAGAGACAAAAATACTGTACAAAACCAATTGTTTTTATTTGACAGAAGATAATGCAGCTTATAAAAATGATTTTACTGAAAAAACACTCTTCTAGATCATATATTTAAAAATTAAGTTAAACAAAAGAACTCTTGGTTTTTTTTTAACAAATTTTATGGTGGGTGCGTATGCGATTTCACTAAAAACACTAAGAGTGGAAAAACTTTTGCAGCTTCAACAATTCGAAAAAACTTTACTTGGTTGTTTTTGTTGGAAACGAGCCCCCTATCACCCAGTTTCGTTTGATTTTTCAATTTTGGGATACCCTGTATACCGAGTGATTATTTTAAGCTGAAACTTTCAAATATGTCGGAAAATAAGCACTCTACGAAAAAAATGTTTGCTATCAAAATGTAATTATTCCGGGGGGACATATATTAGTGATAAAATTAGTACCCATCCTTACCTTCTTGTAAGTGGGGCGGGGGATAACTTTGAAATTGTGAGCACATGTGCCATCATTTTGAACACTTAATTTAATTAAAAGGTGGTGAGGCGAGTGGACCCACGAAAATCAAGCACCCTGAAGGGAACAGAAAACTACTACGTCCACGTTGTTGTTCCTGGGTTACGCTGAAAGTAGTTTATTCACCAGCCAATTACATTTCTACAAGTAACAATTTCCCAATCATTCAGATATTTTGAAAACAAAGTACAAAAAAAACATTTATTTGAAAACAGATTTAATCGCATATTCATGATAAATTATTTTTCAGTAATTAAAAATTTAAGAAATATAATTTATTTAAGACTAATTTCGAGTATTGACATTGAAAACGTGTTAATTTTAATTCAAACGTATTGTAGAATGGTATGCATAGTTTCGCCATCTATCATGAATCGAAAAAAATGTTTCAAAGAAATCCTACGTACTCTAAGCCGTAGAATCCGAATCCGCAATATAAAATAGAGATTCCTATTTTAATTTCAAAGTTACCCCCGCAAGGGGAGGAAGGGTACTAATTTTAGCACTAATGTATATCCCTCAAAGGCAACCCCCCGTTCCCCCTCCCTCTGTAGAGTGATTATTTTGCGAGATATTTAAAAGTTTCAGCTTAAAAAAATCACCCGGTATATACAGTGCTGGGAAAAAAAATTGAGCAAACATATTTTATTGCAAATTGGAGTCTTTTTTCCCAAAATTACAAAACTTTTGAAAGCAATTTAGGGGCAAAACCCCGAAAAATGGCAAAATATTCAAAATACGTTGATTGGAGTTAAAGTAATGGGATAAATTAAACACTTATTTTTATTTTTTTTTTGTTTTTTATTGATTTATAGAAGTTCTGTCTTTAACATTAAAATTTTGTTGGACCGCCACTTGCTTTTATTATAGCGATACACCTCCGATTTATTGAATTTGATAAATTTTTCAAAGTCGTAGGAGGTATGGATTCCCAAATCTTCGTCAACAAACTTTTTAAAGCTTGAATCGGTTCTGGGCGCTTTCTTGCGCTACTTCTAGCTTCATTATAGACCAAATATTTTCAATGGGATTTAAGTCTGGACTATACGGAGGCCAGCTCAATACATCGATATTTGTTTCTTCAAAGTACTTTTTTACCTTTAAATGAACAGATAAGAAAAAAAAACAAGTGTTTGACAAATTATTTATGTTTATATGAAAGCCAATTTTTCCATCTACAATTCAAAATTATTAATTCACAACTTTGGCGGTATGGCACAGACCGTTGTCCTGTTGAAAAATAAATTCTTAAGTCTCGCCAAAAAGCTTTAACAGAGAAGGCTCAAATTCGTTGTGTAGGACCTGCAGATAAACAGCTGCTGTAATGCTGGAACTAAGGAAGCACAATCGACCGGTTTCATTTCCAGAACAGCATCCTCAGACCATCACTCCTTCATTTTTCGGTGAACGTTTTAAAAGACATTCGCCTAGTTTTCTTCTTTCGAGAATTCTTCCATCTCCAACATGCAGCTTGAATTTTGATTCATCGGGGAAAACAACATCATTCCACATCTCTGGAGTCCAAGAAACATAATCCTGGGCTCATAGCAAACATTTTTTTACAACTACTAATGTGAACTCAGGCTTTTAAACTGGTTTAAGTGCTATTAAACCAGCTTTAACAAGTCTTTTTCTTTGAAATTTTTTTCCCGTTGCTCACTCATCATCCCGTCTTATGTCCGATGAAGTTTTAAAATGGTTCCGACGACACTGTATTCCACGCGACAGTACTAGACCTTGTTTTTGACCAATTTCTTTGCACATCAGTTGCGGAGTTGTACCGGGTTAATAAAAGCAACAAAGTATTAATATCAAAGATAAAACTCCTATAAATCAATAAAAAACAAAAAATAGGTGTTTAATTTATTTCATTACTTTAACTCCAATCAACGTATTTTGAATATTTTGCCATTTTTCGGAGTTTTGCCCCTAAATTGCATATTTCCCAGCATAATAATTCACCACATCGGCCTTTTTGAAAGGCTAGCGGTTTCAACAATTCTAATATACAACATTTTACTATAATGACAACATTCATTGTATAGTATTTGTTATCTTAAATATACATAATTAATATAAATTGTTGACATTTCAGAATTAAAATATTGCCATTGAACTTAAACATTAATATTAAAGTATGTAATTGATTTTTTTATGCTTATTGCTAATTAAAATTTATTTTGGTTTTGCTGCTAGTTAGAATTCATATTTATTTTAATTATAATTAAACTTAAACATAAACATAAGAATTTATTAGATTTAATTATTATTATACAGGGTGTTTTGCAGGTGGACCAACAAAATCTTTTGGCAGGTTGGGGAAGGTTTCATTTCATGGAACTGGTGTTCTAAGTGTCACGGTAACTGAGATATGATATTTTTAAGTTTTTTTTTAAATTACCCAAAATCTTACATTTTAATGGCCATGACTTTTTGTTTGTCGCCATAAAGACAGAAAATTAATTTTACTGTATTCTGCAATATGATTTTGGTTTAGTATTAAAACAAGTAGAAGTGTTTTGAAATTACCTTTATTTTAAAAACTTTTCTAGTTTATGCCCTTTCCAACGGTATGCTACGTATAAGAAGTTAGCCCAGAATTGTATCCCAGAAAATAAAAAAAATTAATCAGGCAACACTATTAAATTATAACCTCATTTACTCATATGTGAAGTTATCTCAACCCAGGAATTTATAAAATTTACTTGTATTATAAGTTGTTGGAATTTATTTCAGCCCAGAAAATAAAAAAAAAATCATTGTAATATGAAATTAGTCTTAGCCCAGAAATTTAAAAATATTACATTATTATTGAGAAGTTAGCCCAGCCTAGGAATATATCAAAACTCAATTTAAATTTTAATTAATATCTAGAATTGATAATATAGATTTAGAATGAGTATGCAAACAGCTTATTTGGGTAAAAATTTCAAAATGATCGGTATATTGCAACTTGCCGAAATATGGCTCTGGGCTCCGTACTCCTATAATCATTTTCGAGAAATTAATCAGTTTTTCTTCTCGTGTGTCGAAACTAAAAATCTCTCGGATTGAGGCTATACAGATTAACAATGGGTATGCGCAGGTAGCGTATTCATAAAAAAATTTCCAGATGATCGGTATGTTGCAACTTGCCGAAATATGGCTCTGGGCTGGATACTCCTAGGCATTTTCGAGAAATTAATCAGTCTTTCTTTCAGCATTTGATGATAAATTCAATCCGATAATGAATTCCAGTGGTTGGATAATAAATTCGAATAGTTGAATACGCGCCCAAGATTTCGTCAGCATTTGAATTTACCACCGATAATGAACTCACGTGTTGGATGACGAATTCGAATTGTTGAATATGCGACCAAGATTTCGTTAGCATGAATGAGCTGCTTGCATACTCATTCTAAATGTATAGCCTCAATCCAAGAGATTATTAGTTTCGACACACGGGAAGAAATACTGATTTATTTCTCGAAAATGCCTAGGAGTACCCAGCCCAGAGCCATATTTCGGCAAGTTGCAATATACCGATCATTTTGAAATGTTTACCCATATAAGCTGTTTGCATACTCATTCTAAATCTATATAGTCTCAATTCTAGATATTAATTAAAATTTAAATATTTTACACTACTCATTGTTTTGATATATTCCTGGGCTGGGCTAACTTCTCATTAATAATGTAATATTTTTAAATTTCTGGGCTAAGACTAATTTCATATTACAATGGTTTTTTTTATTTTCTGGGCTGGAATAAATTCCAACAACTTATAATACAAGTAAATTTTATAAATTCCTGGGCTGGGATAACGTCACATATGAGTAAATGAGGTTATAATGAGTTAAGTGTTGCCTGATTAAATAATTTTATTTTCTGGGATAAAATTCTGAGCTAACTTCTTAGACGTCGGTATGCTACAGTCAGTAGTAACCAAAAAGATCATACACACTGAGTTTTGAATTTTTAAACAGATTATAAGGATTATAGAATTTATTTTGCAGTTTGTATTTATTAAATTAAATAATTTTACAAATTAACAAAAATAGCAAGAATTTTTTGCAACGAAATTGATCATACACTTACACTCGTAGTACGAACCTTAAATTTTTTTCTTAAATCATTTACATAAATTATGTTTCATAATGATTTTAATATCGAGTTGGTCCTCCTTTATGTTTTATAGCCTCTTTCAGACTTCTAGCCATTGATTCTACTAACTTCTTGGTAACTTCGGGTGAAATTTTATTCCATTCTTTATTGTTTCTTGCAACGTTTTTTGCTGGTAATCCTGTATTTTCTAATTTGGCGTTCCAGATGATCCCATAAATGTTCATTGGGGTACAGGTCATGCGATTGGGGTGACGAATATAACTGGTTTGGGACGATATTCAAAATTCATTTTTTCACAATGTGTCCCGTATTCTAAGGATCGTTGTCTTGCTGGAAGATCCATGAGGGAACGGGTCCAAATTGTGCCACGGATTGTTTCAAATTGTTCTTTACAATACTTAGGTATTTCCAGCGATCCAAAGGACCCGCACAAATCTTATGAAAATTGGGTCCCGGTCAAATTCGCTGAATTTTTGATATGTGATAGAGTTCATCATACTGGTCAATTGTCTCAATGACCACAAAGCTCAAAAATGGATAGTTTGGCCGGTACAGAGCTTTAAAGCTCCGAGTATCCTCCACGGATTTATGTATATGCGCAGTGTGTATAGACTTTTGAAATAGCCTATTTCATTTTTTTTATTATCTAGGTTTATATTTTTGAGGTTGCTGAATTCAGATCTGTTGTTAAATTTCAAAATTGACAGTTTTCAGCTCTCAAATAGCCGTCAATGTGCTATAATAAAGCCAAAAACTTGTTTTTTATGTTTTATCTTTCTTTTTTTTTATTTCGATAAGTTCAAAGATGATATCACATCAATAACAATGACTATCGGCAGCTGTCAACAATTCTTTAAAGTCCGGTAATAAAGTCAAGTGAATATATGAATATATAGTAAAGTGAATATAAATATGATATAAAATTATGTATTCAACAGCTTACAGCTGTCAACAAGCTGTCAACTAACTGTCAAAATGCAATAATAGAGCAAGTAACTTATTTTTTGTGCTTAACTTTTCACAGGTGTTTTTGTAGGTGTTGACAGTCGCTGATCAAAATCAAGGATCGTACTATAAGTGTATGATCATATTCGTTGCAAAAAATTTTTGTTCTTTTTTTTTAATTATAAACGGCAAATGAATTTTTATTTTGTATTTTATTGTTGGATTTGCTAATTTGTAAAATAATTTAATCTAATAAAAAACTGGAAAATAACTTCTATAAATAAATTTTATAAATTTTTTCTCAAAAATCAGTGTGTATGATCATTTTCGTTACTGACTGTACATATCATAGAAACCATTTATGTTATGGTCAAAATAAGAGATAATATTTTGCCGGGATCAGGTTTAAGACAACTTAAAATACCTTTTAAGTTATTGATAAATTTATAATCAACTTTATCTATTAGATTTTGTCCAAAATGACCTTCATCCATTCCGTATGCATGCAAGGTATCTTTTTCTTATCTCCACGGTTGTTGTGCGAAGTTGCATTTCATTTTTAATTTTTTACGGGGGGGTATAGTTGTTGCGTACGCCAATAACAATCACTTAGCACGTCGCGAGACGCACAAATTTAAGGATGTGGTCTGGGGCCGTGCTACCAAAGAATAGGGCGACTCTCTACCATTCCACGATTTTGGGAATGAACCATCCGAGTATTATCTTACCGTTCGTTGTGCCCGACTTAAGTCAAATTATTAAAATCTTTTTGTTGCGTTTGTTTTCGCTGTTGTTACGATGCCTGATTTTAGTAACGAAGAGTATGCTGAAATGTTGTTGACATATGGCAGTGGTAATTGCAATGCGCGTGAAGCGAGAAGAGTTTATCAGGAGTGATATATTAACGTTTACCGCACCACGAACCCTTCTTAACAACCTATATCAACGTATGAGGAAGACCGGCAGCTTTCATTTTCACGAGCCTCACAGGTGAATTTGAGGCAACATAATGTTACAGTTGATGAAAGAATAATACAAGTTTTTAACCAGGATCCTATTCAGCTCTAACTAACGAACGGTAAAAGTTTACTAAAATAAAGAATATCACATGAAGAAACATACTCCAACTTTTACTCAGCCATAGCAAGGGTGCCGCAGGGTAGCGTATTAGGACCAATCTTATACCTACTTTCCAATTCTGATTTGCCGACAACGGAAACAACCTCAATCGGAACTTTGGTTGATGGCACTGCAGTATTGGCATCAAGCGAATCGGAGAACCAAACAAAAAAAGATACTCTGCAACTGCTGTCAAAATATTCGATTGAAAAAAAAATACCACAAGGGTAATATTTTGCTACACCCAGGATAATTTTCTCTACTCCAGGTTCTTTGATCGAGTAACTCATTTTTTGTTGTTGTCAAACGCCATTTTTTCTATACTTGTCAAAACAAAATATTTCCAAGCAATTTTAAGGTCATCAAGTTTTTCGTGTAAAAATGAAACAAATATATTGTTTTGGCATTTAAAAGCGGTGTACATAGTTCATTTAAGTTCCATTGACATAAAATAAGGATATAAAATGAGGGCACTATTTTTAGAGTAGGAAAACGTCAATTGAATTCAACATAAAAGAGTCGGACATATTGGTGTAATTTTTTTCATGCTCATATCTGAAAATTAACTTTGTAAAACGTTGATTTTTGGGTAGGAGAATTTGGTGTTTTGAATCGAATGGAATGTTTGCATGTTTTATTCTACCGCCAACTCGAAGAATTCCACGTTTGTCTAGAAATGGAGTAAGATTCTGGATATTATATTTATCCCTTTCCGATTTTAGCTATACTGGAAATGTCAGACTTAAAATGTTTAGTTTGAATGATTTTGACAATATTGTAATTAACGCTTCATCTATAGTTCATTAAGAGTAAGTGCTTCGTATTATTTATTGATTGAAGATCGGTGTTGATTTTGCTGCTGTATACTTCGTAAGCTATTGCTAATAAATTTTTTACAAAAGGTCATAATGCGAATAACTTTTTTGTCGGAACCATATCGGGTTATGAATGTCAAATTATTATCCTGGTGAAAGAAATTATTTGACGGCTCGTTTGGATGTAATTCTAGCAAGCTATTGTTTGAATCAAATAGACTAACACTATTAGTTACAAACATTTCGGCAGGATTATCATTGGTATTAATATATTGCCACATACCATTTTCCGTTTACTTCTTAAATTTCATTAACACGATTTGCAACAAATAATCACAACTGGTGAGGTGACATTTTAATCGATTGCAAAGACAATCGTAAAGTCAGACCAAAGGTATATTTTATTTTATTTTAATCGTGGAATGGCAGAAACACTACTAGCTATTTTGATATTTGTCTATTGATTTTCCGTAAAAGCAAGCACCATAAGCATTTCTAAATCATCAGAAAAGCCATGCAATTCTAAAAAGGTAGATGTAAAATTAATGGCGCAACACAGGTGTATCCCAATCTGAATTTATATTCCAAAGAAATAAGACCCATAGGTCCGAATGGTCGGTTTTGTACTATAATTGCTAATGTTAGATAGATTTTTATTATTATAACAAAAATACCATCGGTAGGCTTCCATACGATTCCTAATGCTTTAATAGAATCTCGTGAACTGGTTTCGCGCTTGTGCAAAATTTCACGATTTTCGTTTGGGATGGTTTCGAACAACTCAGTTGAATTTGAGTTACATTTATGAAGTTCAAATTTTCCCCCTTTTTAATAAGTTGATTAATTCATCTTTTAATGTAATATTCTATACTATTTGCACCAGGGAGAACTTCATCGACGTAAAAATCTCTTTTTAAAACTAAAGCGGCTAAGGGGTAAAATTTACATTCATCGTCTGCTAATAGATTCAATGTTCGAGTGACAAGATAATGCTGTCCCATAAGTGACTGTTGTTTATTCGCAGGTTTTCGTTCCAAAAGATGAAATATTCGCTAAAATTTGCTGTTAATTCGATTAATTGAAATTTGTCGATACATTTTACATATATCGGCTGTAAATACAAATTTATACTTTCGGAACCTGGGAATAATTTTGAATAACTCTTGTTGAACTGTTGGACCAACTAACATAAAGACATTTAATCATGTGCTTGTAGTACTTTTTGCTGATGCATCAAACACTACGCGCAACTTGGTAGAGATACTATTAAAGTTAGCCGATAGTTTCCAGCCGAAAGTAAAAAAAAAAACGATAATGCAGATAGTGTCTTTGCTAATAAGCCGATATTTTTCAGCCGATATTTTTCAGCTGACATATCTCAGCAAACGTTTCTCAGCCGATAGCACCATCAATTATTTAGAAAATTCAATTACCTATAGGGGAACTTGTACATAAATATATATCGCACAAGCAAAATTTGAAAAAAAAATTAGGTCAATTTTCACGTGGGGAATTCGGGAAAACTCGATTGAATATATCAGGCACAAAATTTGAAAATTTCTAAAAATTTACCGTTTAGTGTCATGGTTAAAAATAGAATCAAATAAAATTTTGGTGTGCGATATATTCAATCGAGTTTTCCCGAGCTCCCCACATTGGTGTGATCATCATTAAGGCCTTTCTTTTGAATCTTGTTCCAACCATGACAACTAAAACGGTCAATTTTTAGAAATTTTCAAACTTTGTGTGTGCGATATATTTATATACAAGTTTTACTATTGGAAAAAGAATCTTCTAAACAATTAATAATGCTTTTAAAAATATAGTTAAGTGTTTTATTTTTAACCATTTCAGTTGATTTTTTTTTGTAGAAAACAAATATTTTTGGTATAAAAAAATACTTTCGGCTGAAAAATATCGGCCGAGAAATGTCGCCTGAAATATGTCGACTGAAAAATGTCGGCTGATAACTTTCGGCTGAAGCATATTAATATTTGATATTTCATATTATATTTTAACAAACACACTATCTGCATTATCGATTTTTTACTTTCGGCTGGAAACTCTCGGCTAACATTAACAGGGTTATTTTCAAGTTACTGAAGTCAGCAGAAAATTCAGCCAAATTATCGACCGGGAAAAATAAAATAATTATTTAACAAAATGTTTAAAAATACGTAAGTAAATCGAATCGATAAAATTATATAAATTTATTTAAATGTGCATAAATTAAAATGTACTAGAAAATTCTTAATGTTATGTTATTATCTCTATTAAATTTCAAATAAATTATATATGAAAATATTAAATATGAAATTCGCAAAATTAACGTAATTCTGTTGTCATGTAAGCGTACTACAATTTAAAAGTTCAGGCCTTTGAAGGCAATAACAATCCATGTAAAATTTCAGTTTAAAGTTTATGTGAGATCATATAGATACATTTCCGAAAATCTTCAAAAATATCTGAAATCTGAAAGATCTAAAATGAGCCACATTCAAAAATTCGTGTAGCCCGCATTAATCATTTGTCGTGTAAGCGGGATATATTATTAGGACAAATAGAACATCTGTTCAAAGTTTGAGGCCAAACTTTATATGGCATCATAGAATCAACCATGTCTGAAATCTCTTTTTCTCATGAAATGTTCCACATTCAAAAATTTTATGCATTTGCCGTGTGTAGGCTTGAGATTTCAGACATGGTTGAGGATTTTCGGATATCTAACTATGATCCCACATAAACTTTAGCCTTAAACTTTGCACAGGTATTTTGTTTTATTTATTTAAAAAAAAATCTTGTTTTCGTCTCCCTCTATAATTTTGTTGGTAATGCAGTTGTTTAATGAAATTTCGCCTGATTATCGACAGTAGTGTAGTTTTTATAGTATTATTAATCAATCACTCAACACTCGCAATATGCCGTTAAAGAAGTTTTTCTGTCGAAATTTCGGTTGAAATGCCGATAATGCAGATTAGCTCTGCCCAACTTTTTGCTACGTTCAGTAGTATGTTATTTTCGTATGGTTTTGAGGTAAATATTCATTCATTAAATTAGAGCATTGAATTGTTAGGTCGGGATTTTAATTTAAAGGTTTTTCTAATGTTGTGTGCCTCAGGTCAATTTTTTCGACTAAAGTATGAATTCAACTAAATTGCTCAGCAATTCACAATAAACACTCATTGGTGGCAGTAATATCAACAAAACAATCTGTGCCTAAATATTCGAAATACTAAATTGTGAATTGTCGGCTTTTCGTGGATAAAGGAAATATTAAATTAAATTAAAATAATGGATGATTATATAAAAGTTGCATTATTTGCAAATATTATTATAAACTACGAAATATTTAAAACTAAAAAAAGGTGGCACGTAAAAATTTGTATATAATAACACATTCGCATTAAATACCAAATAATGACATATTACAACTAAATTGAAAAATTACCTCGCAGGAGACTTTTGTTTGTTACCTGGCGGCGAATATCGTAAGGTCATCTCAAAAAGTTTAATTCATTATTTAGCCGAAAAAATCGACCTAAGGCACACGGCATAAGTAATTAAAGCGTTTTGATGCTTGAATCGTTTTATCTCCTAAATTTTCTACTTTTGAACAGCACAAAAAGATCTCACTAAAAAAGTTCGCCTCACATATTTTACCGCTGGATACAAAATATCACACATACAAATATATGTAGATCGGCCTTACTATTTTTGTGAGGCTAAAACTTCTTGTCTACATTTTTGAGTAGATATGTTTATGGTTTGAACATTTTTTTTAAAAAACGGTAAAAAAAATTATCTTCTAGAAATACATTTTATTATTTTTTAAATTATAAATTAGGCAAATACGCAACTCAACATACAATTAAACTAATGAAATAAATTAAAATGGATTTTGAATCAAATAAAGAAGCAACAATAATAAATAAAATAAAGAATAAATGGAGTCAATTATTTCTAATTTGCATTTAACTTCAGATGGATTTACTTTTATTTTTAATTCAGAAATTTTGTCTAAATATGATGCTACTGAAGTTAGCCGAAAATTTCAGTCGAAAAAAAACCTGCTTTATCGACATATTTTGTATCAGGTGGTAGTAAAAAATTTTGTTGGTATGAGCCGAAAATTACATGTAATTGAAGTTATAGCAGTAAATTTTCGCCGAAAAAAATTTATTTTATTATTTAATAATTCGAATGTTTAAAGGTAATATAAACTGGATGAAGTTAGACTAATTCGTAAATAGCTGGATTCCGTATTTATAATTTGTCGTGTTAGCGGGCTATGAATTTGAGTTGTGGCACTAACAGTGAACACCTGTGCTAAAAATCAGGCCATATTTTATGTAGCATCATAGTGAAATAAATTAAAATCTGAACGCATGTTCAGTGGTAATTTGGACTGGATGAAGTTAGACTAATTCGTAAATAGCTGGATCCCGTATTTATAATTTGTCGTGTTAGCGGGCTATGAATTTGAGTTGTGGCACTAACAGTGAACACCTGTGCTAAAAATCAGGCCATATTTTATGTAGCATCATAGTGAAATAAATTAAAATCTGAACGCATGTTCAGTGGTAATTTGGGCTGGATGAAGTTAGACCAGTTCGTATATAGCTGTGGATGCCATGTTTATGCCCCCAAACCTCTGGACCATAAAAATATAATTACATTTAAGCATATTTTGCGAAGTGCGAGATTCATACCTCCACGTGGAGCTACCTGGGTAACTCCAAATGAATCAGGCGTGCAGTGATGGAGATTATAGAAAATTTTGATTATAGTCAATTACAAAACAGTTGCAATAGATCACTGACATCATAAAACCATAAACAGATCAGTGTAAATATTCAGGATTATGAGCGGTTGAGAACGGCGTTTGTTTGTTTATTTGAATGTAATTCTTTATAAGCGAATATGAATCCCAATCAATCTTCCATCTCCAATTCATTGAGATCGGCAATATTGACTGCACTGTGTACGGTTTGAGTTTCGTTTGGCGATTAAATGAAACTCGATCGATATTCAAATGAAGTGAATGTCTTATATTTACAAGCTATGAGGTTAACATTCAATGTAAAGATTTGTGGTAAACTACGTTTTTCGTTTTCGTTTAAGCGCGTTAACAAACTAAAATGGTGGCCTGCCAGCACGCTACCACGTGACATACGCGGAATTGTCCATGCGCAAAGCACGGAAGCTCCAAGCTAATTCCAGAAACTTCCAAAGACTGGCCTTGTGATTTGATCATTATCATCACGAATGCCAGAAGCACGCGGAATTACAGCCGTTTAAACTCGAATGGCAAGTCCGTTGGAATCATTTAGATGCGCGGAATCAAAACATCCTCTCCTTTGTACTTTCGCTTGATAATCGTCGCTTCGAAGACGTTGTTCATAAGATTTTTGACAGCCAGTCTTGTTCCATTGCACATTCGGGTTTGATTGATGTTACGCGACGTGATGCTGACTGAGCCTACTTTCAATTGCAAATTGTGAGGTGTTAATTCGGCAATTCCGAAAATTCCAGCGAATTCAAGAATTATGCTACATAAAATATGGCCTGATTTTTAGCACAGGTGTTCACTGTTAGTGCCACAACTCAAATTCATAGCCCGCTAACACGACAAATTATAAATACGGGATCCAGCTATTTACGAATTAGTCTAACTTCATCCAGTTCAAATTACCACTGAACATGCGTTCAGATTTTAATTTATTTCACTATGATGCTACATAAAATACGGCCTGATTTTTAGCACAGGTGTTCATTGTTAGTATCACAACTCAAATGTATAGCCCCCTAACACGACAAATTATAAATACGGGATCCAGCTATTTACGAATTAGTCTAACTTCATCCATTCCAAATTACCACTGAACATGCGTTCAGATTTTAATTTATTTCACTATGATGCTACATAAAATATGGCCTGATTTTTGGCACAGGTGTTCACTATTAGTGCTACAACTCAAATTCGTAGCCCCCTAACATGGCAAAATATAAATACGGGATCCAGCTATTTACTAATTAGTCTAACTTCATCCAGTTTATATTACCTTTAAACATTCGAATTATTAAATAATAAAATAAATTTTTTTCGGCGAAAATTTACTGCTATAACTTCAATTACATGTAATTTTCGGCTCATACTAACAAAATTTTTTACTACCACCTGATACAAAATATGTCGATAAAGCAGGTTTTTTTTCGGCTGAAATTTTCGGCTAACTTCAGTAGCATCTAAATATGACGTGTTTATAGGATTTAATCTAATTTTAAGATAGTTTAGCTTGGTTTTAAACTTAACAAACACGCAAATTTTATCTCCACCCATTTTTATTATTTACAAGTATAATTAAATATTGAATTGTTTAAAAAGAATACAGTGTCAAATGAAATCAACAATCTAACATCGTAACAGAATCTAGATTTTAAATATTAAGATACCAGAAGTGTTGAACCCTGCGAATAATATGCGACACGGTGTACTATGCGTTGAATGCATTACTTATCAAAATAATATGTTGGCTTAAATAAAACATAAAGCAGTTCAAATAACATGATTTCGTACACCGCTAAGCGTAGGCGTCTCTACGTCATATTTATTGAGGATATTTATTTACATATACTTTTCAGCATTTGTTAGGCTTTTGGTCAATTGTTGAAAACTTTACGCTACCCGAATATACGAGGTTTTGAAACCGCAATTTATATGTCAACTCTAGTACAATTTTAATCAAAATTTCTTCCCAAATATTATTTGCTTTAAACGCACAAATAATGACAGACAATGTATTTATTTGTTATTCTGTAAGATTAGACATTTTATTTGTGACTGATTAAAGTAAATAAAATATCGTCGAAACTGATTTCAGTAAATTCGATAGCCGATATTCACGTTTACATCTTTAGCTAATTCATTTGTTGATTTTGTTCGAACAGACATTTTTGATTTAAAACGTACCAAACCAACCCAATAAATAATTTATATGCATATGATTAATAAAATATTTGCTTTAAAGAAACAAACAAAGCTCCCACAAAGAGAAAATATAATGTTACTTAAATATGTCTTATCAACATTCATACGACATTGTTTGTAAACGATTAGCATTAAAGACGAGACTTTAATACATTTATTCTCTTACTCTAGGTTGGAAACAAAACTAACAAGATATATGATATCAATTTAATCTTATATTACCTTAATTTAAGAACACTTTCAACAAAAAATATTATAGGTCATACAGAAAATAAGTGATATTGACAACACAAAACAAGACGATAAAAAATAAAACAGCTGCGTGATTATGACAGCCGCTACATAAATACAACTTCCAAGCAAGAAAACAAAAATGTAATAGAATAAGAAAAAAAAACAGTGAAATGGTGTATAGAGGGAAAGAAAATGATATAAAAGAATGCGCTGCATTAGATACGAAATTTTATATTTTTATGTTAGGTTAGGGTAAAATCTATATTCGTGATGTTGTTTCTGATAAAATGGAAGTATCACAGACAACTTCGAATTTTCTTGAAATACATAACGGTTGATTGACAGTTAATTGAAAATATTTGACGCAACCTAATTTCAAAAAAAAAATTTCGATGCAAAATCGCTCAGCAATCATTGGTTTGACGGTAATTACTTAAAACTGCGCAATTTTATTTGACGGTAATTATTTAAAAAGTTATTTTGTTCTAAAATTTTAAAACTATGACACTCAAAATTTCAAATTTAAATATATTAACTTCTTTTTCTCTAAACTGTCTTATAGACTCAGAAGTGGTATCGATGGTAAGGTGTGGATATGGAGGCCCTCAAGAAGTCAATTTGTTGTTCAACATGCTTACTCAAAATGCGCACCACAATTATTTATTATGAAGTAAATAAAATAGCTCTATATCAAATTAATGTATCTTGGTTGTTCCTATTTCGGTAAAAAGTAAAATAAAAATATTATGTGCAACGCTACATTCCGTGACAACTTTATTTACTTCATAATTAATAACAGTCAAATTTTTAAATGTTTGGTTGGAGCACCTTCACGACTAGAGCTTTCCATTAACAGCACTACCAAATGAGTCTCGTAAGACATCTAGAACCAATTTATTTAAATTGGAAATTTTTAGTGATATCTTGGCTCTAAAGGTTAATCAAGAAACACGGCATAAGTTTTAAAAAAGTACCGTCAAATTAAATGAATTTCCCGTCAATGATTTTTGAACTTGGACGATCTTCATTGAAACATAATTCCCCACATTTGGCTATTATTTTTTGTAAAAATTCAATTTCATATACTAATCAGAATCACGTAAAAACACAAAAAATCATACCCTAGAGACCCGGAAGAAAGGAGGTCTTTCCCCAAACTGAAAGAATCAATTGTTGCAATAGGCATCTCAACTCACTTAATAAACACATTTTATTAAACACTTATTTTATATTTTGCAAAATTAGATTTTTGAATATTTTAATTAAAAAATTTGTTCAAAAAGTTTAAAAAATCGCTCGATCGATTTCGCCTTGTTAGGTCATCTACTATATCTACTGATTTGTAACAGGAGTAGATCTGAGGAGTATCTACTGATTTGTAAAAGTAAAAATTTGTGATATATAGCAGAAAAAAGCAAAAACTAAATAAAAGAAGGAAGGACAAAAATTGTCATTAAAATTAATCTAGTAACTGTTAGCGATACGGAAATATTAATAAAAAAGAGGGAGGAGGATAGCAGGTAAGCGATTAGTCATCGGCTGATTAACAAAATTCAAGGTATATTGAAGGTATATTATTGCCTATTTTTTGTCGCTCCTTTTATTTATTTTTTGTTTTTTTTTTTTGCTATATATCACAAATTTTTACTTTTACAAATCAGTAGATACTCCAGATACTCCTGATGATGACCTAACAAGTCGAAATCGATTGAGTGATTTTTTAAACTTTTTGAACAAATTTTTTAATTAAAATGTTCAAAAATCTAATTTTGCGAAACAAAAAACATGTGTTTAATAAAATGTGTTTATTAAGTGTAAGTGTGTTTCGCCAAGTGCATACGGCAAATAGCATATAAAGCATCTCAACTCAAATGATGAAGTAAGTTGGTTTCATGGTTCCGAAAAATGGAAAAATTGACTAAATTTTCCTATAGTAATTCTAGTTAGACGTCATCGCTAACCTAACCGTATCAAGCTCAAAACGGTAGAATTCTTAAATATAACATCAAATCCAAAGTGATTCCCCTTCATTATTACCATTGCGCCAATCACGAGGCCTTGAGTAGTGCAGACATTTTACCGAAGCATCATATTGCTCTAGCAGAATATCTCCGCGCTAGGAAAGCCACGACTAAATACCTTCGACAAAAAAAGCGCGAACATATGAGATTATGCATCGAAAACATCAGCTTCCAAGCGGAACTGGGAAACTCAAGGGACTGTTTTGCCAACGCCAGGAATCTCACTAAAGACTTCCACCCAAGAAGTACAGCCATCAAAGACGGGAATGGAGAGTTGAGAACAAACGTGGCTGATGTTCTCTCAGTATGGCAAACCTACTTTCAAAATCTGCTAAATCGGAACGACGACGTGACCCCCATTAGAGCAATAGCTCCTCCAGGTGACGAGGTCTTTGTCGAATATCCCACAGTGGAGGAAGTAGACGCAGCTATTAGTCGATTGAAAAACGGAAAGGCACCCGGTCTCGATGGAATCCCCGCAGAATTGATTAAACTCGGAGGCGCTACTCTTGCAACAAGTCTATACGATCTCGTCGTCTGTATTTGGGACCAAGAAGAGCTGCCTGAGAATTGGAAGACCACGCTCATATGTCCGCTGCATAAAAAAGGCGACCGTCTTAAATGTGAAAACTATCGTGGCATAGCCCTATTGAACGCTGCTTACAAAGTGTTGGCTAATGTTGTACTTGCCAGACTCATCCCTTTCGCCGAAAACATCATTGGCGACTATCAATGTGGTTTTCGACCCAACCGATCAACCACGGACCAGTGTTTTACCATGAGGATGATCTTGGAAAAATGTTGGGAGTACAACATAACCATACATAAACTATATATAGACTTCCGGCAGGCATATGACAGTATAAACCGCGACAACTTATGGGCCGCGCTCATATGCCTAGGTATCCCAGAGAAACTCGTTTCGCTGTGTAAATTAACAACGTATGGGTCTGTATGTAGAATCGTAATTGAAGGAACTGTGTCAGGCTCCTTTGAAATAACATCTGGCGTTCGACAAGGTGATGCACTCGCGCCTTTGCTGTTCAATTTGGCGCTTGAGTACGTAGTGAGAAAAAGCAACATCGAAACTTCGCGCTGTATATTTAATAAATCCGGCCAAATTCTTGGATATGCATGTGATATCGTGCTTCTTGGCCGAAGACCTAGCGATATCAAAGACAGTTTCATACCGCTCGATCGCTGCGCAAGAAGACTTGGTTTGGAGGTGAACAGCAGTAAAACCAAATATCTAACAACACCCATGAACATCTCTGGTGCAAATCTCGGAATTGGCGACCACAATTTTGATGGTGTCGAAAACTTTAAATACCTCGGGTCAGTTATAACATCACTGAATGAAATGCAGGCAGAAATAAAAGCCCGAATCGCTGCCGGACAACGAGTTTTCTACGCCCAATCAAGATTATTGCGTTCGAAACATCTATCGCAGTCGTGCAAGCTCGCACTTTATAAAGCACTAATAAGACCTGTGCTGACTTTCGGAAGCGAGAGCTGGACCATGACCTCTAATGATTGTAGATTGTTATCTACATTCGAAAGGAAGGTCATCCGTTCAATTTTTGGTCCAATTAAAGTTGCGAACAACGAATGTCGGATTCGTATGAATCACGAAATAAAGCAACTCCTCGGAGGCAGCGATATCATCGGATTCATTAAATCCAATCGAGTGAGATGGCTCGGCCACGTTACAAGGTCCCAACAACAACGGATGATATATAAAGTGTTTCACCAACAACCAGCCGGAGTACGTCGTAGAGGAAGACCCCGACTACGCTGGCGTGGCGACATTGAACAAGATCTGCAAGCATTAGGATGTCGAAACTGGAGGACGAGATCAATGGATCGGGATGGATGGAGGGCCATTGTGCAGGCGGCGAAATCCCTTCATGGGATGTGAAAGCCAGAGAGAGAGAGAAAATCATATTGTTCTGTGACAAACATTTATCTTGATCAGAGATAGTTGGAAGTCGTTTTCGTTCAAGGTTATACGTTGTCTCATTGTGTTGTCGTTATCACCGTTGTTAATCGGAACTGTCAACTGAATTAAAACGTTAGCCTAACTCATTGCATTCCTTGAGTGTATAAAGCGATTTTCTCGACAGATAATGCAATATTCTTCGGAACGGGGCGCAAACGCTCCTGCCATCAAATTGGTTAAATATGTTTTATGACACAAAAAGAAAAGGCAGAATTAGAAAAGATGTTCAATGAACCAATAACTCGGCTGCCGCGGATTGAAAGTATTAGGAGCTAATTGAGATGATTTTAAGTGGAGAAAACACAGCCTTGTATTTACTGCAGTTGTTGAACAAATTTTACCGCAATTTTAGTTGATCAAGATCATCCGAACTTAAAACGTAAAATAGGAGGAATAACACGTCGGTATCAATGAAAGAACAACGACTAGGATATATCTAGTCTTAAAAACACTCAAAAAACTTGCAACTGATGAACGAAAAAACCCTAAAAGCAGAAAATTTGAAGATGCCAGATGATCTACAGAATATGAGTGTTACAATCGAAGAAATTGCAAACGCTCACCATCAGACTTACTTGAGTACCTAATGTTTCGATGGTATCATTAGGTTTAAATGATACCATCGAAATATTAGGTACTTAAAAAGGTCCGTGATTCGTGAAATTCATCCGACTCGAGACATGAAAATTGTTAATGCAGGAAATTTGGAGTAGTAACAAAAAAAGATGATACTGGAAGGAAGGCGTCAATGGTAGCATAGAAATTCAAAAATGAATTAAGCGAACTCAGAAGAATAAAAATACCTGTGGCTATAAGAAAAAAGAATAATGTGATTTTCGGTGGCAGAAAAACCTCGATCTATTTTTGATTCAAAATGGGTTCTTTCTTTACATTTTTTGTCTTTTTATTTTTTGATTCTGGATCAAAAATAAAATCCAACAAACAGAATCAAAAAATAAAAAGACAAAAAATGTAAATAAAGAAGCCAGTTTGGATCAAAAATGGATCAAGATTTTTCTGCCACAGAAATTCACATAAGAAAAAATTTAAATAGCCTTTATCTATAAATCAGTTTTTTCCTGGCGTACTTAGAAAAAAAGTTTGATGATTTATAAATTGGGAATCATTTTCTTGAGCCCAATTGCAGCGCAAATGAACTCGGACGGAGTGTTAATCTGAAACGCGCAGTTGGCCGATTTAAAGTCTGTTGGTTGTTTTAAACAATTTAGGTCGTTGGCTGAGGGAAGTATTTAATGTATTTCGATGATATGTGGTGCTTTTGATGCTCAAAGCGGTCAAGCTTTTGATGCTATCGGATGGCTTCTCTATGTAGGACGAATTAGATTTGTTGAGCCGCTCACCAGTGCGTATACTGTTAATGTAAGAATTTCGCGATCGATGCTGGTTTTTGTCTAATATCTTCTTCAAATTAGCGTCAATGTGCCTTGTCAGCGAAGTGATCGTCTGTACCAGCTTTAGTTAATAAGTTTTATCACTATGACTACGAAATCCGAGAAAATTCAAGAGTAGTGTCTCTTTGCATAATTAATTCTATAGATATATCGGCGAGACTATCGGCCAGGTATTTTTCAATCTACTAATAGCTAAATCCACCTCCTCTACTGTAAAGATATGGGACAAAGACCTAGCGGAGTATAATCTAGAGATTATAATTTGCTCTAATGAAGTACTTATTCAATCCGGTCAAGTATATTTTGGTAGTACGTTTGCCACACTGATAGAACATCAACCCCATTTGGTTTCACCCGTCCGTTGCGTTGTTTAATAATTGTTCTCCTTGGGTGGAAGTTTTTAGTGAGTTTCTTGCGTTGTCAAAACAGATTTTGAGTTTCAATAATCGACTTAGATGCTGTTATTTTGCAATATGTTTGCACTTCTTATGGCTAAGTTGAAACAGAAAATAGATCCAGGAGTAGTGTTCTTGCTGCAACGACTGATTGTAACGATCTGGTTATGTTGGCTAAATGAGCTTGTTGGCTAAAATTCTTATTGGCGAAGTGACTGTCGGCTATCTAGCCGATGTGCTAAATTGTTGTCGACGGATATAAGCGGATTTAAACAAAGCAGAACATTACAAGATACTACACCCAAAAAAATAAAGTGGTTAATCTGAATAAATCGTCAGTCAAATTGAAGAAATAGCGTTCAATAAAGCGTCAACGAAGGTGCGTAATCAATTTGATTACTTTTTATTCAAATTAAAAATTAAAGAGTATTTTTTTTAATTTGACGAAACTTCTTCGAACTGAATAAATTAGTTGAAGAAATGCAATTGATAAATTGACTAAATTTATTCAATTTAATTAAGATCTAGCATTCGAAATGAATAAAATTTCGTCAAATTAAAGAATGTCTTACTGCTGGTTTAAATAAAAAATTCGTTGATTTGAATAAATTTTTATCATATTAATTCATTGAATTTAATGAAAGCATCGTTGAATTGAATAAAACTATCGTCAATTGGAAAAAATATTTGTCAATTCAATGAAATTGTATTTTTATTACTAAATTCAATTGTAGTACAAAAATAAAATAAATAATACATATCTTCATTTAATTTTTTAATGTGTTAACTAATAATTATTAAATAAAATAAAAATAAATAATAAAAATAATATTTTTAATACTGATATCACGCCTTTTACCTGATATCAAGCATATTATGGTTATCATATTTTGTTCTAATGTTGAAAAAGTAGTTTTGAATAATCCTTTACATTAAACAGGATTCTAATCAATATTGGAATTAAGAATATTGAATATTTTAAAACATATTTACACATTCAATAAATAATAAACTTAATAAACTATGTTGAGGCTAACGTAGTTTTAGTAATAAAAATCAGTGGTTGAATTACAGTATAGTTCGCCCCAAAATCAAGAAACTTCCTTGGGAACTAGTAATTGAGCATTTAGTCCTGATCCTTTTTGTTTATTCCTTCTACAACGCTGGTCGTTGGAACCAATACACTATAAAGTAATGAAAAATGGCACAACACCGACCATCTAAACAAAAATAATTTATATAATTGTTGTAATTTAATAAATTTAGAATTTTATAACTGACATTCAGTAACATGGTGGGGCCTTTATTTTTTGAGTTGTTTTTCCTGCTTCCTAACACAATTACCAGTTGATAAATACATAAGGGATGGATAAATGATTCAAGGGAGTCATAAATGTTGAACCCTTTATTTGATTCGTCGTTTAAACCTCATGATGCGTACTTCGGTTATACAATATGTTGACTATAAAATTGAGCACATACAATAAAAATTCAGTTAAAAAATTACTCGAGAATTTCAAGAAATAAAATAGGAAGAAAGCAAGATATATTTTAGAAAAAATTATTACGCGAGAGTTTTATTTAATTTGGTAATTTTGCACTTTTGGTAATGGAAGCTCAATAAGCAATTTTTAATTTCCTCGTATCAATAACACGTAAGATACTATTCCGTTTGCTGAACAAAGCCTCCAAAAATCATTCAACGAATAAAAAAATTCAAATGTGTTTGTGAGTTTGTTATATACATACCAACTTGTAGTCCATTAGTTTCTTATACTGCTTCCATTTGTTCTATATTTCACAAGTGAATTTCGATTTTGGTTGCTTGCCAATAGTGTTCCAGTTCGCCCAAGAGTAATTGTCGGTGATAATAGCTTCCAGGTGCTCGTTGAAGTGTACCTCTGGGGTTTTGTAGTGAACTAAACATATAATAACTTGTACATAATGTATAATAAAATAATAACTATCCTACCCAACCAGTTCTCTGTTTATTTGGATGGGTTGGATAGTTTCTTCTTAGAAATATAATTACCATTAATTCTGAAGCAAACATCAACATAATGCTTTCGGAAATACATTTGCGATGTTGTAGTCATGCGTAATCTTTGTTTATCACGTGCTTAATTATTAGTTTATTTTTGCAAACACTAAAACACTTTTTTTTTATTAGCAATAACAGTATAAGTACATTTTCCCACAAAAAAATGGCCACGATTTATTATAATAAAAATCGAATAATATCTATTCAAATGTTTGATAAACTTTTTTTTTTGTTTTTATTATGTTATTCACCATGTTAAACACACAACTAACTTTAAAGTTGCTTTCCTCGTGGTTTAAAATAATACAACCGACCTTTCGTCAATTTGAAGATATTTCTTCCAAAGTACTCTTTGTTTCCTATAGGTGGTTAACAATTTTGTTAAATTGATGCATTTATATTTGATTCAACGAAATTTAGTTGAATTTTATGTAATGTCAATTCTTCAAGTCAATCATAATTTCTTCAAAATGCAGAAATTTAATCAAATGCATTATTAACTAAAAATTAATCAAATTTGAAGAAATATCTCGTTAATTTGAATAAAATTTAATTACAATTTTTATTTTTTGCAGTCAATTGAATATTTCATAATCAAATCAGTAGTAATTACCATCAAATTGAATAAATCGTTTCTTCAAAGTTCAACGAAATCGATTATTCAATTTCACCTACGAGATTTTTTTGAGTGTATATAGAGAATTATATAGGCTAATTAGATGCTGAACATTTTTTGCTCCACACTTCCTTTCTGGTCTCAACTTAAGAAGCGGACTGGAAATCTTTAGAACTCCCAACAAGAACTATGAGTGTATCTTGATTTGCATTTTAAATTCGTTTTGATCCAATTTTCGATTTGCGTTCGGGTAGCCTCAAATGAAAATCCTAATGCTCGGTCTAGAACGAGTGGTTGCCAAAGAATAAAATGACGCATTTTATTATTCCAAATAATTAGCCTTTAATTGTTCGTGTACCTTTTCTCAATTTGGATTTTGCTAGCTTTAATACGAAAAGCACAATGTTTTTTTTTTTTTCTAAAACGAGTGAAATCCAAAAAGTTACAGATATAACACTTTAAATTTTGAAGAATGATCAAATTTATTATAGAAAGCACGGATTTCGATGTATGAGAAGTTGGCCCGAAATTTTCATCCCGAAAAGTTTTTTTTCATGAAGTGTGTGTCTGTGTGCTAAATCACACAAAAATAATTCCATCCCGAGTTTTTTTTTGTTAAATTAAAGAAAAAACACAGCCCGAGAAAATTATAAAATTATATTACTGTTTGCAGTAAAAAAACCTGCACAATCATTAAAAAATTAAATCTATTTTAATGATCATCTAGAAAATCACTTTATATATTAACTGAAAGAAAATATGCTCAGTACCAAATTTCTTTGTGGCGAACTGAGAGATGACCCCCTGTCTTAGCATATGGAGTTAGGTGTGCCAATGTGCATAGGACTTATATTCAGGCGCCCGTTCGAAAATAACGAGGATTGATGGTGAATATTGATTATACCGAAACCAGTTTTTATACATTCTTCTTCATGAAAAAAAGTCTTTTCGGGATGAAAATTTTGGGCCAACTTTTTATACATCGGATTTCGATTTGAAGCTGGAAATAGCTCAAAAGTTTAATCGTTGAGTACAGCGAATCTGGGTAACATTTTAATCAAATTTAAAAGCTGATTCATTCAAAACTTTATATCCTTTCATAATTAATAAAAAAAATTACACTTGGGCACCGAAATTATTTTGAATTTTTTCGCCTGGAAATTAGTAATCCTTGATTAATTGGATGAAAACCAAAAATTTTCGTTCACCTGAAATTGATTGGGTTTTATTAACATGGCTAAGAATGTCACATTGAAGAAGAAATCATGAGCAAATAAAAAATAACAATTATAGTAAATAATAATAATTATAAGTAATATTAAAAATAATAATTATATACAACTTTAAATAATATTGACACAAACCTATTGTAAAATGTACTATTAACATTAAAAGGAGCTGTGTGCTGTACTTGCTTCAGTAAATCTGAGCGCGCGACTTCGACAATCGATAACGCACTATCATTTGTCGACAATGTTCGATCAGCGCGATGTGCGAACGCACTGCTTGGGACTCAAACGGTTAAATTAAATTTAATAAAGTTGTTTTATAAAACTTAAGCCGTTTTATAAAGTAAAAACCAAATCTTGGTGAAGATCGAGTGGTACCTAAAATTTTTGAATCAGGTCATAATCAGTCATTAATTTTTTTTGCCTAAGTCAGTAGATATTGCTCTGCGTTCGTAAAGTAATTTTTAGACTCGTTTCTGGATTTGGGTTTTGCTAACTTAAAATGAAAAAACTAAATGCTTCATCGACAACGCGTGGGCCGAAAACAGTTTTAGCTTAAAATTAGTTTTAATTAGACTCTAAATCTATTTTACATACGGGTTCTGTTAATTTTTTCGGATTTCGTTTTTTTTCGATTTTGTGGATTCAATGAGTTTAGAAGAATCACACACTCAATTATTCCCCAAATTATAATTTAATCAATTCTCAATCGACCAGTTCTATCCTTTATGTAATGTAACCATGGCGTACAATTTTTCAATATTTTGTTGGATTTATAATTAATACAACAACATTTCATTTTTATTATTTTAAATTATAAATAGATAAATATTTGGTAACCTCAGTTGACTGAATATTGAAATAAATTGAATTTTTCATAATTATATTAAATTTATGTGTAAATGGCACTGAATCATAATTACATAATATCCACCTCATCCCAATATTTCGTTTGCGGGTAAATCAAAATTGGTCTCGCCTATACAAATAACGTATCTATATAGCTATCTAAATAAGCACGACGATATGGGATTAACAGAGCTATGATATGAGGGTTTGTTCCTATACAGCGTACCCCATACCAGGTATATCACCCATTTTTATTATATTGCGGCACTGCATTATTTCATACGTGTGTACTGTACTGCATTACTAGAATAGTTTATAGTTTATTTATCTACACTATAATACATAGAGTTTTACATATTCACATTTTAATATCATATGGCAATTTTTAGGTACCAGTTTGTTGTTAATCATATATGTATTTTAAAATAAATATTAAAATGTAAATTAAATTATTCAACTTAATTATGGAATAATAATTTGGTGTATAACAAAATTTTTACAAAGCCGCGCGTTTGAAATTTAATTGACCGGTAAAATACTTAATACTGCTTGATAGACATGCTGTTTGAACTTTGCCCGTTGTACACATTATTGGAAATTTTTATTAAATTCTTGAGGATACACAGGATTTGAAGTTGTGCCTGGATCCATCCACACATCGTTTTTCTTACAACCAGATGACTATTATTTGACGCCGTCTCCAATTTGAAAGTTCCAGTTTTCATTGGCGTCCATACAAATTTCAAAATGTTTTCATCGACTGTAGTCGACATTGGATGTATACATCCACAACATTAAATATGTAATCAGGTGAGTAATACAAGAAAACTGTATAATCTCAAGGCGAGCTTAACTAGAGAAAAGATCGTTACCACTACCATTGGTTCATTAATGTTAGTCACCTTTTAAAGTTTCGAACTATACCCCTAGCACAATCAGTCAACACCAACAATTAAATCTTCAAATTGAATTGTGAATTTCAGTTGAATTCTGCCTCGTCTCACATGCGCCACCGCCTACAACAAGTACTTGACTGGCACACACCTTATTAAAACACTATCAAAGACGTCGAATGGGGATCTCAAAGACACCATGGATAGAATTAAGGCGGATCAGACAGAAGAATCAGAGGATCTATCGATAATGACGATGCAAATACGTCTGATATCTCCAAACTTTATCTTCAGATATGACTTCTCAAACATAGTCAACAAATAGGAAATATCGTTTGACGGACTCTCGTAGGAACAATAAAACGACTCTTATTTCGCGTCGAACATTTAGCTGAAACCGCATGGGAATTCATTGCTTAATTACTAATCTTAATTACTAAGGCCAATTCATTGCTTAATTACTTATCCCAATCGTTCTTCGTCTTCCACAGCTCTTGATAAAATATATTGGCCAGAGTGATTACCAGACATACGAGGCCTATGGGTCGAAAGGGCTTGTCATCTCAGACAAAACGAGTCTCTTGGTAATAGGTGCCGTTGATTCTACCAACTGGTATGTATATCGAAAGACGTCTTGCTCAGGTTGCCAAATTAACCCCAAAATTTTGATGACCTCTTTCTTGATCGTCGATTTTCATAAATTTCTCACGATAGTGCAGCTCAATTGGTGACACTATTGTTTCGCTGTTAGAACAAAATTTGCTCAGTGTTAAAACTCCTCTTTTCAGAATTGCTATCGATTCGTTCATAATTTCGGTCAGCTCATGGATCGAATTCGCTCCAAGCATCATGTCGTCCACGTAAAAATTCTTTCAAAGTACGACTCTGCTCGAGTATTTTTATCGGATCGGTTTTCTTCCCACGCCACAAAATCATCTGAAAGTTATTGTCAGGAGATCCTAGTCGAACTTGGCGATACATTTTCTGGATGTCGGCTGTTAAGACGTACTGGTACCACCTGAACAGCAACAAAATGATGAATAAGTCATCTTGAATTTTAGGGCCTGTGTACAAAATATTATTGAGGGAAATTTCCGAGGAGGTCTTGCACGACCCGTCAAAAACCACACGTAGCTTCGTAACTAACTACCTCAGGCTGTTTCTCTAATCTTTTGTCTAAACTCAGAAAACGTTTCATAGCTAACTACGTACGATCTATCTGCATTGCGGTGAGTGTGGAATGCATAATGGTCCTCACACTCTTGATCTGTGAAGCTCATCTCGACTTTAGCAAAAGGGAGACTATCAACCTCCTAGAAACGCTGGACCATCTCGTTCAATGATGGTTTGGGTGTTCTGATAATTTTCGATCACAAAATATTGATGTTGATGTTTGTTCATTTTTTGTACTTAATGGACCACCAATAATCCATCATATAGGCTGGTCTCCTGTAATATTGGCAAATTTTCGCCGAGCTTAATTTGGCCGGGAAGAATAAGGTACCAGAAGAGTCCAGCCCCGATCAGCAAATCGATTTTCTGAAATGAGGTCTGAAAAAATATGGATCCGCCAGTTGCATATTACTTGGAATCTCCAAGTTCTTTGTTGAGATTGGGATCGCTGCATGTGATTCAGAGATTTTTGGTAAGACAGCTGCACAAATGTTGAAGTATTTAAGTTTCTCGAGACGAGACGATATTGTAATAGAACATGCTTTTGAAGTTGTTGAAGTGGCGCCGATTCCACCAACATTCATGTTTGTCTTTCGCTTAGGAAAATTTAATGTTTAAACAAACCGCTCCATCACAAAATTGGCTGTGGCTCCACTGTCTAAAACAGCCCGACATGGAACAAGTAGTCCATTTAAATCTGCAATATTTACTATTGCCGTGGCCAATACTGCTGGCTTATCGCTAAACCCCTCAGCAACCATACCAACATGCAAATGTTTAGCAGTAGAAGATGGCGTATTTGATGAGACACTTTGTGGTGACTCAAAGTGCATCATAACATAGTGCTTCTTGTAGCATTTACTGCATTTCTTTGCTTTGCAAAACCGTGCTGAATGTGCTGCTTCCAGACATAACACGCAGATATGCAGACGTTTGATCTCCTCATAGCGTTCCACTGGTGACAGCTCAATGAACTTTGAACATTTCGAAATCGTATGATCAATGGCCAAACACTTGGCACAGCAACCTGCATTTGAAGTCGTCAATGCAACATGCGTCTTATTGACTTACTTACGGTTTTGACTTACTCGACTGCTGTTTGTTATATCCTAATTTCTCTAATGTCATAGAACGCTTTTCTAGAAAAGAATGAAACTCGTCCCATGTCGGAATATCCCTTGTCGTCATCTCTTCCCATTTTTCGATTGTATTGGCGTCCAACTTCGCCAACATTAAACAAATCATAAAACTTTCAACTAACTCCACATTAGAGGGTAGTGGAAGCTGACTTGGTCCACCATATCACGTACTACTGGATGATGTCATTTATATGTCACTCATTTTGGACTTATTCTCATAACTTGTTGTTAATGCCTTCCAAGCTGCCTTAAAATTCGCTCGAGTGGATTCCATTTTCGAAAGAGTACGCTTGGCGGAACCATTGTAATCATTGAGTTAAATTCATTCTTAAAATCGGTCCAATCACTATAAGTGCCAGAAAATCTTGGTGGTTCCAGCTTCGGTAGCCTTATGGCTTTCGTTGCGACTACTAACGATTGATTTTGCATGGTGGTTTCCAAGCTCTCTTTGGGTTTTGATTTGGTCTTCAATCTCTACAAATTGTCTGTAGTGCGACTCCAACTGCTCGATCTGGATCTTAATCTTAGCCATATTTGCCTGTTGGCCATGCGCAGCTACCCAAGTTGCTAACTTATCAACGGCATCTACTGACATTGTTTGCGATCTGCCTAGTCGTTTCTTTTCAACTACTCTTTGTATTTTCTTTTTATCCTTGTCGGCCATTGTTCCAGCTGAGCACGGAAAAATACGAAAATTGAATTAGTAAAAAAATAAAAATAGAATAGCATCGCTCGTACAGAAAGAAATATATTTACCGCTATGCCACCATCTAGTAGCAACTGATTTGCTCGGTTAATTAATAACACCAATATTCAAGGCCACCAATGAAATGTTGTACAGCACGAACAGTTTAGGTAATAATATAAACTCGAACAAAGATGATTCCGTTATCCGATCGTATGATTTTGTGATTGAAAGAACGTGGTTGCCAAGTTAGAATATACCAAAAACAAATTAATTGGAGTGTAGTTCTTACCAGCAAAAAACACTGGAATCCGCCTTACTCCTTTTTGGTATATTCACGCCAAATCGAAGAAAAAATCAAAACAAAACGGTCGAACTTGGATCTATGCAATGGTACTATTTTTTGCTAGATCAAACTGCTTATGCTAATGATGAACGCGCACAAACACAATTTTTCCTCTTTCCAATTAATCGAAAAATAATTGATAAATGTAAACGATTAAAACCTGTAGTAAACTACGCTCTGCTACCAATTAGTTTTATTCACGTAAAAAACCTTAAAACCGCCGTGTTGAATTATATCAGAATAAAAAATACACACTTGGATTATTATTTGTATTAATATAATTTATTCAGCAACTGCATATAAAAATTATTATTGACCGATATGAAAGAAGAAAAAATCGCGACTGACTCGAAAAATGCAAAATCAAATTGAATTTACAATTAATAACGGTACCTTTTTTATGGAGCAGAAAACAAAACCTGAGTACGAGAATTTATTCACAGGGTGTTAATTATATTTTTTGCCTATACCGGGAAAAGCAGGCATAATTATTGCATACAATATTTATACCCGCATAAAAACCAGGCAGGTCTTTTTGTGAATAATTCATTAGGTGCCTATTCCATGGAAAAATTTTACTGACTGTATTTTTTACTGCAAAAACGAAAACAAAAAAATACTTAAAATTCCATAAGAGTGACAAAGAAAACAAATATCTTTTATTTCATTTTTATTGCAAAATTTATGGTTTAATTTTGACAGTTACATTTTGACATAACCTAAAATTTTCATAAAAGTTGTAATTTCGTTTCGTTCGTTTCAAACAAAAAAAATTGTAATCGCCATTAATTTTATAATTAATTTATAATTTTTATTAATATCACCATGGATTTGGAAGATTTGGATTATTTAGATCTTGATTCCGAGTAACCGTCGCACTCATCCACATACCCGGTAATGTTTGTAATTTCTGCGGACGCTGAATATTCATCGTACTCTTCACCATAGCTGGCAAAAAAATTTTGTATCGGGGAATTGCCGCTGTCGTCCAGTTGCGATACTTGCTCAACCCGGATATTTTCCAATACGATAATTTTTTTTACTCGGTGCTGTAATTATATAAATAGATTAATACAAAATTCTCACGTATCTAATAATTTCGTCGACACACAATAAAATATTTTGATGCTACATCCACCAAATAAAATAATGCTCAATCAAACTTACCGTTATTTTCCATACTAATTTATTATTATGTAGTTTAATATAAAATTATTTATATTTTATAACAAGTATTTAGTTTTTTTTGTATATTTGAACACCTAAAAAACGTTATAAACACTAATATTCACTAATGTAAACATTCGAGTTTTAGGTATCGAAATAAAAAAACAAACTGACATTTGACTATAAAGATGGCGAACGATTTATTTTGTGTGAGTGTGAAAAAAAATTCTTATCTTTATATACATTTTTTGTAGATGTGTTGACAATGCTGACATAAAAAGTGCTAAAGTTTACATTTTTTTATAGCACGTTATGGCAGCACACTACCACAATGATAATTATTTTCTCAGTAAAATTTTACTGACAAAAATTTTTGTTTCGTACACAACCAGTAAATCTATATTTTTTTCTCGCTTTTATTTTTGCAGTCAGTAAAATTTTTCCTTGGAATAGGCACTTTATAAAAAACAAAACATAAATTGCATTTAAATGAGGAGACGAGTCCAATTCTTAACAGATGCTATTATAATATACTACTGTAAATAAACTTTGCCAAAATTTTGGAAATATTGATTATTTTACTGCCGAAGAGTAGTGGGCCAATATTTTCAAATCCACTGATAATTTAATTAAGGCCCCGATTCACGTATTTTGCAAAAACACGACTTTTCGTGGTACCATAGCATAAAAACTAAACAACCGATCGCCAATATTTATGTCTTAAAATTTTAATTGAAGTTTTTTAGGAAAATTGACGGTGGCTTTTTCCATTTTTCCCTCTAGTTTTTCCGCTATGGCATTACAAAGTGAACAATATTCGCAAAAATCGAAAAAGTTTTGGTACCATTGCGACGATATCAGTCAAGATTATGATATATCAAAAGACGCAGAAAAAAAATCTGAGATGATTGACGGTGGCGATTTGCTAAATTGTAAATATTAACCGAAAAATTAGCAAAAAACCAAATTCCTTTGGTAAAAAAAAGAAAGCAAAGTAAAGACACAATCGTAAAATTTATTGATTTTATTCCTGATTAGTTTTACCAGAATTCAACAGATGTAGTTAGTTTCTATGGCTTGTTTCGATGTATATCTATGTACATATGTATGTATATGGAAAATAAAAGCAAAAGTACGTTATCGATGAACAGCTGTGAAACTAACAATATTTTTTAGTGGTGTGTATGAAAATGAGATGGTTTGCTTTCAATCGCTAATAAATACCATAGTAAATTGTATTTGTATTTTATCTACTTATAGAGAATGAAAAGATAAGTATTTTAATGAGATATGAATACATATATATTATGTACGTAGCAATTCTGTACAGATGTGTGTACATTTGGAGTAGTATCAATGTCATATAACAATAGTTGGTGATAAACACAAAAATGATGGGATTGAAAATTAAACTATGTGTTGTTGTTGTTCATGTAGTGATTTAGAATAATAAATCCATTTATCAAAATTTTCACGCGGAATTGATTTTATTTTGTTTACCTTGAATTTACATCTCGTAAATCGCGATACATAATTTTATACAAGCAAATCTGATCGTTTGTTGGTTAAAATTACACCTCAAGTTCATATTTTTTTCTATATTCAAGATGTATACTAGGGGCATATAAGCAGAATGAAGGCTGCCATATAAAAATTGTCTACGAGCTAGGTGCAAAATAAATAACAAAGTTAAAAATGTGTGATCTCAAAACGGTGGTACAACAACAAGTGCATTACAACAACAATTACATTATACATATATCACACATTTTTAACTTTGTTATGTTGCACTGGTTGTACTTAGTAGCTCGAAGACAATTTCCATGAGGCAGCCTTCAGTACGATTTACGATTTTCGACTCAAACTAATTTTGACAACTTTTTAATGAAAACAAAAAGATCAATCATTAGGACTTGTGTCTCGCATTTATAACCGACAATCCAAAACACTAAATAACGTAATGACTTTATGTTTGCTTAATAATACCCCAGATTCTAAATTTCAAAAACCTTTTGAATTTGACGGCGGGGATGCCAGATCCAAAAAAACTATCAAACTATCAAAAAAATCAAATTAATTTGGGTTTGTAAATCTTGATGAAACTACCGGTCATTTTGCCGTACACAAGACGATCAAATTTTATATCCAGAATCTCTATGTATGTATATAATAATGACGTGTTTGTTTGTAACATTAAGAACTGCTGTACCAATGTTGATAAAAATATACACGGGTCATGAGAATGGTTTTTAACTGAAAATGATCCACCGGAAGTTGCAGCTTCCGTAGGAGCATTTTCGGTCGATAAACTCAAAAACTACTGTATGAACTGTAATAAAAATTTATATATATGTTCTATTGGTTGTGAACCACTGGAAGTGGCAGCTTCTATGGGAGTATTTTTCGATTTATCAATTACATCGATCAGATCGCAAATCATAGCAGTAGCAATTGCTTCTTCAGGAATAGCAGGAACATTATTAGCTGGCAATAGAACACCTCATTCAGTACTAAAACTCCCATTAAATATGCAAATAATTTAAATACCAACATGTAACATACCAAAAACATCAGGAAAGATATTGCAACAATGCAAAATAATAATCTGGGACGAATGCACAATGGCACATCAAAAATCATTAGAAGCATTAGATAAAACGTTACAAAATTTATGCAACAACCAACAGATATTTGATGGTACAACTATAAAATTATCAGGTGATTTTAGACAGACACTAACATAGGTACCTGTTATAATCCGATCAACTCCAGCTGGTGAATCAAACGAATGTTTAAAACCATATAATTTCTAGAGAAACATTTAAAAATTTAGATTTATCAACAAATATGCGTTTTCAATTGCAAAACGATGAATCGGCTATAACATTTCCAAAACAATTATTAGACATTGGAAATGGAAAAATTCAAATTGATCAATTACATTTCCACAAAACTTTTGTATTTTAAAAGATTAAAAAGAAAAATTAATTGAAACCGTATACCCAAATATTGTACAATAATTTAAATCATAATTGGTTAAGTGATCGACCAATATTGACATCATAAAACAAGGACGTTAATGATATAAATACTGCCATTCAAAACAAAAATGTTGGAAACATTTTTGCTGATTTTCATACAAACCAATTGATTGTGGTATAGATCAAGACGAAGTGGTAAACTATCCAACAGAATTTTTAAATTTATTAGATTTCCTTGCAGTACCACCACATATTCTTCAATTAAAAATTGGTGTACTATCATTTTAATACGAAATATTAACCAACCAAAACTTTGTAATGCCGACTTACGGTTAAAAAATGAATGACATATTTAATTGGAGCAACCATATTAACTGGCAAATACAAAGGAGAAGAAGTTTTAATCCCAAACATTCCTATTATAATTCCGTCAGATATGCCATTTAATTTTAAAAGCATGCCCCATTCGTCTAGCTTTTGATATGACCATTAACAAATCACAAGGTCAGTCACTTGAAGTTTGTGGTTTAAATTTGGAATATCCATGCTTCTGACTTTGCCAATTAGATGGTAGACGCTCACTTGTGGGAAAACCATCATCATTATATGTGACCGCACCTGAAGGAACAACAAAATATGTTCTATACCAAAGAGCGGAGAGGAGTAAATTAATTAATTTTTATATAAATAAAATATTTTTGATTTCATTTTAATTTTAATTTAATATTACAAAAAATAAAAATAATTTTTCATTTAAAATCATACGACCGGCAAAGCGGGCTGGGTACAGCTAGTTTTATATAAATATAACAAATTTTTTAACTACTTCTGACTTCTAGACATCTGGAACCGGGTCAATTCTATAATTATTACAAACATGTCCTGTCCCTATATCTGGTTATTTTTATAACCGTTAGTCTTAATCGCACACTCTAAATAATGGTGAATCAATAATAATGATATTGGCTTCTTAATTTGCAACTCCAATTCTCCGGAACTTGTCAATAAACCTTCAATCCTGGTGTGCCAGGTTCCATCCATCCATCCATCAAATTCATATTGGAGGAATGTGGAACCTGACACAAGTCGAAGTCTCATAAATATTATGGCCACATTATCGACGTGTTTAAATGTTCAATCGACATATTCCATTTCCTCTCATTGGTTTTGGCGACGTTGGCGTGTATATGATCCAAAAAATGATTGATCCAAAAAGGTGCAAATACCCGAAATTTGAATGAGGAACGAATGAACAAGGGATTCCATCTCTCATTTTAAGTTGGTCCTCAACCGTCCATGAAATGAAGAGACCAACCACCAGAAGTTGGTAATCAACCTCGTCTATGGTAAGTCAACATAATTAACATTTTGTAATAAAAAATTACTTTTCGAAATGTATGTACAGCAATTACCAGCAGTGAATACAAGCGGGTCAATATTTATTGCTATAAAATTAGTAATCTACAGATAAATCAAGAACAGTCACCTTGTCAGACAAAAGATGTAAACTTCAGGATAGATCTTATATAAACTATCGGCTATCATAAGCTATCTTACCTTCGCAATCCTCTCGTACTCTAAAGAGTTGAATCAGTCGGTATTTCCATAAAAATTTGATTCGTATCAACGGTGAAATATTAACAATTTTAATGAAATTTGCTTAATCCGGTTATGTAATTTATCCGTGCGATGATTCTTGCTCTATATAGAGATTATATTTTGATCATATATCAACAATTCTAAGTAATCGAACTTTCTCATGCTTCTCATTTGCCGTGTGCTTGCTCTCTAGTAACTGATATTTTCTTGTTCACAACGCTGATGTGAAGCTCATTTTTTGGACGGTTTCGAAAACGAACTAACTTGATTTATAATATAGGGAGTTGCGCTACTCTATGTTCTGTCGAATGACATTCTCCAATGACAGGATGAAAAAAGTTTAACCTATTTGGTTTCATTGACGAACATTATACCCGTATATTATTTTAGAAGCCACATACCCCTTAAAAAGTATATCAAAAGAAAGAGTATACTTAAAAAGTATATCAGATTATGTTGGAATAAAAAAGTCAAGATCAAAAGATAGGAACTGCTTGGATATTTGGAATTTCGCTCCTTACGAATAGGCATCAAATGGGGTGTGGGGTTACTGAAGTTGATTAGAATTGGTTCAGGCATTTTCAAATTCCATTCGATATTTTAAGCTTGTTACATTCCAATTTGTTTATTAAAGACATCGATTAAATTGTAACATCTATATCGTAGCTTTGTTAAACAGCGGTTGACTTAGAAAACATAATCACCAGCAAAGTTATTTACAGCGATCGCATCTTAGCCACGAGTACCATATGGACTACCTACCAAATCGTAATTTTGTAGTTTATTGAAAAACTTTCAATAGGCGTGCGACAGCATCTGATATCTATGTGCAATAATTTGCGAACTCGAGGTTTTGCGAATTTGAGAACTCTTAATTCAAGGTATACACGAAAGATAAACTTTCGGCAACATTTAAAATTGCATCGTGAGTATGAGAAAGAAGTAAGATGATCCTTTCGGCCAAATGCTTTTCAATTTATTCTTATAAAACGTCATACGTGAGCTCAATATAGGCTAGGGCAACTGACATTAGCATATGTTAATGACATCTGAGTTTTAAGTCGCAACGTTGTTCTCCTGAGACAAATCACCCTGCCATTATACTTCCCAGCTCATCAGATCGATCTACAAATGAACCAACAAGAATGAAATGTTAACAATTTATTTGGGGAGACATACGCGACACGAGAAGGTAAAAGGGTTTAAAAACGATTTAAAATGTTTATTATATTATACTTAGTTTCCGATTAAGTATCAATTAAAATATAAATCAAAGATCTGCCACGCTCTTGTTGTCAAGCTCTTGTTCTGGTGTTAAAATAAATATGTATACATAGGAACGTGTTTCCCTCACTTTGGAAATTTTCCAGATATCGGCCTGGCCAACAATGGGCATAATTTTTTATTCAACTGAACTAGTTTCAAAAAAAAAATATTTATTTGCAAACTGTTAAAGGATTCGTTGCGTTTTATTGACTCGTAATTTGCAAACAATCTCCGTAAATCTTTTCCATGATTGAAGATATTTTTATCATAACGCGTCATTCACTTGATGTGCAATGCCGTAGACAAACACAAAATTTATCGCGATTTTCATTTATCTAGATTGAAAATTAAATTATAATAATCGTAATAAACAAATTGTGGTGACTAATAGAAACGCGATTTTTGCAAGTGTGTCTAATTTATCGGGATAGATTGTATTTATCTAGTTATGAAAACTTAATAATTCTGTTTTGGAAAAATCGAGTACCGACCGACAGGCAGAAATAACTTAGTAATCTAAATAACGCGATTATCTATTTTGTGTCTGTCTACGGTAAAACACACGATTTTTAATAATCGGGGTTATTTTCTACATATTTATGAAGGCATTCTAAAATTAACATCTGAACATTGCGCTGGTTACACCAGTGGTCGCAATGTTAATTGGCGATTGAAAAATTACCATTCATTCGTAATCCGGAATTATGAATAACGAGATACGACCCCATCTCGGAAAAGTATATATGTTGAATTGGAGTCTTTGAAAATTCATTACCCAGCAAGGTGTGTGCCAGCAAGTTAAAACTCATTCAATGGAATGTATAGAACTGACTGAAATTTTCCAGACTTCCAGTAAACACCGAAAGTGTAAAAGAAACAAAAGAAATGTTTGGGTTAAAAATTTAATGCAACCAGCAGATATTATGTATTACATATACACAAATAATTGAATCATTCGTGGAAAATGAGCAATACAGTTTTAATATCCCCCTAAAGGATACGATCACTCTCTTTAGATATTTGGATGACTAAAAAACTTATGTGAAAATGCACCCGAAATATTATTAATTTAAATCATTACGTTAAATCGAGCTCAATGAGGTCAGTTCCTGAGTTTAGGGGACCATCTACTTTGCTTCTCGTTGTGCGAGATTTCTTTATAAAAAAGTTATATTATTTCATTATGATTGTAATATTGTAAAAACAAACAACAAATACCCGAACGCCTCATAATAAGAACTGAAAATTAACAAAAATCAATATATAAATATGTTTGTTGTTGTAACTAAACCATTAGGTATTTGGACAAAAAACCTTTTTCATTCTTTCGTTTCAATGCACATGTCTCTAAAAGATAAAAAATGAAAAATTACGAAAATTCAAAATTTGATGAAGATTTCAAAATGGTACTGTACGCTCCATCTACTAGAAAAAATAAACCAGTGTTTTGTGTCTTAGCTTTGAAAATCGACCACGTGTTACCTTGAAACGGGGCCTTAAATTAAAATGTTAGTTCGATCAGAAAGAATATTAATGAAGTTTTTGTGAAATACATTTGAGCTTAGAAAAGTTAAATATTTTTTGTATATATTTTGAACAATTTTGATTTTCTGCGGCCTACGAACCCCTAGCTTTAAGAATCGAAAGTGAGATTTTTTCAACGTCAACATCAAACGGTTTTGGCGAAGTGGCCTTTGGCGATCTGGTTGTATACGCGGTTGGACAATGCGAGGTTCGACGAAATCGTTATGTCGGCAATGTGAGTATCGTTGACGTATAGCTATGTATAGGCGTTGTAGCTATGTAAGCGTTGACGCTGTGGGTATCTTATACTAATTATGGTTGTCGGCATTATTTCTGGTTGAGGTTGTCGGCGAAGTGCTGATTGGCGATGTGAGTATCGGCGATGTGAGTATCGGTGATGTGAGTGTTTCGGTGCTTGTACTATCTACTTTAGCAATTCCGCTATTGCGAACTTACACTTTGCCAACTCTCGTCGGCACATGTAGCTTTTGGTGGTGTGGATGCCAGTGATGTGGTCATGTCGGTGAAGTAGATGATATATATATAGATATATTTACCAAACAATGTGGTTGTGCCGCCAATGTGGTTTATCGTCAATCGGTTGAAAGTCAGTTTGTTGCCAAAATTCCTCTCGTCGATGTGGTGGTTGGCCACGTTGATGGTCAGTGAATTTGTTGTCGGCGATGGGGCTAACTAACTAACGAATAAAATCATCGCGAAAATATATAATGCGATCGCCTTGTACAAAATGATCGCATATTTCCAATCTGATTACGAACATATGGTCGCACAACTACTATTTCGCTATTCGCAATACAATCGACCTATTAACCTAATTCTAGTTTAAATGCTTATCAAACAAAACCTCCCACTAATATTTTTTCTGTTTCTGGGTTAATATTTGCAGTCAAGTCTTGAAACCTCGTAAGTAAAGTTATACTGAAAAGTAAGTAGTTTGTAAAATTTTAGTATAATAAATGTGCGGTACCTATAATTTAGTTACATTTTAGTGTTAGTGAGAAAACTATGGATCTACGTCTTCTTAGCCCACTTGAGAATGGTAATAAGTACCTCAAGATCACGTTACTACTACTATCGATTTTATAATGTTCATCTTGAAACGGTTGAACACTTTAACTTATTTCGTAGACTCGGAACAGATTGTTCAAGTTATACGTTTTACGGCATTGCCTCCAAGCTGGGCGATAATATAACAATCTTGGTTGCTGCAGATAAAATAGCACACTTTACAAATCTATTGCAAATACATCAAGTTCATGCAGAAATCATAAACTACAACGTGCAAAAAAGCATTGATGAAGAAGCAAAACTTATAATGCCTTCCGGGACGCAGCCGAGTGAAATGAATTGGAATAAATATGCCCAGCTCGAAACGATTAATAATTGGCTGGATTCTTTGGTCGAGGAGTTTAATTATATTACACCACTGAATATTGGTAAGAGTTATGAAAATCGTGATATTCGTGGTGTAAAATTGTCCAAAAAAATAGGAAACACAGGAATTGTGATCGAAGGTGGAATTCATGCACGAGAATGGATTTCAACAGCTGTATCAACCTTCATTTTAAACCAATTGATTTATTCTACCGATTCGTATATAAAAATTTTAGCCGAAAATTTTGATTGGTATATTTTACCGATTATTAATCCCGATGGATACGTGTACACATTCGATTATGATCGGTTTTGGAGGAAAAATCGGAAGCCGTATGGTATTTGTGTTGGTGCAGATCTTAATCGTAATTTTGATGGGGGTTGGAAAGGATCGGCTTCTAGATACGCAGCATGCACAAGCAGTTATTCTGGCCCCGAGATCAATAGTGAACCGGAGGCTCGGGCTTTAACAAAATTTCTTCAAGATAATGTGCTGGCAGGTAATATACGAACATATTTTTCATTACACTCGTATTCTCAATACCTAGCGTTTCCTTATGGCTACTCAGCAGAAAAGGTAAGGTTAGAAATTTGTTTACATATAAATCAGCATCTATATTTAGAGATAAATAATAATTTTAATTTTCCTTCGTGTGTAGTAATTACGACGATTTGAACGAGTTTAGTGTAAAAGCTGCCGATGAAATACGAAAATTGTACGGCCGAGTATTTCAAACAGGCCCCGTATACCAAACCATTTATCCCTCGAGTGGCACAACGATCGATTATGTTTATTCAAAACTTAACATATCAATTGCATACACATTCGAATTACGTGGCCCACCAAACTCTACAACGATGTTTTTATTACCTGCCGATGAAATCGAACCATCCGGTTTGGAAGTTTTAGCCGCAATAAAATCAATTACATCGAATGCATACAATAAAGGTTATTTTAACATGAGCAATTAAAACGATTTTGTTTTATTTTATTTTAACTTCAACCGAACGTAATATACAGGGAGATAATCTCAAGATGTTAGCAGAAACATCTTAATTAACCAACCGCAAAAATGAAATTATAACATTCTACCCAAACAAAACAAAAAAAAAGCTCACAAAAATAAAGAAAAAGTTATCTAATTATTCCAAATGACTAAATCGAAATTAAATGAAACAGCATTTAAAGTTGTGTTTCCAAAAAATACCCCCCAAAAAAATGGAAAATAAAATTTTTCCACTTTTCACAAAACCAAAAATAGTTTTTAGCTTAAAAGATAAATATTTGAACATGATTCAGACAATCTAAAATTCGGAATGTGTATTTGATTATAATGTGTTTAGGTAGGGTAACACAAAATATAACCCAGTAGAAGCACCTTAATTCAGTTGTTAAAAACTCAGTACATTACCTAATTGCGTAGTCCTTTAATTTTGGTTAAAATGATCAAAACAAATTTTAAAAGGATTAGAATTTTTAGAAATGCAAGTCTTTCAGGAACGACATATTTTGGGCCAACTCTAAATCCGTTCCATTTCCAAACAACAATACAATTGTTAAATGAACCACAACGGGAAAACTGGTGAAACTCACACTCTCTGAAACACTTGAATAATGACATTCCACGATTTTCATCATTCCGATCAACTTTATTATCTACAAACATTACTGTAACCTGCTTCCCACAGTTAACAGAAAGCTTGACCTTACCCTAACGGAATGTCTCTCGACTAAAAACAAGCAGACAGTGAAAATACGGAAAATCATAGAAGAAATGTATAACAAATGCCTTAACCATAAGATCTGGGACTAGCTGCGACCATCAATGACATGGAAGTATTGATTAACAATTTTACACGTATATAGGATACAATGTATTTCTAATCCATTAATGGTTACCATTTCTAGAATTCGTTAGAGGACAAATACTGTAAATAAATAGTTCCCTGACTATGTCCGCTACATATGATAAGGCACTGGTTATCTAATGTAATAAAATATTATTTTATATCAAAATTTGGTTTTGCAAAATGAAACTTCATTTAAAATCAGATGCCTGCCGGGCATTGGATTTATGATGTTCTGATCAAAAACAGATTGCTCTCAATGAGATGACAAAGTTTGCAACTGTTAACGTATATCGTTCTTTGGGCATTAGTTCAACCTATAAATAAAAATTTATACTTTTTATCTAACATAAACCCGTTACAGTTATAAAATAATTTCTAAAAATTTTGGTGTTATCGTGATTTGTTCTTTTGATCAGCTACTGTATCCCAATTCGGCTATAAAACTATTTTGGCATTTACATAATTGGACTAGAATGGTTCTTTATAGTTTGGATCAATGTAATCTGCACTTATGTGCAATTAAAAACCATAAAAATTGCAAACCAATAAAATAACAAAATTTGAAAAGAGCCAAGATTTCATTGCTAAAAATAGTATGTAAATTAGAGCTCCGACTGACTCTGCTCAATATAAAATACGTTTTTTGTAATGACCCGTATACAAAACCACTCATGTCTCAAAGTTGCACTTCTAAAATTGTTGCAAGAAACATAAGAGAAACATTATTTGCCTAGTTTGCAAACGACAAAATATTAAAAATTTCCTTCACTTACTGAAGAACGCAGTAAATGTAGAACCCGAAATATGGTTGCGTAGTCACGAATCATGATGTTGCGAGAAGCCATAAACTTAATAATTGAAGAGTGCGATTTTATTTCAGTTACCATTTCCTAGGAACGTGTATGGTCGGTTTAGTTTTAAACCTGCACCGTCAAAAATTGTAACTTTCGATGTATCTATGATATCGGAATGGTTCTTAAACCAGAATTTATTACAATTAATTACACTGAATTTGTTGGTTAAAGACCAGCCCTATAACTTGCCTAAGGGTACATTTCACTTCAATCGATTATTTATAACAAAAAAGTCATTAACCAACTTTAATAATATTTTTACACCAGACTGCCACCAGATTTTGGACAAAATGTAGCTCTAGAAGTTTTACCAGCTTTCCTTGGCTGAAGATAAGTCAGCCTTATCCAGGTGTTTAATGAACTATTTTTTTGTTATATTAGACGATGTTAGGATCAGAAGGGGTAGGTTTCAAATTGCGATATAAAAGTTGGTTTTGCCACATTTAAGAATGTTATACCAGACCGCTACCAGATATTGGGTTAAATGTTACTTCATGAGCCTATAGTGAAGGGAAAATCAACCTTCTTCAGGTGAGAGTAATAAATTATATTTGTGTCAGATTAGACGGAATTTCCTTCAGAGTGTAAAGGCTTCAAATATGTAATTTAAAGGTCGGTTTTACCACCTTTAATAATTTATTACACCAGACCGCCACCAGATATTTTGTCAAATTTTAGACACAGCTTTTACCGTTTGAAGCAAATTCCGTCCTCTCTCACTCAAAAATAATTTATTACATACCAGAATAAGATTAACCTATACCCATCACATGGTCCATGGAGTAAGATTAGACCCAATATCTGGTAGAGGTCTGATGAAATAAATTGTTCTCTCTCTCTCTCTCTCTGGCAATATATCCCATCAAGGGATTTGGCCGCATCAAATGTGGTTTCATAATCATGTTTTCATTTCCTATAATGAGTGATTAATTCATTGATCCTAAACCAGCCGTGAAATTTTCCCATGCCACTACCGGGAATCGAACCCGAGTCCTCCGGTCGCTGGAGCAAGCATGCTGACCACTTTGCCACCGGGGCAGCAAATAAATTGTTACTTATGGTAAAACCGACGTCTAAATTTCATTTTTGAAGCTTAATTCCGTACAAAAATAATTTATTACACACATGAATAAGGATTATTTTCCCATCTCAACATATATCATCAAATAAGTGTTTTGGTGTGAAATTCGCTCTTAGGGTTGTAATAGGGGTGGTATTCAAGTAACTAATTCAATGTAATAAATTTTGACCCAAGAACCATCCCGGTATCATAACTAGGTACATCAAAATTTACAATTTAGACGGCGTGGGCTTTATTGTAAGCTAAGCCGACCAATCGATTTGTTGTAAAAAATTGTAATAAATGTGTAACAAATTATGGTATAAGTTTCGTTGAGGCTGGCTAATTTGATCAGTTCAAGTTTTAAGCACTTCATTTAAGTCCATATCAAATTGAAATGAAGCAACTTACATATTTTTGTATAAACTATAAGCAAACAAAAATCCTATCCCATCCAAGGTTGCTTCTTATTTCCTAAAATATAACGATATTATAGAGACAAAAGTCGTGGCAGCTGTCAGTAACCAATTAACGATTAAGGCCGTGTGTCAAATTCAAGGTAAAAGTCAATTTTAGTAAATTTTTCAGTAAATTCAATCATTTGTCAAAACTCTATGGCAAGCTGACCGTAGTAAACAATTTACTTTAAGTTTGGCACACAGCCTAAAAATACATTGTACAGTTGTCGAACAACATATTAATACAGTTGGCGTCATTCGTTTGTATACCATAAAAACAATTTTATTGGTGTATATCGCAGACAAACTGTTTGTTTGGACTGTACGTAAAGTAAATCTTAAACAAATACATTATCTATCTTCTCTGCTAAGGCATAACGCGTCAACTTTTGTTGGCAAGAGATACTAGTGTCTATTTTCTCGAGTTATTCGCTATGCAATCTTGATATGTAACTTTACGTCATCAAATTTTGTACTTATAGAACAATACTTCTGTGTATATAGAGCCGAGCTGAATTTTATGATATCGGACCATTTTAGTAAATATCGGATGTTTTACAGTTATAGAGCTTACATACAATTTATGAATTAGACCATTAATATTTAAATTTATATGTAAATCTCTTAAACGACAAAGATTATTTCTTATAAATGCTAAACATTTCATCATCATTGAAAACATTAAAAAAGCTCCCATTAATGATGTCACTTCTGGTATACACATATTTCCAGACAAACTTCCAGCTTGCTGTTGGTCACGGCTGGGCAGAATCACGTTGAATGTTGAGTAAGAACTAACCTTTTATTCCATAGTTTGTTTGGTTATACAAAAAATAAAACTATTGACTATGCAAACATAAATATAAATGCCCTAGTCAATATAAAGATCGATATAATCTAGACCCCTTATCAAGTGTACACGAAATGATCCTCGTCAGCATGCTGATGTGATTATTTTTTCCAAAACTATCAATGGTCTTCTCGATAGTGGGGCTTCTATTTGTGTACTTGGAAAAGGTTCCATCCAGTTTTTGACAAAATAAAATTTAGAATTTTACAAATAAAATAACTTTAATATTCCAACGGCTAACAAGACATCCTATTATATAGAAAGTTATATATAGCTTCCGGTTACATTTGGCAGTAGAACAGAAAAAAATCGATTTCATATCACCCCAACTCGTACAATCTTCATTGTATTTTAGACTGATTTTTTCAAGAAGTTCGAGTTGATACCAGGCTTCACTGTTGATGACGTAAGCTCAACTCCTTAGCGGAAAAGGACACTTACGCATTACCAATAATTGGCGGACTTTTGGGGCGACTGAATCTTGCGTTGAAGGACGCGTCTGGAAAAATTTTACGGTATAGGTATCAAGCCTTACGGTACCAGGACCGCCGCTCTGTCAGTTCAGAGTGATGCCGTTTGAACTGTGTGATGCAGCCCAACCAATGTGCCGCTTATTGCACAAAGTCACACTTTATAAACCTTTTTGATCATTAGCGGCACATTGAGGACCACCTTGAACTGTTGTAGCCAGTGGTGGCATTACTAAGGTCTGCTGGGTTAACCATAAATAACGAAAAAAATAAATTTATTATGAAATAAGTTCGATATTTGGGATAATTGGTCGGCAAAAGAGGATTAAGGCCAAACCCGAAAAGGTTGAGGCAATAGTTAACCTACCAATTACGACTATACCAAACAGATACGACAACATTTTATCGAAAATTTATCAAGTGTAACCGCTCTAATAAAAAAGTTCTGAAAACAGGAAAATTTCGATGAAAGGAGGCTGCGCAATAATCTATCTTGAAATTGAAGCAACTGCTGTCTTCAGCTTCAGTGCTTATTACACCAAAATATTTTGCACCATTCTTTATAAGATGTAACGCCTGTTTAAAAAACTATAAAAAAGCAGAACAAAAATATTAAATATTATTGTGATTAACAATTTAAATATTAAATTTTTAAATCGAAACAAAAATTAAAGCTTGATCAAATGATCGATAAAAGTTAAAAACATTCGAACTAAGATTTTTTGGGGGTCTTTGAATACTCAACCGTATCGGTTTATTCGTAAACCTCGTATTGTGCTTCTCTGTATTTTGCACGAAATTTAACAACGAAGTGGTGTGGGATGATAAAGATTAGCTGATTTACACGCAACAAAAACTGGTACCGCATATGTTCGTAGCGGCCTCAATGTTCTATCAACATAATGACCCACGGGGCTAACGAATAAGGATTACTGTTGTACGAAAAGACAAGCTCTACAAGTTAAATTTTCAATAAGTTGGATTAATCCACGTTAAAGGAAAATTTATTATAATTCTAGTTAATTTAAGATTTATTTAAAGAACTAAACAAAATCGAATTAATTCTTATTTCCCCAAGTGAGATTCAAGTGGACAGTTTTCATTTCAGTAGTCGCATTAACAGCTCGAGATACTACATCCAATTGGAATTCAGCACTACTAACAATCCTATTGTTTATTCGAACCTTCAGTGCAGTTCAACCTCTACTGCATTCCAGCAGAGCTATAGTGTATGGTCCAAACATCGAGGTTAATCAATCATCAAAATGTGAACCAAAACCAGATATTTCGTATTTTTAGCAGCCTTGGTTTCTACAGACACAATTTTTAAAAATTTGGAAAAATGTTCACACAGATATTTATTTAAAAAAAAAAAAGAGATATTTATTTTATAAGATGCGTGTAGACCTGTTTTTGTTCATGATATTATTTATATTTATAGTTTATCACACCTAAATTTTAATTTTAATTTTAATATATTGTAGTTTTGTTTTTACTTATTTATATGTTTTAAATAGGGTAGCAGCATGGGTAATAAAGATAATAAATTAAATTAAATTAAAGTAGATTAATAAAAATAGTTGGGTTAAAAATAGTGTGATGAGATGAAAAAAAAAAAAAAAAAAAAAAAAAAAAAAAAAAAAAAAACGAGTACATAACCTAAAAATTGGAATAATTCTTACTATGGATGGTAATGCCATATTGGCTTGTATTGCTAGGGGTATATAAACGTGGATTCGATATATTTTTTGATGGCAGGAGGCTGTGTAGACATTCCCATAGGCCCGGACAGGTATATAGTCTAGTCTAACCATGCTGGGAGTCGGCTGCGAGCGCGGGTGAATTTCTTTTCGTTACATTGTTGCATTTTGTTTTTGGAAGGGAAGGGAGGGGTGTATATATTTTTATTGGTGTATTTGAGTTTCATGGGGGATCTGGGAGAAATTTCTTCGCGTTCGTGGTACGCCTTCGATGTGGTTAGATATGTAGAGTTGCCGTAACAAGGTAAGTGATTTTGATTTTGAAGTTGATTGTATGTACATATAGGCAGGTGCATGATTATTATTGTTTTTAAAGAAGGGTCAACCATTTTCTCGTCACTGTTCTAGTATAGATAACTGGACGAATATTTTAAATATCTAAAAACTAGCCGTACGTGACATGCAATTGGTAGTATACAATAAGTAGTTTTGCGATTGTCATTGTAAATATTAGTAGGTATATTGTTTCTAAAATTTGAACGAAAGGCGAGCCTGAATAGTGAAGCGTAAGTGGGGAGCAAGGGCTAAACAAACTGGGCTGCTGTAAGACGTAATTTGTTGTGCATAAAACTGTTTCATTCGGATCGTATTGGTAAGGGGTAGATTGTAGCCGGTCAGCACAAAAAGATATTTTCATATTATGTCTATGCATTGATTGATCAACGTAGCTGCCGTTGGTTCGAGTTTTTTTGATTTTTTTAATATGTATTATTGATAGGGTGGTGTATCTGTTTATACTTCACCTTGGCGGAGTTTGGGGGATTGTTCACCAATCATCATAGGGTTTTGGAGTGAAGATGGAGCGTAGGCTCAAGTCATTTGCATAATTGCTTTAATACAATGATCAAGCCTTGTTATCCCTTATGGAAATCAGGTTTGAGTGTTGGCATGAAGTGATGCGGGATTGTTTTTGATGACAATAATTGACATGAGTTTCATGTGTATGGTGGACGTGTAAGCAAGGCAATGGGCTTGTAATTTGGGAATTGTTTGTTCGGGTGGTTTTTTGGAGGTGCATACTCGGGGTTGCATAGCATTGTTTGTGCAATCATTTTCGGTCCCATATTTTATTGTTTGTGCTACGGTATTGGTTGTGTACAGCTGGAATTCCTCAAATTGAATTATGACCATTGTGTTTCGTCTCGTAAGTGAAGCGCGCATGGGAAGAGCACTTCTTTCTTTGAGTCCTATAATGGCCCTTCGTAGTCATACCATAACTGAGTTTGCATTCAAGGACACACTAAATATAAACAGATTTTGTTGGGTGTTGAACAATTGTTTCCACTCTTAAATTTGGTTTTGACCGAACGTCACTAACATGGGCTTGTTGTTGTTGCTGTGTTCATGTTTGTTGGTGTTGAAGTTTTGAATTTCAAATTACACTACTTACATATTTATTGAATAAAC